>CM056394.1:3918113-3998113 GCA_029718625.1 Synaphobranchus kaupii | reverse complement strand
TGTAGTATGAGTTATTGCTATTTCTTTAATGTATTTATTAATATTATTTAACAGGGACAGTGCACAATAATAATTATTATTATCAGTGTGCCGGAGTTTCTGTCCATAAATCCCTAAGCAGATTAAATCAGATAAAGATCAGCTCTGATGAAGACTTGAATGTTTAAACGTTGGTAATAAAAAATAATGAATATATGGAACTTAAGTGTACAGTGTTAATTTTTTTTCGGTATAATTACTACGATCACTAGCACCTTATATAAAATTACGGCTTGCATTTATTTTTCTTCTTTTTTATAAATCAGATACATTGCCATAGCATGATCAGTACAATACATAATTACATAACTCGGTATATCCAAACAAAAAACATGGCAAATAGGCTACAGTGCCTTGCGAAAGTATTCACCCCCTTGGCGTTTTTCCTATTTTGTTGCATTACAACCTGTAATTGAAATGGATATTTATTTGGATTTTATGTAATGGACCTACACAAAATAGTCCAAATTGGTGAAGTGAAATAAAAAAAAAACTTGTTTTAAAAAATTCTAAAAAAAAATTTAAAAAACCGGAAAAGTGGTGCGTGCATATGTATTCACCCCCTTTGCTTTAATGTATTTTTAAAGTATCATATTTAATATTTGGTGGCATATCCTTTGCATGCTGCTACTTCCTGAAGTCTGTGACCTATCAATATCAAAAGACTCTTGATATATTATTAAAAACAAGTTTTTTTTAAATTTCACTTCACCAATTTGGACTATTTTGTGTAGGTCCATTACATAAAATCCAAATAAATATCCATTTCAATTACAGGTTGTAATGCAACAAAATAGGAAAAACGCCAAGGGGGTGAATACTTTCGCAAGGCACTGTATTTCCACCATCAGGAGCTTAAACCCCAGGTTTACACCTCTAGAACACGGAACTGTGTTGCAGCTGCAACAGTGTACTCCTAATCTCTGGGGGAAAAAGTAGCAGGTCTTCCAGTTGTAATGCACTCCTGTGATCTAGGGGGTGTTAACGAGGTGGTTCCAATTGCTCCATTTGTACATAAAATGTTAAACAATGTTTTTCTCTTGTGTTTCCTCATTTTGGGTTGCGTTCTCTAGGACCCTGCAGAGATAAGCAGCGCTGTTCCTCCGCTGACCTCAAGACGAAGCCGACCTTCACCCTGGTCAGAAATGGAGGGTCTGGTCCCTCGGTGAATCCCCAGAGAAACCCCGCCTTAATTACGTTATCATTGAAAGTGACATATCCCACCCCAGCTCAAATGTGTTGCTTCATTACCATGTTTTAAAATGAAGCAAAAATGTAAAATGTTTAAGTAAAAGAAAAATTGGTAATTGGTCGTTTGTTCCAGGCAGATCATTCCCACAATGAGCATGGATGGCCAGGCCATGTATTTTAGGAGGTGGGGTAACGGCCAGCCAACGTACCATAGAGGGTGGATTTATGGTGTACCCATGTACCGTAGAGGTTGGATTAATGGAAAAAGCATGTACCATAGAGGGTGGGTTTATGACCAGCCGACGTACCATAGAGGGTGGATTTATAACTAGCCCATGTACCGCATGGGGTTGCAGGTTATTTTTTTGGAGTAAGTCACGTGCTTTGAAAAGGCCCAACCAAAATGTATCACACCTGTTTTTCTTTTTGATTTTACAAAGAACAGAGAGGACAATGAACGGAGATCCTTACTGACAGAACGTTTCATGCCGGGGTCTTTTTTTTGTTTGTTTCTTGTGGAGTTTTAATCTTGCTACGTATCTGCCATAGAATAGCCATATTTTCAAGAAGCGGGATTCATATTTTCTGATTCATAGTCACTCTGTTAAAATGGTGGTCAGTATGAGCTCTTTGGCCTTTAAATGGTCTTTGTACGCTGTTTACCACAGGAAAATTTTGTAAATAGAACCCATGTTGCATAAAAACAGAATTTTCTTTCGACAGTGTGATTTTTTTTAATGCGATGGCGAGGCCAGTCAATTTGAGGGCCTGAACAAATCTCACTTCTCTGGTACTTTGTATATTTCAGAGAATTGAAACAAGTGTTGCGTTCCGTCATTCCTGACATGTAATTTATCATAAATCTAAGCAATCTCCCATAGTGTTATTATGGGATGGAGCTGTTACCACTGAGGCTTGTTAAAGTTAAACTCAAACTGAAAGACTTTACCATTAGGCTGCATTTGGACCTTTATCTTAAAAGGGATTTTCTATATTGAATGTGTTCATATTCTGTTATTTAATTTATAATTCAATTATTATATAATATTGGCAATGTTCCCATGTTGTTTTGATCTCACAGAACTCCGGGTTAAAATAAAAAGTTGAATGTTGAGAAAAGTACATAGAAATAAGGAGTAAGTTTATTTTGAAGTACAGAGAACTTCTGTTTTTAATCTAATGTTATTATTTCTATTAATAAGTGCCAGTGAATATGCCAAATGCTTCTCTGGCATAATGAAGACTGGGCATATGGCTGATAAATAAAAATGTTGATATTGAAACCGAATGAAACATGTTGCACCTATTTATGATATAATAAATAGAGATATTTGTAAGTAACAGTGTCAAAACTGAAAGATGTATTTTTCTTTAATACTTTTTTTGTGTTCAAAATAAAGCTAAACTGCATTTTTGTGCAGTAACTAGTAACCTTGAGAATAGTTCTTTTTATAGCCTGTAATATTTTTGTTATTGTATTTAGGTAAGCTATGGTTGTTCTGATGTTAAATGCTGATATATGTTTACACATAGATGTGAAATATTTATGAACACTTTTTTTTTTATGAACGACAATAAATGACTTTGATGTTTTTAAGGCAGTTCTTTTTGGTATCAGTTTTTATTTCGTAGTTTCTTCAAGTGATTCTTGCTATTTAATTCAAAGAGCGGCAGCAGAACCGATCAATTTATATTGACTAATTTGAACACAATAACTTCCAATATGATATTCAGCCAATAATTTATGCTGAAGCAGTGTGTGTCTGTAGCACCTGCACTTTAAAAGCTAGAAGGGAATAATGAACTCAGAAGTTTCGTTTGGAAAGACAAAGACAAAATTATAAATTAATCATGTACAATATATAAAGTAGCATATTTGTTGGGAAAGGATATAGGCATAATTTGGATCTTAGAGACAGTAACTCCCAAATATTCAGCCAAATACACAATAATATTAGTATTGAAATGTTATCAGAAATAAACTAATACTCAGTGTAGAATTAAAACCTAATCAACATCACAGGTTAGCTTGAAGATATCGGTATATCCGATAGTGTGTGTCCCATGATTACCTTTAGATTAAGCCCCCTGCTGGTCAGTTAGGGAAGTGCGGGGGAGCCAAAGTAGGATTGTGGCCTGCTGTTTCTCAGTAAAGAGCAAAACACGCTTTAGTCGACTCATAATGTTACTGACATAATATGTTAGGCGCCTGCTCCTGCTGAATGGCTGAAGCTAAGCAGGTGTGGGCTTGGTTAGTACTTGGATGGGAGACCTCTGGGGAAAACTAAGTTGCTGCTGGAAGTGGTGTTGGTGGGTCTTCCCTCTGGTCAAATAAACCCCAATGCCCTAGAGCAGTGATGGGGAAACTGCGCAGTAGGAGATGCCGTCTTTCGGATGAGACGTTAAACCGAGGTCCTGACTCACTGTGGTCATTAAAGATCCCATGACACTTATCGTAAAGAGTAGGGGTTTCCCCGGTGTCCTGGCTAAACTCCCAACCCAGGCTCATTCAATCTGCCACCTAATCATCCCCCAGTTTAATTGGCTAAAAAAATCTTCTCTCCCTCTCCACCCCACTGATGTGTGGTGAGCATTCTGGCGCAAAATGGCTGCCGTTGCATCACCCAGGTGGGTGCTACACATTGGTGGTGGTTGAGGCGAGTTTCCCCCTCGTCACTGTAAAGCGCTTTGAGTATCGAGAAGGGCGCTATATAAATGGCAGGTATTATTATTATTATGTTTCATGGTCACATTGACATCAATGTCTGGTGAACAGTATTTTCTAAACACATTTTTGTGCCATCATTGGACTGAGACTGGATTTTCTTTCACACGGCTTTCCCGCCTGAATGAATAAAAACCACGACATGAATAAAAGAAGAAGTCGAATAAGAAACTCAAACTCGGCTGCTGGGGAATATCGCTGTTTGGTGCTATGGAAACCATCATTGCTTAGAGAGGGTGGACATTGCCATCTTGTGGATACCAAGAGCCATCTCACCATTCGGGGGAGAAAAACTGGGTGAAAGTTCTTACAAGAACTTGTAAGATTACCGATTACCAATTTCCCAGAAATTCATACAAGGCAGAAAGATTTATCTATTTATTTATATCATTTTAGTTGGATATTTACAGAATTTGGGTACTTTACTCAAGGTTACAATGGCAGTGCCCCATCTGGGCATTCAACCTGCAGCCTACAGTATAGTGCCAGTTCCTCTAACCTCTACACTACGCTCCTGCCCTATTGCCCGGGTTATGTTGCTCTTTTTGCAAATTGAAACAAAAATTAAAAAAATTCTAAACAGCTAATTTTCAGCATGCAATATTTTCAAGTCAGAAGAGCTGGATAAGAAGGACTGATGTCATACCACAGGGCGCAATGTAACCGCTATGATTTGTATGAATTTGTGCAAGACAAATTATCCTTGTCAAGCAACAGGTTTAGCTCTAGTTTGATAAAAGAAAACCGTTAAGTTAAAACTATTGAAGCACATCTACAGTGAAAAGATCTAGTCATAGCGGGATTTAATTTTTAAAAAGTAATAATCATGAAATATAGATCCAGTTAGCTCAGTGTTAAAAAAAACATGGAGAACATCTGTTTCAGTTCTCCCAGTGCTTGGCAGAGTTCCTGTCAGTTATGCAGCCTAATTGTAGGGGTTATGTAGGGGTGTCATAGTGGGGGAAATAGTGGAACTGACTACACAGGGCCCCCACGGTGGGGGAGGGGCCCTCAGACGGCCTAAAATGAAAAGGTTGCGTTGGGAAGGGGGCCCTTAGAGACTACACGGGACGCAGAGTTTGTACTAGACTGCTGCCTAATGGTACACTCGTAAGTCCACTGTATGGTTCCACCTGTAGCATGGGTCTAAGGATGGAATAGACTTCAGTCAATCAGTTTTTTTTTGGCGGAAAAATTATCAAGTTCCCGGAATCTAAATGCGTAAAATAGTAGTTGACCTGTGGGGTGAGGGTTGTGAGGAAATTGACATGCATGTGTTTCGTTATATATCATAACCATTGATGAGTGTTAAGCCTAGCTGGCCATATCAGGATATCTGCTTGTTTTCCTCTTTGTTTCACAGCACATTTTATTCATTTCAAAGCCAAAGCATGGATACACGGTGGGTGGACTTTTAATTAGTTACATAGTGCACTCAAATATTTTCAATAGCTCACTTCCCCGGATACTGATAAGACAGTTTATCTCTTATTTTGCTATGTAGTGGTATACCACTGTCTGAAAACTGTTTGATGACTTTAGACGAGCAAAACAGGCCGTCGCATAGCTGCAGTTTCACTCAGTATTTTACAATAATGGTTGTGATATGTAAAGAAATACATGCATATTAATTTTCTCTCACAGGGTGTTGGTATGTACAGTCAAGGCGATTTCCTCCACACGTGTTTCACATTCGGTAGATACAAACCCTTTGATGTTGTCACTGAGAGCTGAAAGCCCGTATGATGTCATAACGCCGTCACCAGACTGCACTGACATTGCAAAACATACATTTTGCAATAAAAAAAAAAAAAGAAGTACATTTTCAGTCTCTGCGTAGTCTCATAGTTGAAAGGCTACTTCAGTGCATCCTGATATGGTTACGTTTGTGCAACCATTATACGACCATCAACAATGTGTCTGCAGCACCCACACGAGTAGCAAAATGTATCTGTTTGGAGAACATTCCGGCTATAGTGTTATTCTGGTTATAGTGTTGAAATGGTTCATGCTAGCTGGGTGTACAGGACATGAAGTGTGAAAAATAAAAAACATGGAAAGGTGGCATTTGAGGACATATACTTTGTCCGAGGATAACCTCTTTTCCACAAGCCCATTTTGCACGCCTTTGCCCTGTTTGTTTTTCTGTTTGCAGTTCAGACTCTCATAATAAATAACTGCAGTGTTCCTATTCAAAGTCCAGACACATCTTCCATCTCTTAATTTCTGCTCGGATACAGTCTGAAATAGCAGCTTTTAATGCTGCCCGAGGCTTTGATGTGTCCGTTTGTCAGTTTGAGACAGCAGCAATAACGTGATACAGTAAGAATCACAACATACATTTTTTCAAAAGACGAATATCTGAGGTCTGTATATAAAGGAATGTCTATGCGCTTAAATATGAGTTTGTTTGTTTTTTAACTCATTTGCAACACAACCAGAGGAGTGCATTTCTTCTACAGTAGCCTAGACAGTACACGTCATATTCTCCACTTGACATTTGTACCGTAGTTGTACTTGGTAGTTGCCTGTAGAAAGACATAAAGGATGTAACATTCTGGCAATACGTGTCTATGAAGGTACAAAAACAGAGGTTATTCAGTAACTTAAGAGGATGTAGCTGAAATGTCAAACATAAATGATTTGGGCAAGTAAAATGCATTACAGCAAATTCCAGAAACACAGAAATAGAACTTTAGTCCTTGTCCATCATTCATCTACAGTATAATGTTTCTTTGGGAATCCAATCCAGTGCTTTGAATTCCAGTCTCCATGTTTTTCTTCCCGTAGCTGTATCCAAGCACAGACTCCATGGGCTAAACTAGATAACCAGCTCATTATTTTAAGCGTAGAAAGTTAGTCTTAGGTAAGTGTGCAGATACAGGGTCCATTCCTGATAGGAAATAGGCTGCAGGAAACTTTGTGTGTGTATTTTTTTTTATTGTTTGCTATTAGTCAGAGAAAATGAAAATTTGACATTTTTGCACTTGAAAACGTGAAAATGAAACAAAAATATGTGACTGACAGTAACATGCGGACAGCTCCAGCAGAGTAACAGAAGGCGAACTTTAATGAACCCTGCCGTCTTATGACACGAGATAACATGTCAGATAGATAGAACTGCCTTATCGAACCTGAACTTGATAAGGTTATCTTATCTGAGAGAAAAGCAAACCGATCATCTCACACTTCTGTTTAACTGTCAAACATGTACACTTCTGATTAAGCATCCAGAGAGTCCATCTGATTAAAATTATATAAAAAAATGGGGCATATACTAAAAGTCCAGACTCATCTTTCAGGTGTCTGGCAGGTTTCCAGAGGACATAATTATTATTATGCCATAACTGGGAGTGGTAATTCTGATAATAATCATGGGAGATCGAAGATTTTCTGTAGATAAATGATATTTGTTTTACTCTTCGGTGGTAAAATAATATACTCTTCGGCGGTACTGTTTTTTGTAAAGGCATGTGCACTGACTCCATCCACAGGGAAACTCCCATAGGGGAGGGGCCAAGAGCCAAATGAGGGAGGAGTCTACAAAGAAAGCCACTCCCCTGTGTGTGATTTATTTTGTGTAATTGCTCGTGCGGCATATTACTAAAACTATAAATAATACAAACCACAAAAATTCAAGAAAAGACATGTTTCAGTGCGGAACAGTGCCCCCTACAGGAGAGGTGGGGGAACACTGTTCCTGGAGGGCCGTATCCAGGTTTTTGTTTTCACCAATTATTTTTGGCTCAATGTTCTATCTAGATACATGAAACATTGGTTCACCTGTAGACTACTAGATCACAGTAAATCATGTCATTGAGAGGCACAAGAACAGTCCTTCTTTGAGTCAAAAGTTTTGCTTAATGTGAGATCACATAAATGTTTGGGTTTATTAACCAATTAAGAGCAGAAGTATTTGCTGGTTTGTCATGCAATTTAAGGCCTCCAAGGCCCATAAGGCCTTCAAATCTGAGTGCCAATAATTTAACCATACATCCATTTCCAAAACAATAGCAGCCATCTTTTTTTTTAAAAACAACAACAACCAAAAAAACAATGTATGTAGTACATTCCACCACAACAACATATTCTAAAGCTCTCAGATTATTTACAGTAAATTATCATTAAATATACAGTATTTACAGCATAAAACATACAGCGATGGTAAACGATACAATAATAATACTTTCCTACTGGGCTTTAAGCCGGTACCGAAAGTCTACATCGTAGGTGGGCTGCAGGATGCCCAGGCCGACCCGAGACTGGTCCAGTGGCGGTACCGACACCTGAGAGTCCAGAGGCTCCATGTGGAAGTGGGCCAGGAGCAGGAACAGGAACTGCTTGATCTCGTGGATGGCGAAGAACCGGCCGGGGCATTTAGTTACCCCAGAGCCGAAGGGCATGTAGTAATAGCGCAGTTTGCGCCCCCCTCTGTAAAAGTTGGTTTTCTCCTGACCGTTTTCATCCAGGTATCGGTCATACTTGTAGGTCTGTGGGGGGGGGGGGGGATTGAAAAATAAATGAGAGAAGATACGGCTTATACAGTTGCTTGCTATCAGCCCCTGACATCAGTAGCATAGTTGTCGGTTGGCCAGTGTTTTACAAATCAGCACTGTGGCATTCCACTCATGGACAGTTTGGGCAAAGCACTCTGGATGAGGATCAGCCATTAAAACTCTTTTGAAGAGTCTGGTTTTTTTTCTTCAAAAGTCAGTGTTCTAGAACTCCATTGATTTTAGTCACCAATAATGATGGTTACATTGGCATTAGAATGTTCAGTTACTAACATGCTAATCACTCATTTGTGATCTTACACCTTTAAAGGGTTACTAACGGAATGCAAAATAGTCAGTGAATGTTTCTGCCACAAGCAGAAAGGCTAGCAGACCGGCTGCTGGAACCAACGGTGGTCTTAAAGGTGATTCTCATGACTGGCAGAGAGACAGAGGCCACCTTTCCATTTCAGGAAAGAAACTGCAGCACGCAGACAAGCTTTGTCACCCCGGGATACACAGGGGAGAAGGAAGGCTGGGGGCTCACCAGAGGGTCTTCATAAATTTCGGGATCAAAGTGAAGCATCTGTGGATAAAGGGCGATGATGTCATCCTTGCGGATGTGGTACGACTCCTTGTTGTCCAGGTGCAGCAGGAAGTTCTCCTTGGCCACCCTGACATTGAGCGACGCGCTCGATAACCTCATGGCCTCTTTGATGATGCTGTCTGTAAAGGTTGGATAAAAGCATGCGAATGTTCAGGGGTCAGCAGTGCGCCAATACACCAGAGAAACCCAACAAGAGCGGATTGTACAGAGTAAATCTGGGGTACAATGTAAAGCATATTACCATGTGGGCCAATGCCATTGTAATTCCCAACAAGACACTTGACTTGCTTCATTTAAAAATCCAGCCGCTAAAGAAATTACACATTTCAAAAAAAGCCCTGAGCAGCGTAAATCACTCTGTTTAAAAGCCTCTGTTAAATACTGAAACGTAAGCATGATACTTCATGATTACAGACTGTTCTGATTGTTTATGACATAGAAATATCAACAGTGACTGTCGTCATTACTGCCAAATACCGCGAGCTTGAGATTTCATGTTGTTTGACGCAGTGACATGCCCATTCCAGCCTCCCGGGTTGAGACCCCTGGCTGTGCGTTTAGTTGAGACCCCTGGCTGTGCGTTTAGTTGAGACCCCTGGCTGTGCGTTTAGTTGAGACCCCTGGCTGTGCGTTTAGTTTCAGGAGCACTTTTCTCACCTAACACCGGCAGGTTATCCAGCTGTTCCCTGGTGAGGGTCAAATGGGGTCCATGTGGGTCGGGTCTCTGGCCAGAACTTTCCAGAATGTTCTCCACCTCTTTAGTTGCTGCTTTCATGGCCTCTGGACTCCTGGGAACAAACATACAAGCGATTCCCTGTTCAGGTCTCTGGTCCCTGTTCTGCGAACATCCGGTATTTCACTTACATTCCACCCTTCAGCACTGCACATTTACAACATTAGATTATAGTGACTCTTAGATTTTTTTTTTTCTGAACCATTTTAGGATGATGTAAGCCCTAACATTGTAACCGATGCGTACATGCTTCCAACAAATGTCAAAACAAACAATATTTCTGCTTCTGTTTCCGTTTTTAATTCATGAATAGAAACAGTCTTGTATTTTTAGTACATTTACTGTCAAACAACCCCACCGTATATATATATAGATATAGATATATATATTTTAGGAGGAGGCTCCTTGTGATTGGGGTCCCAAGGACTTGTATTTTTAGTACATTTACAGTCAACAAACTCTTTTTTCTTTTGGGGGGGGGTTTCCATGTGTATCGGGGGTGTTACTGACCCTCATACCTGATAATGTAGAAGAGGGTCCAGAAGGTGGCGGGCAAGGTGTTGGCCTGGGAGGCCCAGAGCAGAGCCACGTGGGTCCGAGCCTTGCCCAGGTCGTTGAAGGTGGACAGGGTGTCGTTGAGCACCATCCTGAGCGAGATCAGGTCCGACATGTTCTCCCGTTTACTAAGCTCCTCTGCCATCATGGTCTTGGCCAGCTTCTCTCTGGCGCTGTGGCCGCTCATGAACACGTGGATGGGCAGCCCCGCCACCAGGGCCGGGAAGATCTTGTCGAACTCCTTGAAGTTCTCCAGGGCGTTGAGGACCAGGGCCTTCTGCGCCTCCTGTCTGGCCTGCCTCTGGTCCTCCTGGACGTTGAGCTCGTTGCCAAAGAGCGTCAAGTAGCCCGACTCAAACATCACCTTAAACAAGAACGAAAAGAACGTAAAAAATGCATGACGACAAGAACAGGCTGTTCAGACCGCCTAGAGCAGCGGTCCCCCAACCCTATTCATGGAGATCTACCGTCCTGTAGGGTTTCAATTCAACCCTAACAAAGGACACCTGATTCTATCTACTCATTAGAACCTCAATGAGATCTCTAGCTCTTCAATGGGGTGTGCCAAATTAGGGTTGAAATGAAAACCTACAGCACGGTAGATCTCCAGGGACAGGGTTGGGGGATCACTGATCTAGAGCATTAGAACAGAAGAACACGTGATGACTAGAATAGGCCATTCAGCCCATCTAGGCTTGTTATTCACCGACAGACTAGAGACAAAGAGTATTCAACACCACACCAAGCCTGGACATGAACACACAAAGGTCTCTCGCAGTTTGAATACCAGGGCCCTAGCTGTTCTACGCATTTGCTGAGCTCACCTTGTAGCAGAAGGCGAAGATTCCGTCCACCTCCCAGTCCTCCGAGGGCGTGGGGGAGGAGCTGGGCTGGAGGAGCACGTCCTGCAGGTTCTTCATCATGTTCTCGATGAGGGAAAGAAGGGCGTCGCCCTGCAGCGTCTTGAGGAAGGTCTGGTGCAGGTTCTCCGTTGTGTAGCCGTGGTTGGGATCCATGCTGTCATGACCGAAGGCCTGCAGACAAAAAGAGGAGGGGCCTCATTTAATTCGCTCACTTCAGTTTCCCGCGTCAAAGCGCTGTCAGGACTCTCATTGGCTGCTTGCCAAGAAAATGCTATCTGTAAAAAATAAAATAAATATTGCACTTGTAGATGCTGTACTGACTGATTTTACCATTTACCACGATTTTAACTTTGGATTATAACGTTTTTGCAAATAGCGTGGATATTATACATTTCCATAAGTTTGTTTAAAGTACAAACCTGAAAAAAATGAAAACGCAAGCAGCCTATATTTTTGTTAATCAGATGGTAAGGTCCAAAATACTTTTGGGGGGGAAAACATAGTTTGAAAAGGTTTGAATAAAGAGAAGAAGGGAAGTGATACAAATAGGTTTTTTGAGGTACAAGCCCCAATTCCAAAAAAGTAGAAGAGTTGTTTCTCCTGACTTATTTTTCCATAGAATTCAATATGAAAATGAGTCAAGAGAAACAACCTTTAAAGTGAGCCATCCATATCTACTGCATATATGGCAGTAGAGCGATTATTTGAGGCTTGTTTGATACCTCAGACCCTTGATGACTTACAGCCATTTATCCAACCATGTGTTCCATACTATTCCCGTGTAATTTACAGCTTAATCGAATCCCACCCCCCAATTCCCATAGAGATCCATTCAAATGCAGAGGTTATAGTATCGCTTGTAAGAGTAAATGCAAATAAGCCTATCAAGAGTCTTTTGATATCATTTTATACCCAGTCATGATAGCACCACCTGTTTACCCGTGGAATGTTCCAAAAAGGTGTTTTTTTTTTGTCCTGTCCCAACTTTTTAGGTACGTGTTGCAGGCATCAAATTAGGAATTAGCGTAGCCCATATTACAAAAATCAATAAAGTTGATAAGGTAAAACAAGAAATATCTTTTCTTTGTACTGTTTTCAATTAAATATATGTAAAAGAGAATTTACAAATCACTGCTTTCTGCTTTTATATGCATTTTACATACTGTCCCAAGTTTTTTTGGAATTGGGGTTTGTAAATGAGCACAGTAGCAAAATCTAGGCTACACGTACATAGCCTCCCCGGTAGGTAGGCTAGTGTGTCGTTCAGAACAACGGACAGCACTGGAATCTCAGTCCATGCTTTGCGAGAGCTACTGTAAACTCAAGGACTAGTTGAGTAAAAATACGAATATTTTGTTTGAAGGAATAGCAGCTTATCTTACTTTATAGAATCCGGTATCTGCAGTAGCTAGATTAATGCGTAACACGACATGCAACGCCTTTTCCATTTCTCTCGCATATCAGACGGGCTTTAACGTTTAGAATGTGCAATCTCTTCGCGCCAATTAGCCTAAATCTCATTCTAGCAAGCAACAGGTGTCACGTCAATGATTTCCTGAGTGTACAAGAGTCCTGCGTTCCACCGATAGTAAATCAAGAACCAAATAAAAACCAGATTAGCCTTAATGGCATAGGCGGGCTAGGGCTTTGCTTTCTACACGATCTTCTCCAGCTCCCGGATTGAACCCAGCTACCCAGGCAATTACATTTTAATTTAGTTCACACATATTGAAACCATCCGGTCCCACAATAATTACAAGAATAATATAAGTGAAACGACACCTGCTTTCCCGCGCAGCTGTCTTACCTTAACGGAAGCCTCGAAGTGGAATTTTTTCCAGTCCAGGTGGCGACCCTGACGAATGACCGTGTGGTAGGAGAACGGGTCGCAGAGAAAGTGCACGTACTCGCCGGCGATCTTGCAGGTGAATATGTGGCCGTGCTTCTTCTGTCTGCTCTGCAGGAACTCCAGAGGATTTGCCCCGAACTGCAGGGCGCAGCCGAGGTACGGGATGAGGCCGTTCTCAATCGGTGGCTCGCCGGGGTGCCTGGAACGGTGTGACGGACAAGAAGCGTTCAGAACACGCACAGGGACTAATAACAACCCCAAGGGTTGCCAAGAGTGCCACACTTACGACTAAAGGCTAATTTCGTTCAGTTGTTTAAAATCATCCCTGTAGCGGACGATGCGCTAGATTTGTTCTTTAGAACACCGTCTCACCCATCCCAGATCGCCATGCTGTAGCTCCTAAATCACCGTCATGCAAACCATGCCGCTGCCATAAAAATAATCTCACTGCACACTGATACAAATAACACAGCCAGAGCGAGTGAGCGAGGAGAACGTGACAAGATAAATACTACACTTGTCCATGCAGTAAAAAAAATCTATGTATAGGCTATCTTCTGTAGACAGTCCGGTATAATTTTGTTCTACCAAGTCCTGCAACCTCCATGTAAAGCTCCATGTCATCGCGATATCTACGTGTTAAAACGTTTTTAAAACGTAGCCTGCATTTAAGATGTCCAACCTATTTTAGATCCTGGAAAAAGGATGACTCCGCAGAAGCATGCCTCAAACCCTAATTCAAGCCCATTTCTGTGTTAATACTGGAGTTGTTCTTTGTATATAAAATACGCAAGTGACATTCAAAACCACTACATAGAAAATAAAATAAAGTAAAAAAGTCACTCATACTCATCAAAGAACTAAAATAATTAATGTGTTGGTATAGATTTCTGTAACGTGCAGTGGGGAAAAGTGCCCCTACCATCCAATTAACCAATTAATTAATTGAAAACGTTTATAATGTGAAAGAAATAAGCATAACTTTTAATTATGCTATGGGCTGTCTACTATGTTCTCAATATTTTACGTATGTCTGGGTAACATCAGGTGGAAATCATATTGCATATTTGCATAATGCATAGGCTACAGTACAACACGCAAAGCTACAAAGCTGTTTGCAACACAATTATTTACATTTAATTTTATATAATTTATATAATTTATATGATCTAGGTATTCGGTCCAGCATTCCAGCGTTTTTTTTTTCTTTTCCAATTTTTGTTTTCCATAGAGTAAACCCAAAGAGTTTGTACGAGGCAAATATACATTGACACGTTTCGTTTATTAGTTTAAATAACCCTAATGAAAATTGAAATATGAACTGCAGAGATATGCTAATATTTCTCACCTTCTGCGGATACCCACAGCGAGCCAGAGACAGCAGCAAATTCCCACCAGGAACCCCCAGATTAGAGCGATGCTTAGCATTATAGCTGTGGGCGCGGGACCAGTATCACAAGAGATTAATAACAACTTACAACAGAGCGAAAATTACCCGGTTTTTATAGCCCATACGCGTAAGACAAGAGTCACGACTTTTTTCGGAGTATCATGAATTATTAACAACTTGGAAGAAGGCACAACCCCTTCAGATAGATAGACGGCTGCCTGTGGCCTCTAGGAAATGAGAAAGGTTACAATGGCCTTGAACCTCAGTACACGGGTACGACTGCCACACAGACTGTCCTAAACCGCGCTTGGTTGGGAAACAGTTTTCAAGGTCTCAGTGTGTGGTTTTGGTTCAGGTAAATAGCCTACCTCGGAAAATGCTTCTTGAGAAAGGAGTGGTGTGTCTCGGGAATGTTATCACAGTAATTTTACTGTAACTTAAAAATAGGCTCTGTATTCTGTCTGAATCATGCTTCCAAATTATCCTAATTCATTTTATTCAAGTAATTTCATTTAATGTTTATTTCATGGGGATATAGGCAGTTTACATAGAGAATCGCAAAACGATTATACGATGCAATGCATCACAACAGCCTTTTTAAAAACAAAAGTGATAAAAATAAAAAGACATGTCTTCAATCCAAAGCCCACCCCCACAGGATTAGACAGGTAAAGGTAAGAACGATATACAGGTGTGGAAGCAATAATAGAGGGGACGAACATTGGCATCAATCAAAATCCATTTGATTGTGAGTGTTATGCATGTAAAATTTCATATACAGAATGCATCTGTATGGGCATTGGGCAAACTACATTTAGAGAGCACAGTCGTGCAGTACAGGTTCACATAGCAGACAGGTAGTAGAGGCATCAAGACAGGCATGTTTTGGCTTGGATAGATACATCAGGTACATGTTAAAGACTTGTGTGATCAAAGGCAGTTATACAAACGAGAACCAAAAAAAAAATCAAATGCTGTGATATTAAGCCTATTTTGTGAAGCTGAGATTTCATGATGGTTATGATTCACAAATTCTAAAAAAATCACACACCCCACCTCCCACAGTAATCTTATCTCACAGCCTTCCCCATCGGAAAGCCAAACTGTTGCCCCTTTACGTGCGCTAAGAAACAGTTCGACATCGCTGTCAAATTTGTAATGAGCACATCGACGTACAGTACAATGCTCACAATATCTGTTGACCCTATATTCTTCATTCAGGAGTTTGGATTCCGGTTAGGCTCGACCAATACAATACAATTCAATAAAGGCTCCCTTGTGCCTGTCCTGGAAGGAATATCTTGTTCCAGCCACACATGAAGCCTCTTCCTCCAAATCATATTTGAGGTCAACTTGTGGAAAAATAGGAGCGGACATGCGTCTATGTGCTCTCCAAAATTGACAGCGGGGGTTGCTAATGCATGCTAATTGGGTTTCTCAGAATTGTGCCAGGTTTAAAACTCAAGACTTCATGAATTATTAGCAACGATTTTTTGTCTTTTATGACTTCTGTTTTTATTCCTATTGTCTCAGTGGTCAGTTCTTGCTTTTATGCTACGGCAAATGAAGCAGCTATCAAACAATGCAACTAGAATTTTGATATGCTTGGGCGGTATCCATATGGAGCAGGATTACTGAGTTAGCTGGATAAATACATGCACAACCTGGAACCCTCCCAAATCAGGAACATGGACTGAAGTAAAAAGAGCCTTTCCAGGTTTTACTCAGTGCGGTTATCCAGCTAACTCAGTAACGCTGCTTTGTGAAATACCCCTGGAGGTATGTAGTTGTTGGTGCATCTCCATCACGATAAACAACGAGAGCCATTTCATCCTCATATGTCATTACTGTGAGATGCTTGGTGTTTTGCAGGATTACATTTTTACAGATGGAGAAAAACGCCAGGGGGAGGTCTGAATCAGCGCCCTTCCATACTATTGAGTATGCTTGTTGATTACACTGGGGCTGTGTCTGAATCAGCGCCCTTCCATACTATTGAGTATGCTTGTTGATTACACTGGGGCTGTGTCTGAATCAGCGCCCTTCCATACTATTGAGTATGCTTGTTGATTACACTGGGGCTGTGTCTGAATCAGCGCCCTTCCATGCTATTGAGTATGCTTGTTGATTACACTGGGGCTGTGTCTGAATCACTGCCCTTCCATACTATTGAGTATGCTTGTTGATTACACTGGGGCTGTGTCTGAATCACTGCCCTTCCATACTATTGAGTATGCTTGTTGATTACACTGGGGCTGTGTCTGAATCAGCGCCCTTCCATACTATTGAGTATGCTTGTTGATTACACTGGGGCTGTGTCTGAATCAGCGCCCTTCCATACTATTGAGTATGCTTGTTGATTACACTGGGGCTGTGTCTGAATCAGCGCCCTTCCATACTATTGAGTATGCTTGTTGATTACACTGGGGCTGTGTCTGAATCACTGCCCTTCCATACTATTGAGTATGCTTGTTGATTACACTGGGGCTGTGTCTGAATCACTGCCCTTCCATACTATTGAGTATGCTTGTTGATTACACTGGGGCTGTGTCTGAATCAGTGCCCTTCCATACTATTGAGTATGCTAGTTGAGTACACTGGGGCTGTGTCTGAATCAGCGCCCTTCCATACTATTGAGTATGCTTGTTGATTACACTGGGGCTGTGTCTGAATCACTGCCCTTCCATACTATTGAGTATGCTTGTTGATTACACTGGGGCTGTGTCTGAATCACTGCCCTTCCATACTATTGAGTATGCTTGTTGATTACACTGGGGCTGTGTCTGAATCAGCGCCCTTCCATACTATTGAGTATGCTAGTTGAGTACACTGGATGATAAAGTCGTTAAGTAGGCAAAATGTTCTCTAAATGTAGTGTACTTAATATCCCCGGATGATATACTTATTTCCGGGTTTTGGCTGATAATAGTATGGAGGACATTTTTCACATACTGCATGTAACTAAACAGTATGCAGTAAGCAGTATACAGGATGCTAGTACGCAGGTTGCAGTACACAGGGCTCTGATTCGGACACAGCCTGGGAGTTTCCCTGGGGTCTTGGTTAAATTCATGCACCGTGTGTTAACTGATAAAATGGAGTCTGTTCGGGATGAATCCTAACTCATGTTCTCTAACTGCTATCTTATCATACAATCAGCCTTCGGGATAAATTTTTCACAGGTAACGCTTGCTATAATAGATTCTTTTTGTGTAAATTTGATTCACGGAGGATGTCAATCCCAAAAAACTTTAAATGAGTCTCAAAGAAAAGCTGAAAATTCATTTTAAAAAATCTATAATTTAAATAATGAAATAAATATGTTCATTTCATATCTGTCCAGATGCTAATCTATTATTTTAAAATGAAAAACAAAATCATTGCTCACTTGACACTAGGAGAAAATGTTCTGCAATAAAGAAAGCCAAATGCTGTTTGGAGATATTAAAAATAGCATATTTGTACTATATTGCAGAGATATACCCCTTGTTGCAAAGCTATGGGACGGTTTAGTTTCTGAACTCTCTTTCCCATAGGCAGTGGTTTGTGTGCCATGCTGGTTTTGTTCCTTTCACCTGTCATCTATTTTCACAGCCTGATCATTTTCTGAAACCTTTCAGTTTATACTAAATTAGCCCCGTTGTTTCCCAGAAGCAGGAGTCACTTTTAGGTGGAAGTGCTTTCGTCCGCTCTGTTTGTTTCATTGTGCGTTGAATCACGATGAATCGGTTATTTTCTGTCTCATGATGAAACGGTTACTTTCCACAACGTGCTGTTTGAGTCACTGGTTAAAATTGGCTGTGTATGCTAATGTCAGCGCTCACAGGATCAGGCCCTGTTCATGAACGGAGAACTTTGGATGAAACTTTGTAGTCCCACCATGGAAGCTGGTGAAATGGGTGCTATACAAACCCCAATTCCAAAAAAGTTGGGACAGTGTGTAAAATGCACATAAAAGCAGAAAGCAGTGATTTGTAAATTCTTTTTTACATATATTTAATTGAAAACAGTACAAAGAAAATATATTTAATGTTTTACCTTAACATCATAGATTTGTGTAAATATACCCTAATTCTGAATTTGATGCCTGCAACACGTTCCAAAGTTGGGACAGGAGCAAAAAAAAAACACTGGGGAGTTCAATAAACACCTGTTTGGGACATTCCACAGGTAAACAGGTGATTCTATCATGACTGGGTATAAAAGGATATCAAAAGACTCTTGATATATTATTTTCAGGTACGCTTACAAGCGATACTATAACCTCTCTGCATTTGAATGGATCTCTATGGGAATTGGGGGGTGGGACTAGATTAAGCTGTAAATTATACAGGAATAGCATGGAACCCATGGTTGGCTAAATGGCTGTAAGTCATCAAGGGTCTGAGGTATCAAACTAGCGTCAAACCAACACTGCTGCCAGATATGCAGTAGATATGGATGGATCACTTTAAGGGTTGTTGAACTCTATGGAAAAATAAGTCAGGAGAAACAACCCATCAAGTGATCCATCCACATCTACTGCATATCTGGTAGCAGAGTGATGGTTTGAGGCTCATTTGATACCGCAGACCCTTGATGACTTACAACCATTTAGCCAACCATGGGTTCCATACTATTCTCATATAATTTACAGCTTAATCTAGTCCCACCTCCCAATTCCCATAGAGATCAATTCAAATGCAGAGAGGTTATAGTATTGCTTGTAAGATCAATGATTTTGTTTTACATACTGTCCCAACTTTTTTGGAATTGGGGTTTGTAAATGGTCAGGGTCATTTAAGGTTACTTTACCAAATGGCAAATATGCAATTATGGATTACCATACACTCACCAAGATAGGTAAAATATCTAGAGTTATGGTAGCTGGTTTTAAAATATTTCTGTACATATCTGCATGTATGTATGTATGTACGTACGTATGTACGTACGTATGTATAAAATGTATTTAATTTTTTTGCATACAATTTATTAACAATTTTATACTACACTGTGCACCTAATACAGCCCAGTTGATTGATTGACAGAGACTATTAAAAGGACATTGCATTGAAACAGGATAGAAGTGGTTTATAGTGGGGATTAGATCCATATATGACCTCATGTAACCCTGTGAACTTTTGTGACTTCAGACATCCAGGATATATTGTCATGTGTCCAACTGGAAATAGTCAGTGAAAAGTGTTTGGCAAGTGATGTTATGACAGACTAGGAAATTGTTGGACAACAGACTAAAAAAAGGTCAACTCCTGCTTTCTCTCGAATACACTCCCCTTTTCTCAACAGCTGGAAGCTACAATCAGCAACAAGATAAGAGCCATTCCATATAAAATCAATCAATTCTAGGAAAAGCGTGATGTCTTGCAACAGTGCTAGAAGTTGAGAATGTAGATGTTTATCTTGACTTTATGAAGCCGAAAGGTCCTGCAGGAACATTTTCCTGGCCTCAGAGTAAATTAAAATGTTGGGGCACCGACACCATATGATCAGCGAAGTTCACAATCTGACAACGGACACAGGTCGACAGTACAAACATTCAGAGCAAGAACAACAATATCACAGCAAGCTGAATGCTCCCAACTTTTCCAATGTTATATCTCCATCATAATTATTAGTATACATTGTCAGTTGTACTTCTAGTATATAAAACATGTGTATACCAATGTTGTTTGTCAAAATATGCCTATGTTTGACATAGGCATATTTTGACAGAAGGAATCATGGCTAAAGATTGGAATCATGGCTAGAGGTTGGAATCATGGCTAGAGGTTGGAATCATGGCTAGAGGTTGGAATCATGGCTAGAGGTTGGAATCATGGCTAGAGGTTGGAATCATGGCTAGAGGTTGGAATCATGGCTAGAGGTTGGAATCATGGCTAGAGGTTGGAATCATGGCTAGAGGTTGGAATCATGGCTAGAGGTTGAGCCTGGTATGAACATGTAGGGAAAATGAGCCCTTTAACTTGGTACAATTTCTTTTCACCAACCACCTATCCCACATGGTGATATGAAAGTACAAAAATGTCTATGATTTCTATGACGATTTCTCATAAAACAGATTATATAATGTACATGCTACCAATGCTTGCTTGTATTAGTCTAGACCACAGACATTAAACTGGTGCAGTTTGGCCAAATTTGGTTGTAGAAAAAATTGAGCTGAACGAAATTGAGATTTTGGCTTGAGATTGTGAGAAGTGTTATGCATGTAAAATCGATAACTCTAAATAATGCCATGAAATGGCACCTCAAAACCTTTCCTCAATATCAGCAGCTAACAATATGTATGATTAAATCACACTCCTAAGTCTAGTGCATTTCCATCGACTGAAATCTCACTAATGTGACGATACAGCCTCATTGTTATCACAGTTATCTGGATGATTTGATAATCCTGTTTAGTGGAATAGCCCCCTGGTGTTTTGGGGCGTCCGAACAGCCATCAAAACTGGGTTGTCCCTCTGCTTGTGTCCATTTAATGTGCTTTCAGAACATGCTTCAAACTGGAGTTTGAAGGCCCCGTCAGAGGCTTCATTTGAAGATCCCATTTGAAGACCCCATCAGAAGACACAGTGCTTCTGTGTTGAAACCCGAAACCCATTTCATTAAAAAGACATCAGACAGCATTTGTTTAATAATTGTTTACCATATCTGAGATAGAAATACTTACCTCACCATGTACACCATCAAATGTACACCAACATGTTTTCTGTGTACACAAACATACATGTGGATTTGTGTAAACCGCACCTGCATATTCCTGTGCATACCTGTGTGTACCTGTGTTTACCTGTATGTAACACCTGTGTGTACTTGTGTTTACCTGTATGTAACACCTGTGTGTACTTGTGCTTACCTGCATGTAACACCTGTGTGTACCTGTGTTTACCTGTATGTAACACCTGTGTGTACCTGTGTTTACCTGTATGTAACACCTGTGTGTACCTGTGTTTACCTGTATGTAACACCTGTGTGTAGCTGTGTTTACCTATATGTAACACCTGTGTATACCTGTGTTTACCTGTATGTAACCCCTGTGTGTAGCTGTGTTTACCTGTATGTAACACCTGTGTGTACATGTGTTTACCTGTATGTAACACCTGTGTGTAGCTGTGTTTACCTGTATGTAACACCTGTGTGTACTTGTGTTTACCTGTATGTAACACCTGTGTGTACCTGTGTTTACCTGTATGTAACAACTGTGTGTACCTGTGTTTACCTGTATGTAACACCTGTGTGTACCTGTGTTTAACTGTATGTACTACATGTGTTTACCCTTATGTAGTGCTTGTGTGTATCTGTGTCTACCTGTATGTCACACCTTTGTGTCTCTTACACAAACCTTCAGCAGGCCTTCAGCACCGACCTTATCGGTTCCTGAAGTTTCACCAAATCTCCCAGTGACATTGCTGATTTGGACTCAATACAGATGATAAGGCCTCCTTGAAGGCCATCTGTGCATTAAAAATTAACATTCAACTACAGAGGCATCAGCATGGCCTTGAAATCTCAGATAGACTGCAGAATGTTCACTGAACGTTAATGGAATGTTTCTGACCACACCTGAGGCCTTCAGAAAGAAAAAAACAACAACAACCAAACCAGGTTTATCTGCAGTTGAGAGGGGAAGTCAGCCGTTAAATATTACAGAAGATGATTCAAAAGATTATTATTCATGTACGTACTGTATAACCAAATTAGCAAAAAAACACAAATGCATGTACAAACAAGTACAAAACTGCAGGAGGAATAAAGACAGTGGAGCTGAGGGAGGTTAAAAAGCCTGTTGATCAACACACATTCCTGGGTGTGACTGTCATGGTGGGACTACAAAGCTGATTTGTTATTGAGGGTCCACCAGGCAAGACTAGTGAAAAAGAAAATATTTATAAATACACACATAAAGAAATACACTGGCACATACACACGTACGTACGCACATAAGCATGCACACAAACACACATACGGCGCATACACAAATGCACACAAGCACAAATTGCACGACAGTGCAATCTGTCCAATTCCTGGACATTGCACAAAAGAAAACGAACGAACATGCTGGGATTGGATGCTGTGGCATCTTTTTTTTCCTCTCATAGTTTCATATTTCCCTCTTACGCCTGACATGCTACACTCCAGTCTCTGAGGTCAGCTAAACCCTCTTATTAATACAATAACATTCTCACAGCCTGGGAGACACTGTAGCCCCCCAGGAACAGAGTGACGTCACTACAGATACAGTAACCACCATGACTACTTTAGACTTCTGTTAGTAAAGCTCCTCTCAATAGAGCACGGCTAATTAAGCCAGATGACCAGTATGGCAAATTGTTGGACAACAAATGTTGCGTACATAACATTACATTACAGGCATTTAGCAGATGCTCTTAACCACTTTATTTTAGCATTTTTTACATATTAGCCATTCATACAGCTGGAAATATACTGAAGCAATTCAGGTTAAATACCTTGCTCAAGGGTACAACGTTAGTGTCTTACCTGGGAATCGAGTTAAGCTGCCAAGTGTGGAAGTAAGCTGTTTTGTGAGAACAGTTTCACAAAACAGCTTACTTCCACACAAGTCATAACGTGACATGAGTCAGAGCAGCACAAGCAATTTCATACGTTACATTTACTGAGCAGAGACTCTTATCCAGAGTGACTTACAGGGGGGAGGTACATTAGTGCATAATTAAGATTTTATGAGTGACTATTCTTATAGCAGTCTATACTGAATGACTTATAGCAGTCTTTACTAAATGACTATTCTCATAGCAGTCTTTACTGAATGACTATTCTTATAGCAGTCTATACTGAATGACTTATAGCAGTCTTTACTAAATGACTATTCTTATAGCAGTCTTTACTGAATGACTATTATTATAGCAGTCTATACTGAATGACTTATAGCAGTCTTTACTAAATGACTATTCTTATAGCAGTCTTTACTGAATGACTATTCTTATAGCAGTCTTTACTGAATGACTTATAGCAGTCTTTACTAAATGACTATTCTCATAGCAGTCTTTACTGAATGACTATTCTTATAGCAGTCTATACTGAATGACTTATAGCAGTCTTTACTAAATGACTATTCTCATAGCAGTCTTTACTGAATGACTATTCTTATAGCAGTCTATACTGAATGACTTATAGCAGTCTTTACTAAATGACTATTCTTATAGCAGTCTTTACTGAATGACTATTCTTATAGCAGTCTTTACTGAATGACTATTCTTATAGCAGTCTTTACTGAATGACTATTCTTATAGCAGTCTATACTGAATGACTATTCTTATAGCAGTCTATACTGAATGGCTATTATCATAGCAGTCTATACTGAATGACTATTCTTATAGCAGTCTTTACTGAATGACTATTCTAATAGCAGTCTATACTGAATGACTATTCTTATAGCAGTCTTTACTGAATGACTATTCTTATAGAAGTCTTTACTGAGTGACTATTCTTATAGCAGTCTTTACTGAATGACTATTCTTATAGAAGTCTTTACTGAATGATTATCCTCATAGCAGTCTTTACTGAATGACTATTCTTATAGCAGTCTTTACTAAATGACTATTCTTATAGCAGTCTTTACTGAATGACTATTCTTATAGCAGTCTTTACTGAATGACTTCTTATAGCAGTCTTTACTGAATGACTATTCTCATAACAGTCTTTACTGAATGACTATTCTTATAGCAGTCTTTACTGAATGACTGTTCGTATTGCAGTCTTTACTGAATGACTGTTCTTATAGCAGTCTTTACTGAATGACTATTCTTATAGCAGTCTATACTGAATGACTATTCTTATAGCAGTCTATACTGAATGACTATTCTTATAGCAGTCTTTACTGAATGACTATTGTTATAGCAGTCTTTATGTGGTTGTTTAACTGTTGCCATGGCTCATGCATACATCTGGTGGAGCAGTGATAACATTCTAAACTCTGTTCTCTGTTCAACAGTCACTGTGATTGCAGCTAGTAGATGTACACTTATACAACCATTCACTCACAAAAGAAAACCCATAAAGATAAAAGTCTGATGCATGTGATTGAAACAGAAAAGAAATATTTTACATTTTAGCTTGCATTTTATATAGATGGCTTATATATGTATCTCATATACTTGATTGACTGAAAGTAAAATATTAATTTAGTTTGCCATCTTTTATGTGGGAGCCAGGAGTATTATCTTGAATGCATGGCAATTAAAAACTGCACATTAAGAAAATTATATTTATAATCCTTCATATCAGGAACAGAAAATCAGAAGCCAAACACGTCACTCGCTATCTATTAATTACAGAAGGAGTATTGTGTCTACTGTACTTAAACAGTTATCTATCGCATTTTAGATGTTAAAGCTCTCTTTTGAAAACTTTATAAGGTTAGAATTTTGAATGGAAATGCACTTTCAATAATGCAATATTAAACGGGAAATGCAGTTCATAATACCATAAGTGCAGTTCATAAAACGGCTGTGTGCTTCAATTATATTTATATATGTTTTATTATGACCCTTGATCTTATTTTTATGTTGTAATATTTAGTTTGAAGTGAGTATATTGGAATTTACAAAATTGTTTAAAGTACTGTATTTCAAGATGAAAACTTGTATGAAAATGTGCTATTAAATTAACCAAATAAATGTTTATTATGTAGTAAGTATTTGAATTTATTTTGACATAATACAAGTGTCTTGGATGACAAAAATATATATAAAAATAAAAAAATTTTTAAAACCTTTTTAATTTAGAAATTGTCATTGAATGTCCCTTGTGTAGGTTTCAGAACAAGAACTGCTAGAAACAATGTTGTGGGTAGAGAATGACAGGTAATATACACGATAAGCACCGAGCAGATAAAAACCAGCTAAGAAATGCACACACAACGGTGTGTAGACATATCACTTAACAGTGACCAGAAAAGCAACATTAGCATATGATGCTTCATAGACATTATTCTATGGTTCGCAAGTGCAACATATAATTCCTATGTGCTTATGCTGCTTTATTATGAGCTATAGATGCAATATTGTTTTACTTATTTATTATGTGCTTTATGCTTTTAATGCCCTATTATGCTTGAACGCTCTATAATGAACTATAAGCACATTTTCCCAAGTTTACACTCAGGGTTTTTGGCCCAGAGGCACGATGAGCTCAACACAGGATACTGTTCATCCAAGGTTCTGATATCCAGGATGTGTGGGTTCTAAACAAGTGGCTTTGAGCTGGTGCTGAAAATTCTGCAGCTATTCTATGGTTCTTAAGCTTTTTGATATGCTTCTTGAAGCTTCAGGGTGCTGTGCCTTGAAGATGGTGTAGGCGTTCAACGTGGCAATCTGATCTGGTCCACTCTGATTTTCGTGCAGTTGTAATACTGTGTCACAGTGGACGAGCAGCTGGTGTCATTCTGAGACAGATGCAAGTTCTTAGCAAAGAGCTTGTAATGCCACTGATTCGGAAGTGTGCAGAAGGCTGCCCCAAGCTCCAAAGGCCTGTGAAGGAGGCAATGGCAAGATGCAGGGTGATGCCAGTCAGTACCCAGTCACAAGAAGAGAACACCAGACAGGGCCAAAAGAAGAGGAAGAGGTGTAAGCTCTGCCCAACAGCTACTGACCATAAAACAAGATTTTGAAACAATAAAACAAGACCATAAAACAAACATTTGCGCCAGGCCAGTGTGCAGTGAGCACAGTGCCTGTAATGACTGTATGCACTCGGAGAACAGAGACCAGAAAATAAAACAAAGAAAAACTCACACTGTTGCTGTTGAAGGAATTATGTTGTTAAGAGAGTCTCTTTCTTTCTTTTTTTTTTAGAAACATATTGTTACTGGGGCGGCACGGTGGTGCAGTGGTTAGCACTGTCGCCTCACAGCAAGAAGGTACCTAGTTCGAATCCCGGCCGAGGACCTTTCTGTGTGGAGTTTGCATGTTCTCCCCGTGTCCGTGTGGGTTTCCTCCGGGTACTCCGGTTTCCTCCCACAGTCCAAAGACATGCCGGTTAGGCTAATTGGAGACTCTAAATTGCCCATAGGTATGAGTGTGTGAGTGAATGGTGTGTGTGCCCTGCGATGGATTGGCGGCCTGTCCAGGGTGTATTCCTGCCTATTGCCCAATGCATGCTGGGATAGGCTCCAGCACCTCCCGCGAACCTGACCAGGAATAAGCGGCTTAGATAATGGATGGATGGATGGATGGATATTGTTACTGTTTAGAGCTTGAAAAACTGAGTTACTGTATGTACTGTGTGTATGATATGTGCTGAAAAGTAACAACGAAACATATTTCAAGCATCTCTTGTGTGTCCAAATCATTTATAATTGTTTTAACAAAATAACTATAGCATAGCCACACACACACACACACACACACACACACACACACACACACATACAGGGACACACGCTCGAGCAGGGGCATGCACACTCACATCTAGTAGTGGGAAAAAGTACTTTTAATGATCAAAACAAGATAATTAATGAATTTCTGTATCACTACATGAAAATAATTAATCTCAGAGATATAGCAAAAACCCACTCAGCCGTACATCAAATAACATTGGAAATTAATATGGGTCCTTTATGACCCATGTTGTCAAATTTGGGGTAGTAATACAAAAATGATTTTTATTCAAAACCTGAGGAAGAAAGAATAAATATGATTATTTGTGATCATCAAAAACAAGATAATTAATGAATACCTTGAATATTAAATGAGTAGATTAATTCATTAAAAAGAGGTAACAAAGAGACCCTCAGCGACGCATCAAATTCCATAGGAACTGAATACGGGTCCATTTGGACCCATGTCGTGCGTTCTAGGGATATTCAACATGCTGTGCATTCTAGGGTTAAGCTTAAACTTTTATGTCAGAAATAGCTCTGCATGCCATGAAGAATCCAATATTCACATTGTGCTTATTGTAATATATTTACAAAGAAAGAGGTAACAAAATTGTTTAACTGAACAAATTAAAGATTGAAATGAATCAATAGGCTCCTAACTGGTGAAAGTGTGGACACCCCCTGGCCACTAAGACAAACCATGTGGTAGAATTCAAAGACAAAGAAAATGACAACGAGCCAAACCTGCATTGTTTTAATAAGTTTAAGGGAAAAATGACGAAAGAACTTAACCACGTGATCAATAAACTAATTAAGAGCCGATTGATTCATCTCAATCTAATTTGATCAGTTAAAAAAATGTAACCTCTATTTACGTTGCCTAAATTGTTTGAAATAGAGCAAAATAAGTGCAATGTGAATATGGGACTTTCATTGTTCATGGCATGCATAACCATTTCTGACATAATGCGACTTAAGAGGGTAAACAATCCCTCTAAACATGATTGCAAAATATGAAAAAGTCTAAGGGACTGAATACTTTTTCAACCCACTATATAGGCCCTATGGCAATTCTTATTCATTTTGATTGTCAGTATATAAATATTCGTATTTCTGTCTGGGCAGAAGTACATGTAGATTTGTAAAATTAAAAATTAATACCAAAAGCATTACCTGTTATTGCTGTTGTAAGATTCTAAGTTGACATGATCCACTCAAACACTGACAAATCAAGCATGCCGTCGGCCGAATCAACCAACTTATCATAAATACAATGTAGGTTAAAATGTAAGTGTAAGCAGTGACTCGTCACCACTGATAGGCATAGTATTCAATTATAGAATAGCAGCTGGGAGTGAGTGATCAAGGCCTATTCCAACCAAGGAGATTGGATTAGCAATACATTAGACTGGTTCCTGGTTAGACCACAGGAAGTTTTAAAGTCATACATTTCACAGAACAGGATTCAGAGTAACTCCGCTGAATCCAGAGTGCATTTTCTGTATCTCTGACAACTGCCATTCCTGGAAATAAACATCATTTTCACCAAGTTCGAGAGATATCCTTTTTTCTTACACTGTCAATAACAGAAATGTTTTTTTTAATAAACCACATAAATTAAATAATTGGCAAAGTTGTGTGGTTTAACAACTTCTCAAAAAAGGGCCAGTCTGCACTGAACTGTTCAAAATAACATGACTGCCCAATAAAAAAAATTCTATTCCTGTCAGTGTCAGATAGAACATGATGATTGAACTGAATAAAAACTGAATGAAAATTATATGGTTCTATCTGCAAGTTTACCCCCATAAAAACACCACTCAAATTAGTCCAAGCTCCTTGAAACTCTGCCTGTTTAGTACCTTTCATTGCTGTTGTTATTGTTGTTGTGTGTGTAACTTTTTGGTTGTTTTTGGTATTGTATATAAAAAATATATATAAACAAAATAAAAATATGAATTTTACAAATACTTCACTGAGTCACTGAGCCTCCCAATCGCAATCTCTCGACTGACGCCCTCAATCAAACGGGCCTCCTCAAAAGGAATCAGCATGGCAGCCAATTGGCCAATGCTGTTTGCCAAATCAGAAGCCTCAGCTGAAATTGATAGGATAACATAAGATTGCAAAATTGTAGGCAGTAGCCTACTTTCACGGTTGAGAACGCCATGTTTGCTTTGACGGACACAGAAAGCTTGACGGACATAGAAAGAGTTACTAAGGGGGGCGGGGCTTAGCGAAGGGTCAATTGTTGCAGTTACCTGGTTCATCCACTGGGGGGCTGGAGGCATGTCGAAGGCTGGTGCGTGCAGAAAAGTGCGGTCGGCTTGAATCACCTTGAATGCCCAGTTGGCAAAGTACCAGGGTGAACTTTAACCCAGTTGTGACTGGTATCCATACTATTCATTCCCACACCCCAGGCTCATATTGCAGGTCAAAAAACAGTCCACAACACTTTTAGTGCAAGAGTTTTAATAGTAATGATAAATAACCACTACTACTACTAGTTGCAATAATAGTCATGATAATAATTTTAATTGAATACCATTAATTTTGTACCAAGTAACCACTATTATAGCTCAAATAATGCTCCATAGCACTTTGCAAAGTTCAACAAAAACATGATTAACTACTATAATCAACGATAATCCCTACTACTGCTAGTTATAGTAATATTAATGACAACAATAATGATCTGAATTCTATTTATAATTTAATTAGAATTTGTGCTATCTTAGCACCACGTAACCACTATTGCAGTCCAAATAATCCCCCTGGACACTTAGTTTTGAGTGTAATGTTTTTCCACACATTCCTGGAGGGGGAGATCAGGTAGCCAGGTCCACATTCCTGGAGGGGGAAACCAGGTAGCCAGGTCCACATTCCTGGAGGGGGAAACCAGGTAGCCAGGTCCACATTCCTGGAGGGGGAGATCAGGTAGCCAGGTCCACATTCCTGGAGGGGGAAACCAGGTAGCCAGGTCCACATTCCTGGAGGGGGAGATCAGGTAGCCAGGTCCACATTCCTGGAGGGGGAAACCAGGTATCCAGGTCCACATTCCTTGCTTCATTAGAGGAGAGAACTTTGTCCGATTCTGAGATCCACTAAAAAAAAAAAAAACGTGACGCTTTTGTACTTCACCCGCGGCCGTGACACCGCCATAAAATGGAAGCCAAGATACCGTACTGTTAATTTACTGTGCCACCGAGGGATATAATTGACCTTGAAAGTCTAATAGCAATCGAACGATAAACCACGTTAAGGGACAAAGGTTGGCGAATTTGTGGAAACAGACGGTGTTTAACCGTACGCACTTCCTATTAAAGATAACCTTGAGAACAACAAAGATTATCAGTCTATGGCGCTATGGCGGCTGTGTACAGTATCTGCAATGAATCTGGAATAAATCACTGTGTCAAGTTTCAATTTGAAGGACCAGGTACATCTCACTTAAGTGCAAATGCTATTGAACTAGCATGTATTCATACCCCCTTGCTTGCACTTCAGTGCTGCGAAACACAAAAACACACAGAGTTCAACCTGAGGACTCTTTGGCCCTCCAGGGGGGTGTACTACAAAGCTGGATAACTGAGTTAGCTGGATAACTGCACTGAGTAAAACCCAGAGCAGGATTACTGAGTTAGCTGGATAACTGCACTGAGTAAAACCCAGAACAGGATTACTGAGTTAGCTGGATAACTGCACTGAGTAAAACCTGGAACCGCAATTTTTGCTTCAGTCCATGTTCCAGATTTGGGTTTTTCTCAGTGCAGTTATCCAGCCCACTCAGTAACCCTGCTTTGTGAAATACCCCTGGAGGTATGCAGTTGTTGGTGCATCTCCATCACGATAAACAATGAGAGTCATTTCATCCTCATATGTCATTACTGTGAGATTCTTGGTGTTTTGCAGGATTTTAGTTTTATGGAGAAGAACGCCAGGGGGAGGTATTCCACTAAACTGGATTATCATGTTACCCAGATAACTGTGAGACCCAATAGGCTGAATCATCACCTCCAGGACTGGAGTTAAACCTGCTGACCCTAAAGCTCTCCATGTCTATATGTGACATAGTTCAGCCCTATCTAATTGGCACAAGCTGACAAATTAAGTTGTGTTGTAATAAAACACTCTCAACACCCAGCAGATATACAGAATGCCCATATTATCTCATGTCCTCTCATATCAAAAACTGGAGAGTGCAGCCGCCAACATACTCTCTCCATCCTGGACCCCAACCAATCAGGTTTCAAGTCTGGCCCCTCAGCTCATTGCTTTGGCACAAAGCCTATCCTAAATGGCAAAATTGTAAAATTGCATTATAATGTTGGATTAATCCTTTGAAGAGTAGGTTTTTTTTGGTTTCAAAATTCTAAGTCAGTGTTCTAGAACTCCATTGCTTTCAGTTACCAGTAGTGATTGTGACATCAGCATTAGAATGCTTAGTTAAGAACATTCTAATAGCATATTTGTGATCTGCATTGGTTTGTTCTGTGCTTGGTCATACATAATGTTGTGTGAAGTAACAGAGGGGACTCAGAACACGGCGAACGTTCCTTCCATTCCGCATTCCAAGCTCATAACAATGTTGCTCATACCTGTACTGTCTGTAGGTCGTGACTGCATTGGGAGTTTTTTTTTTTTTTGGGAATGACAAAACAACCTTTTAATCCCACATTTAATTTGCTGCTTTAGGTTCTCCATACACACTTTTAAGCCTTTATACACAAATACTAACCAGTCTCTGCTTCTGTCATCGCTACAGTCTGTCAGATAGGCTTTGAGTAATGGTGTTACAGCGAGTGAAAGGTCTGCTCCACGACCCTGGAGATGTGATTAGAGTGCGATTAGCCCCCTTAATACAACATCACCTTATTACACATTGTACCAATCACTACATTCTGTCATGCAGAATGATGTCATTAGGAAGAGCTAGGAAGAACAGTCCATCCCACCTGGAATACTGGGATACTGAGATGATGATTCTGTGCTGTGGAGCAGGAGACCAGAATTCAATTCCCATCTCCAGCAAGTTAGCTCTGTCTCCTCAAACTGCCCCGGGATACATACATATACAGACTTACTTTTTTCAAATGTATGAACAAGAAAAAGGTTATGTTTATATACATTTTTTATATTAAGTATGCCCTTTTGTGGCACTGTAAGGTCACTTCTGATTGGCCACCCACTTGGACACACAGCTGATTGGCTAAAATGTAAATCGCCATGCTACTTACACAGTACAGGAACTTTGTGGCATTCGTGTTACAAAAAAAAGTTCATTTAAAATCTCAGCTGAATGAAACATGCTCAATATTAATAATAGTGTTTGTTTTCTTTGAGTCTTTATGTCTAACATAATAAACAATTTGTCAATTTTGATTGACAGGGTAACGTCAACTCCCTCCCTCAACTCCACACTGAAGTCCATAAATTGTGTTGCGGAGGCATGCAGCCTGAACCATGTGTTTGATTAAGTAACCAGCTTAGCAATAAAACGGACATGCAAAAGCAGAACCAAGTCATTTGACCTGGCTTTCAACACCCTTCACCAAAGCAGGGGTCCTCAATCTTATCCACAAAGGGCCGGCGTGGCTGCAGGCTTCTGTTTATAGTCTATTATGATCCACATTAGCTGCACACTATAGTGTATAAGCTAGTCTTCCTGGGGTCCAGAGTCTTCCTTGTTCCAACCAAGCAGTAGCACACCTGATTCTAATAATCCCCCAAAACAGTCTTTCCTAAGGACCTTGACTAGTAGAATCAGGTGTGTAACTGCTTGGTTGGAACAAAAGCCTGCACCCACACCGGCCCTTTCTGGATAAGATTCAGGACCCCTGGCTTGAAGAGAATGGATCTGGGCCTGAATTCATACAGGCTCTCTGATTACACATGCTGATCTAGGATCAGGTCCCCTTGTTCATATTCCAACATTCTCCACCATGAGCTGAAACATTAAACTGATCCTAGATCAGTATTCCTCCTCATTTGGTGCTTTATGAATCTGATCAAGACAATTCTCCTTCCCTGCTCTCCAGCACAAACAACCCCAAAAATCCTGCTCCCAAATGGCTGACTCCTCTTTGTGACCCTAGAACAAGCCACACAGCGTTAGGAAAGACCCCCGTCTCAGAGTTCTAGCTGCTTCTCTTTCACAAACAGGTAAAAGATTCGACACAATACCGCCATCTAGTGTGATTTTTATGCAAAATGATCTCTTTTTTTAATCAAGTAATAGAAAATAAAAAGACATTAGCTGGCAATGTTCACTTTTTGTTTCGATATTCTTAACTGGAGCATCCAGAGCTTCAATAGTGAATATAATAACTTTATACAGAGAATAAAAAAGCCAAACATGGTCGTATGAGGCAGGAACAAGAGATTATTTATTAGCAGAACAGACACTTCCTCCGCTACAGATCCGCTAACAACTTCAAAGTCATATATACATATTGTTACAGCATTTACACCATTAAAAAGTTTATATTTTCCAATGTAATAAGGAGAAATGTCAGCATATCTCTTAACTTACAAACGCTACAAGTAATGAGGTCGCTCGATGAATGCCCTTCCCTTAAGTACCACAGAATGATTGGACGGATGCAGACTCCACAGGAAATGAGGCGGACGGACAGTAGCCAATCACAAACAGCTGTGTGCAGCGGCCATGATGGAAGGGGAGAGGGGAAAAAAAAATCGAAACATTAGTGAAGTAGCACTAAAGCTAACGGGCTGCAACATGCACCTGCAGCCTGCCAATATATACACACGCACACACACACGTGCGCGCGCACACATACACACACGTACACGCATGCACAGACGCACACGCGCACAGAATGTTCAACGTCAACATACACCCTCCCCAAGCGCGGAGCGGCACCAAGTGACCATCAGGAGCTGAAATCGTAGTGTCTGATTGGCTGGCTGGTAAAAGCGATTCGGTGTATTCTTGGAAATGCAGTCCGGCAGTTTTACTTGCTTCTGATTCTAATGTGGAGGAGGGCCCAGAGTCAGGTGGGCGGGGGGTGGGTGGGGCCAAGCAGGACAAGTCCAAAAAGAACAGAGATGGAAGAAAGACAGAAAGATGCTGTAACCTCTCCCCCTCTCCCTCTCTCCTTCTCTCTCCCTCCCTCTCTCTCTCAGACGTGTGACACCCTCTGTGACTCGCGGTTCTGGCGGATGCTGTAGAGCCACTTGATGACGCGGGCGTTCCGCTCCACGGCCGAGATTCCGTACGGCACGCGGTCCTCCTCGTCTTCCTCGTCCATCAGGTCCTCCTCTTCCTCTTCGTCCTCGTCGTCGTCCTCCTCGTCGCTGCGGCGGGAGCCCCGCCCACCGGGCTCGGAGCCGGTGGCGCTGGCGCTGTGGAAGTTGAGCGAGACGATGTCGGACCCGGCTCTGCCCGTCAGGCTCTGTAAGCCCAGGAGCTCCACTTCCTCGGGCTCCAGGCCGCACTGGTTAAAGAAGCGCTCCAGGTCCGCCTCCGCACGGGCGTGGCGCTCGCTCAGGTCCGACTTGGAGCGCCGCAGCGACGGCCTCTTCGCCCCGCCCCCGGCCCCGCCCCCCGGCTCCGAGGCCCCGCCCTCTGGAGCGTGGTTCTGATGGCCGGGGGGCGGGGCGTAGGGCTCGGGCAGGGAGGGGGCGGAGCCTCCGGCGGGCGCGGCCCTCCTGCAGATGCGGCGGATGTCCGAGGAGCTGTGCGAGACGTGGAGCCAGGGGTCGCGGGAGCGGGCGTGGCCCGGGTGCTCCAGGTTGAGGTTGGGGCCCTGGGCGTGGCCGTGGGAGGGGAAGACGCGCAGCGACTCGGCGAAGGAGCGGCGGTGGAGCTCGGCCGGCTCGGAGCGCTGCGGGGCCCAGCTGCGCGAGCTCCGTTTACGGCCCGTAACCCGGGGCAACGCCTCCGACCCGTTCAGCAGGTTCTTCAGGAGCTCGAGGTTGAGGTTGCCGGGGCGACAGGTGTCCGACTTGCCGGCGTTGTTGTTGGACGCTTTCAGGACGGGGCTGCTGCCCGTCCGCCGGGGGCCACGCCCGTGCAGGTGGGTGGGGCTCGGACCGGGGCCTGGGGTAGGGGAAGGGGAAGAGGGCGTGGCCGGAGGCTTGATGGGCTCCTGCTTGGCGTTGATCACCTCCTGGCTCTTGACGTATTTGGCTTTGTCGGCCTCGAGCCGCTCCACGGCGCTCAGGCGTTTGGGGTTGGGGTCGGCCTGTCGGCGGAAGTACTCGGGGCCCTTGTTGAGGATCCGCAGCGGGACGGCTGAGGGCGGGGCCCCGCCCACAGGGCCAGCGGCCGACTTGCTATCTGTCTGCAGCGTCTCCCCGGGCATGCTGGCACGCCTCTCCTCGCCGGTGGCTGCCGTCTTGGACTCGATTGGCTCTCCCCGGAGAACTGCCCAGATGCATGTACATCAGGTGATTGGACGATTAATCTTCTCTCTCTCCAGCCATCGAACGCTGCCTGTTCTCCCGCCCTGAGCGTTTAGACCTCGGGAGGACCAGCAGGGGGCGCTATACTGACACACGTGCACATAGGGGCCCTCCGTTGATCTGGCTTCTGGGAGTCTCCGTTGACTGAAGGGGGGGAGGGAGAGGGGGAGGGGGAGGAGGAAGCGCTTGTCTGGTCTACACCTCCTCCTTTCTGCTCAGCCAATCTGAAACACAGAGTCACCAATCAGCTGTTAGGGTTGGAGTGACATCACAATTGCAGCAACAGCGAGGAAGAACAGAGTGGAGGAGATGGAGGGATGTCACGATTGGCTATTGCTGTGATTTGCCACCAATAGCTGGACAGACAAGATCTTCAGACATCAGACATCAAGATGCACTTTCAATTGCACTGTAATTCAATCCCCTCTACATGACGACAACAAACTGTGGACAAGGAGGAATGGTTTCCTGTCCTGTAGACTATATAAAAAAAACTCACACAGGAAGTACAGTCTTTGTGAATCAACAGGATTTCAATTTCTTTAACTCACTGAGTTAAAATTATATTAAAAGCAGAAATGATCTTTCTTGCTCCCACACTTGAGCCGCTTGACATGTGCATTGCCCTGGACAGCTTAGCACTGTAACAGACCGTCCTAAACGCTTATTCATGTCCTTGATTCTGAGTAAATAAACCCCAATGCAAGCATTTCTACAGATTACTGCTGGCCTATGGTACCCGAGAAGCAAAACCAACCCAAACATTTCCAGAGCGTTCTCCTGATGTTTTGTAGTGATGACGTGTAGCGAGTTCTCGCTGCCGTTTCTGATAAACACAGAGATCTAAGGAAGCTACACACAGGATGGCTGCGTTTAGGGGAGGGGCATTCTGACATCTCTCCACAGGAATACAGACAAAACACCCCTCGTTCCCCCAAAGGAGGGCCTGCTATGTAGATGTAATGTAATACAATGCACGTGTATGTGTTCAAGCATACATGTACGTGTGTGCGTATGTGTGGTCGTACACGTGCTTGTGTATGTGCATGGGTGTGTGTATGTGTGTGTGTGTGTGTGTGTGTGTGTGTGTGTGTATGTGTGTGTGTATGTGCATGGGTGTGTTGGGTGTTTGTGTATGTGCATGGGTGTGAATACGACAGTCTTTGTACAGCAAGACAACCTCCCCCCCGAACAGAAGACACACCTCCATAATTCTTTCATCTTTCTTATAAAATATTTTCCCCTCTACATTTGCCCGACGACTGATGACAAAGTCTACAGAAATAGCAGCTTCATGCAGGCAGCTGGGTGGAGGCACGTGTTTGTATCTGTATCACACAGAGAGAGACCTGGCTGTGAGTGAGCGCAATGCTGGCTCGTCTGGATCAATGCAGACGCAATGCTGCTGTACTGATCTGCGCGGTGCCTGGATCACACCGTACAGGGGGCTCTGTGCATGTGGTAGACCATCCCGATTCCAGTGAATCTGCTCAGGCGTGCCGGCCCCCTGGACGGATGTCCCGCTATGCTGTTTCTTACAGCGAAGCTAATGGAGCACATGCCCCCAAATAAACGCTCCCTTCAGAGTGTGTAATTAGCACCCCCCGCCAGCCAAACACTGGTAAAACTTTCACCGTGTCTGGTGAGATTCTTCGACTTTTGCAGCCACTTTGGCAGGTAACTGGACTCCCTCACCACTGCTGTCCGGCTTCCTGTCCGTCGCCGCTTGCCCCTCCCCTCCTCACCACCGCTGCCCACTGCTCCCGCCGCCATTGGCGCCCGGTTGCCCACCATCATTACCGCCACATCTGGACTGTCATCTAGCTGCTGCTAATTCTATTAACATGGACACTGGCTGTTTTGACCATGCTGGTCTTTAAGACCTAGACCCTGAGCCGACCAGAGGAGGATGGGTTCCCCCCTTGAGTCTGGTTCCTCCCAAGGTTTCTTCCTAGTTACACCAGGGAGTTTTTCCTTGCCACTGTTGCCTTTGGCTTGCTCTTGTAGGGGTTTAGGCTGTGTTTTTCTGTGAAGCGTATTGTGATAACTAGTTGTGAAATGCGCTATATAAATAAATATTTATGATGACGACGAGATAACCAACCAGGGCCCTGTTTCCCAAAAGGATCTTAGAGTAAAGATCATCTTAGGCTGTTTTGTTTTTACATGACTTTCATTGTTGGTTGTTTTTTGTCTTTCTCCATCTATTTTTTTATATCTTTTTTTCTATCTTTTTTATCTAATGTCAGCAAATTTTATCATTTTATTCATAAAATGAAAAAAGCACAAAATAAAAACACACTAAGATGATCTTAACTCTAGGATGCTTTGGGGAAACGGGACCCAGGTTGTGTTATACTGCTAAAGGTAATGTGGCCGGTAAGATGTTCAAAATGGCTGGTGGTTTTTAGAATGCACAAGCCACTCTGGCTTCGATTTCATTCCCTGCATACCTGACGTACCTACTACACAGTACATACTGTGACTGTCTGGCATTCAGGTCATGTAGTTATACAAAGGTTTGAAAAGTGTCATTAAAATGGGGCAGTACCTCAGCAGCAACCATTCATTGTTCTTCATTAGCCAGCAACTTAACGTTAGCTAGCTTCTTAACGTTAGCTAGCTTCTTAACATTAGCTAGCTTCTCTGGCTAGCAGGCCAGAGTTAACAAAGTCACACACCATCAGGACTGCGTACATCTTTGTCACGCTCTTGATCCACCTCAGTCCCACCGTTAGCTCTTTTTTTCGAGTGTTTGACAGCTGCTCGTTCAGACGACAACTGCTTGCGCGCGGCCGTTATCGACGTTTTAAAATAACGGACGGTGGTTGGCTATGCGAGCGAGAGAAACCGCTGGCATTTCAGTAAAAAGTGAAAACGGCGATATTCCGTTTTCCGTGTGTGGAAGCTGCCGGTAACTCAGAGAAACAAGCGGGCTGTGACAGTCAGAGTGGCAGTAACTCTCAGAGCTGACAGTGTTGGAGACGGAGAGACACTCACAGGGACAGAGGGAAGGCAGCCCTGCAGGCCCACGAGGAGAGAGGCCCGCAGGGTCCAGCTGCCCCGACGTCAGGCTCAGGTACCGTTAGATTCTGAACCGGTTTCTTCTGGATCCTTTTCCTCCTGCTGCTGTGCAGTGGGTGCAATTCCTGCAACACACACACACACACACACACACACACACACACACACACACACACACACACACACACACACACACACACACACACACACACACACACACACACACACACACACACACACACACACACACACACACACACACACACACACACAACCAGGTTAGAGAAGGTGCACAAACACACACACACACACACACACACACACACAACCAGGTTAGAGAAGGTGCACAAACACACACACACACACACACACACACACACACACACACAACCAGGTTAGAGAAGGTGCACAAACACACACACACACAACCAGGTTAGATAAGGTGCACAAACACACACACACACACACACACACACACACACAACCAGGTTAGAGAAGGTGCACAAACACACACACACACACACACAACCAGGTTAGAGAAGGTGCACAAACACACACACACACACAACCAGGTTAGAGAAGGTGCACAAACACACACACACACACAACCAGGTTAGAGAAGGTGCACAAACACACACACACACACACAACCAGGTTAGAGAAGGTGCACAAACACACACACACATAGACACACACACATACATACAGACACATAGACACATACACGCAAAGACCAGAGAAGGCATATACACACACACACACACACACATCTGTGCACTCACACTGCTCCAGACTCAGCGTGAGCGCACAGACAGAGGCAGAGAAGGCACACACACACACACACACACACACACACACACACACACACACACACACACACGCGCGCACAGATATAAACAGGTACAGACAGAGACAGAGTCTGTGGTGTTTGTTATGCAGTGAGCTGCCGTGTGCCATCGAGGCTCTGGGGGAGATTAACCTCGTCTTTCCCAGCGTGATGCCTCCCTCCATCTCTCCCTCTCTCCCTCCCTCCCTCCCTCCCTCCCTCTCTCCCTCTCTCCCTCTCTCCCTCCCTCCCTCCCTCCCTCCGCCGCTTTCCAAGGTGACACGGAGAGTCTCGGGCCAACCCCAACCTCCCGAGTCTGCCTTGCACAGCAACAGCAGAGCTCCGCCCCCTCTGCAGCATGAGGCTCCGCCCCCCGTCAGCCTGCCTCAGAACAGAGCGCGCTCAGATGGGCACAGGCAAGAGCTCGGCTCTCTGCTCAGAACAGAGCGCGCTCAGATGGGCACAGGCAAGAGCTCTGCTCTCTGCTCTCAACAGAGCGCGCTCAGACGGGCACAGGCAAGAGCTCTGCTCTCTGCTCTCAACAGAGCGCGCTCAGACGGGCACAGGCAAGAGCTCGGCTCTCTGCTCTCAACAGAGCGCGCTCAGACGGGCACAGGCAAGAGCTCGGCTCTCTGCTCTCAACAGAGCGCGCTCAGACGGGCACAGGCAAGAGCTCGGCTCTCTGCTCTCAACAGAGCACGCTCAGACGGGCACAGGCAAGAGCTCGGCACTCTGCTCTCAACAGAGCGCGCTCAGACGGGCACAGGCAAGAGCTTGGCTCTCTGCTCTCAACAGAGCGCGCTCAGACGGGCACAGGCAAGAGCTCGGCTCTCTGCTCTCAACAGAGCGCGCTCAGACGGGCACAGGCAAGAGCTCGGCTCTCTGCTCTCAACAGAGCGCGCTCAGACTGGCACAGGCAAGAGCTCGGCTCTCTGCTCTCAACAGAGCGCGCTCAGACGGGCACAGGCAAGAGCTCGGCTCTCTGCTCTCAACAGAGCGCGCTCAGACGGGCACAGGCAAGAGCTCGGCTCTCTGCTCTCAACAGAGCGCGCTCAGACTGGCACAGGCAAGAGCTCGGCTCTCTGCTCTCAACAGAGCGCGCTCAGACAGGCACAAGCAAAAGCTCAGCTCTCTGCTCTCAACAGAGCACGCTCAGACGGGCACAGGCAAGGTCCAAGATCAAATTCTTAATTTAGACCATTCAGAGACATAGATGTTAAGGTGTAAAAAATCCAATATACTAAACATTGTTGCCATTTATTATCTGTGTCTTCACCCCTACAAGCCAGAAGAGCTTCTCAATGCCACTGCATTTCACTGATCGACCAAAAGAGTTTATTCAATAAAATGTTTAGTGATTGGTGAGGCTCTGTCCTGACAGAAGATTGAATAAGGTATCATACATTTCCTACAGGGAAAGCAACTTTTGATTAATGAAACTCTCTTTTTCCCCTCAATACATCTGATTGAACTAATGTATCAGCTAGATCAGGGGTTCACATTGATTTTAATTCACTGCATTTGAAGATCTACCAGAAGTTATAGCACTGTTCATATCCCTGGCCCTGCCACTGTTCACCCCAAACTTCCAAACTTCTCTTTTGCGGTTTGCTTAAGTGGCTCCTCACCTTTACACACGTCACTGTGTTCACTTATCCCGCTCAACTAACGAGTGTGTGCGTTCACTTATCCCGCTCAACTAACGAGTGTGTGCGTTCACTTATCCCGCTCAACTAACGAGTGTGTGCGTTCACTTATCCCGCTCAACTAACGAGTGTGTGCGTTCACTTATCCCGCTCAACTAACGAGTGTGTCCGTTCATTTATCCTGCTCAACTGAGTGTGTGCGTTCACTTATCCCGCTCAACTAACGAGTGTGTGCGTTCACTTATCCCGCTCAACTAACGAGTGTGTGCGTTCACTTATCTTGCTCAACTAACGAGTGTGTGCGTTCACTTATCCCGCTCAACTAACGAGTGTGTGCGTTCACTTATCCCGCTCAACTAACGAGTGTGTGCGTTCACTTATCCTGCTCAACTGAGTGTGTGCGTTCACTTATCCCGCTCAACTAACGAGTGTGTCCGTTCACTTATCCTGCTCAACTAACGAGTGTGTGCATTCACTTATCCCGCTCAACTAACGAGTGTGTGCGTTCACTTATCCCGCTCAACTAACGAGTGTGTGCGTTCACTTATCCCGCTCAACTAACGAGTGTGTGCGTTCACTTATCCCGCTCAACTAACGAGTGTGTGCGTTCACTTATCCCGCTCAACTAACGAGTGTGTGCGTTCACTTATCCTGCTCAACTGAGTGTGTGCGTTCACTTATCCCGCTCAACTAACGAGTGTGTCCGTTCACTTATCCTGCTCAACTAACGAGTGTGTGCGTTCACTTATCCCGCTCAACTAACGAGTGTGTGCGTTCACTTATCCCGCTCAACTAACGAGTGTGTGCGTTCACTTATCCCGCTCAACTAACGAGTGTGTGCGTTCACTTATCCCGCTCAACTAACGAGTGTGTGCGGCAGTCACCCGACTAATCCCCAGACCCGCTCTTAACCGTCTCTCACACTGCCGTGTTTATTCTTTCCTCCAGTCACGCTAGAGAGTAGATAATAGCACGCCTCATGACCACACTGACACGAGATTAAACAGCCAGGTGGTTGATGGCAGCAGCACATATTCTGTTTGCAATATAATGACTCATTTTCATATTTTATAGCCAGAAATCCTCTGCAGTTCGGAAGTGTGAGGGAAGAAAAACCAGCCCAACTGTAAATATTCAATGTGACCAAAAGGGGAATTGTGGGAAATTGTCTCTTAATCAGTGTGTGTGCTGTATTTACATTACACTATTTGCTTAGCGATTCATTCCAGGGCGACTTGGACAGCTGACATTTCTATAATTCATATAAATGGATATTGTACTGAAGCAGTGCAGTTTTAGGAGTAAATTGCTCATGGGCACAGATGTGCACCACCAGTGAATCAAACCTGCAAACCACTTAACCCTTTGCTTTCCACTCCATTGCTTTCAGAATGTTCAGTCACCAGTAGTGATTGTTACATCAGCATTAGAATCTTCAGTCACCAGTAGTGATTGTTACATCAGCATTAGAATGTTCAGTCACCAGTAGTGATTGTTACTTCAGCATTAGAATGTTCAGTCACCAGTAGTGATTGTTACATCAGCATTAGAATGTTCAGTCACCAGTAGTGATTGTTACATCAGCATTAGAATGTTCAGTTAACAACATTCTAATCACATATTTGTCATCTTACACCTTAAAGGGTTCCCTAACCATGTTCCCTAACCATGACACCACACAATAACGACACCATAGGCTACACATTACTGTGGAAACTCAAAACGCTGAAACAATGCATGCCTTTAAAAACCATGTGAAGAAGATTTCTCTGATTGTGATTTATGAATTTGTTATGTAGGTCGGTACTTTACTGAAATGTCTCTTGCTTTGGTATTTTTTGCTAATGGTGTTTAAAACGGTTGAGCATTACGGGACAGCTTGGTGTGAAGAACGCTGTATAAAAAAAAAAACGTTTAACTGACTGATTGACTGCACTGCAGCTGTTCAGTGTGTGGACAGGCGGTGTGTGTCGTACGCCAAGGTCATAGGTGACTTCCTGTCATGGCTTTATACGCCTAGGTCACGGGTAACTTCCTGTCACGGCTTTATACGCCTAGGTCACAGATGACTTCCTGTCAGGGCTTTAAACGCCTACATCACAGGTGACTTCCTGTCAGGGCTTTAAACGCCTACATCACAGGTGACTTCCTGTCAGGGCTTTAAACGCCTACATCACAGGTGACTTCCTGTCAGGGCTTTAAACGCCTAGGTCACAGACGACTTCCTGTCAGGGCTTTATAAATGGCGGTACACGCAGGAGTGGGGTGTTGATTGTTTGGAGCAGCATGTTCTGCGATCATAATGACATTTGTGTGACATATCCTGCTGCCTGCTTGTGAATCTCCCAGAATACATCACTGTCACACTCCTGTGCTATTTTAGGCCTGATTTATGTGCTTTTTCTCTCGCGTCTCACACCATATATAATGAACTCTGCCTAACTGCGCCCAGGAATCCAGACAGAGGGATGCATTTCAGTGACGCAGGCAACAGGGGTGCTTGATCTCAAAACAAAAGAAACAGAGCATGTCACTGATCTCAAATCAAAAGAATCAGGGCACCTCACTGATCTCAAATCAAAAGAAACAGAGCGTGTCACTGATCTCAAATCAAAAGAAATAGAGCATGTCACTGATCTCAAATCAAAATAAACAGACAACCTCACTGATCTCAAATCAAAATAAACAGGGCACGTCACTGATCTCAAATCAAAAGAAACACAACGTATCACTGATCTCTAATCAGCACAAACAGGCTCAACTCAATGATCTCAGATCAGGAGAAACAGAGCGTCTCAAAGCTTTCAGGGTCTTTGAGGACGCAAACATTCTTGTGCCACATGACCAAAATTTCTTTCACAAAGCCTTTATTTTTTAAAACAATTTTTGGCAGGGATGCATGATATTTAAATTCTAGGGCCAATATCAATAACCAATATTTTTCTGGCCGTATTGGCCGATACCCCCATTTTACATTACAGGACAAACTGAACCCGTTTCCACATTCATAGAAGAAGAAAAGCAGATGTCAACTTATGAGGAAAATTTAATTTGCATAAAATATTTAAACTGGCTTGATTGATTATTGAGCAGAGAGCCGCTGAGTGTTTGTGTGGCTCTGCTTGTGAGTTTGTCTGTGGGAAGACTACATTCATTTAAATAAGAGGTTCAGATGATTAAGATTATGCTAGTTGGGGGGGGGGGGGGGGGGGAGAAAGTCAGACAGACCGAGAGTCAAAGAGAGAGAGAGGGAGAGAAAGAGAGAGAGAGAGAGAGAGAGAGAGGGAGAGAAAGAGACGAGCTGAATTGTATGACAACTTTTCCAGTAGTACCTACAAGCGTCTGATAGGCTTTTCATACATGTTCTGTACATTAGTCCTTAACACAGAGACAACAGCCACGTGGGAATTCAAAGTTTAATCTTATAAAGAATGGCTGCACAGAAATTTTTTTATCATAATCACAGATATGTATACCAATCTTATTTTTCTGCAAATTAGAAAATTGTGCAGAGGCAAGTTTACAAGTGACTGAAAGGGCAAACACTGAACTACTCGCCCATGCAGGAAGCTTAGAGTATAAGGCTAATGAGAGTATCTGAAATCCTGTCTAACTGCAGGGTTAGAAGAAGAAGAAAAAAAGAAAAACATAAAAGACACTTACGGCCTTTGCCGTCACACGAGGAGCCCACTTTGACCACGCACTTCCAGGCCTGCCGCAGGAGAAAGCACACGATCACCGTGCACATTTTCCGATCCCTTCATCTCACAGAAAACGGGAAGTATTAAACGAGCATACCTGCCCATAGAATGGCCTCCTACACTCCACGCGTCGGCCAGACAGCCGGATGATCACTCGCTGTCATCCTCCGTTAAAGTAATCCCGTTTGAGCGTGTGCCTTAAATCGCCGGCTGACATCACTGCCACCGGAACTTCACGGGACAAGAGAGGAGAGGCCTCTTTTACGATAATTTCCGTATTTTAGTCACTTTTCCAAGACGGAAAGTGAAAAGTCGACCTTAAATCATCGCCTTTGTGTTTTTCGTCATAGCAAGCTGGGAGAGACCCATCGCTAGACATCACGGCACGGCTCTCTCACTCACTGGTGGAAACATGAGATTAGCGCCCCCGCATCACCGCGTTCAACAAGTCCGGCTAATGACCGGAAAGTCAGGAGATCGTCATTTATTCTAAACACCTCGCCTTCGTACTTTTTAAACTGACCATAACAGAAAAAAACTATTTTGCCTTTTTTATTTCTGTTGCGGACAAAAGACTAGAATTACTTAAATTTGACTGTAAAATAAAACTGGACAAAAATAACAAGTTGGAGAATTTAGTGCCAAGCAGAACAGTTCAATCTGAGTATCAGATTAAAATCTGTTTGAAGCAGACAGGGCGGTGTGCTCTGACGTTCTTAGCAAGGCCTCGGGGACATTTAATTCCGTTTTGATCAATTCTGTTTGAATTTAATCTCAGATCCCGTTTCACCAGATTACACAAACACATCATTACATCAACCCTAAACTGCATTTACCGTGGTCAGATGAGCCGATAACTTCCACTTTTAAATCAGATAAGACAAATGTATACGGCCAATCGCTGTTTGCTTTAAAAAAAAATGCTGAGTAATGCAGGTAACCTGAGGGAATTTGTGTTGAAGATCCATCTGGCAAAGGAAACACGAGACGGATGGTTTACAGAGAAACAAAGTCTGCACACAAGAAAAGATCGAGCAGCGTTATCAGATTATTATCACACCTGTTTGGAATTGAGAAACTCGAATTGGATGGAGATGTTACATTTCAGGACAGTTTAAAATTCAGTCTTCAAATGTACATGCACAATCGATAGCCTATGCTTCCTCTCAACAGAGAGTTTAGGATTTGAACCTGCAACCTAATCTTTGGGGTTCTTTTTTTTCTGTGACATCATAATCCAGACGATTGAGCAGAGCTCCATCTAGCCAGAGCGCTCACACCACACAGCATCACTTCCCAAGGGGCCGTCCTATTGGCTCAACTCTGGATGACCAGAACTCCACCGTAACACAGGACCTCAGGGACTTACTCAATCTCTAGGCCACATTTTCCATAAGAAAAAGGACACACACTCGTTTGCATTTTGACATTACAGACTTACATTTAGGCATGCATCTAGAATGGCTTGCAGTTTAAGTTTGAGTTATAATGGCTTTTTCACATTTTTTATGTATTTTTACATTAAGTCCATTCATGTGGATGTTTATGGATATTTACTGAAGTGATTCAGGTTAAATACCTGGCTGAAGCACACAATAGCAGTGATTACGTGGGAATCAGAAAAACCCTTCTATTGCAGGTGTGTGTTGGGGTGGGGTGATTGTCACAGAAGGGAAAACGAACGAAAGTCGTTTCCATCACCCCGATTTCAGGAGTACAGCACCCCACTGCCTCCCACGGCCCTGGATACAGGTCAGTCTAGTGGGGTCAGTCCCCCCAAGGCAGATCTCATGAATCAATTACAAGACCCCCCCCCTCACCCACCCCTTCCCAAACACCCACTTTAATTACATCCAGCCTGGTCTAATGGAGCCCCCAAGCCAAAGGTTTGTTTGAAGGTCAGCCTTCAAAGGTGGGTCTGTCAGCTGGTTTTCAGTGCCTCAGCACCAAAGGGCTTAATATGCAAGTCACCATTTAGTCACAGTTCAGACACCTGCTGATTGAAATAAAACCACAAAAAACCAAGAGCTACTGCGGCCCTCCAGGACTGGAGTTAAACCTGCAGACTCTGCGGCCCGCCAGGACTGGAGTTAAACCTGCAGACTCTGCGGCCCTCCAGAACTGGAGTTAAACCTGCAGACTCTGCGGCCCTCCAGGACTGGAGTTAAACCTGCAGACACTGCGGTCCTCCAGGACTGGAGTTAAACCTGCAGACTCTGCGGCCCTCCAGGACTGGAGTTAAACCTGCAGACACTGCGGCCCTCCAGGACTGGAGTTAAACCTGCAGACACTGCGGTCCTCCGGGACTGGAGTTAAACCTGCAGACTCTGCGGTCCTCCAGGACTGGAGTTAAACCTACAGACACTGCGGCCCTCCAGGACTGGAGTTAAACCTGCAGAATCTGCAGCCCTTGTGGTGGGCACCCGTGATATAATGCTCCAGTGCCCCAATCTGTGTACCACAGTCATTATATTTACTGGGGTGAAGATTACATTCAGCTCTGTGTGTTTAGTGTTAGCATTAGCATTAGGCGTGGATCAATAAACAGGCAAATAGTGCTGATGAGCTGCTAACGAGCGTTAGCGGCGCTATGCTAAAGCTAATGCTCCAGCACTGCTTCTCTGTTAGCATTTAGCCTCTTATCCGAGAATACCTCACTCAAGGTTAAAACGGCTGTGCTCTACAAGCCCAATTTCTCTAACCCTTACACTATGCTGGCACACTGCTCAGGTGGGCCGTGTGCCTTATTGATCACCACTAATGGCATCCTGAAAGCTTTTTATACAATAAAATAGGCCTCACTAAGTTCTTTATTTTTTAGAAATTGTGGAACGGGTGGTGCACACTTGGCTATATTGGAGGGATGCAGTCGGCGGTGATAGCTGTGTTTGTTGCTCGAGCGACCCCTGTTGGCCGTCCGGGCACCTGTGGCTTGCTCTCCACGCACGCGTATGATTGGGTGTCCTCCTCCTCCCCCCCCCCCCCCCCCCCCGCTCTGCGTATGTGGCTGCGGTGCGAAAAGAAGCAGCCGGGCCGACACCGTGAGTAGTCTTCACTCCCCCGAGCCGGCAGCAGGGGGCGTATACGAGCACGCAGGTATATCGTTCACAAGTTGGACATTCCAAAATTTAGGTGGGATTGGAGAAGCCAAAAGAAAATAGAAATTGTGCATAAAGACCAAACATGTATGACTTAAAAAAACTATATATGAATAAGATGTATTGTACATGTACGTACATCTATTGTACTTGTATGTTCACACAAACAGGATTTTTAAAACATTTCTTATTCTGTCACTAGCGTGAGGTTTGTTGACTCCGGCGATTTCTGATGCATCTCTTTTCTTCCCAGTGAAAAAAGAGCCAAGAGCGTGTCTGTGGCAGGTCGCCAGGGGAACAGCCCTGAAAAACGACGATACGTTGATTGTGTTTGCAGCTAACTAATGGAACAAGCTTTCACTACACAGAGGCAGGTTTATTTTACGGAAAGTAGTTCTTACCTCATTTTTAGGGTAATGAATTTCAGCGACATTTTAGCAAAAAATAGCCGTTTAATACCTCATCAATTTCAAGTACTGTTTATCACTCTGTTTATCAAACAGACACCAATATCACTGTTATTCAATAAACATGTTAAAATGCTAAACAACTGTCTACTTGAAAGCACTGGTTTAGTTCCAATTGTGAAAATTTAAAGCCAAGCCAAAGCCCCATATGAACTATATACACTGCCTGGCCAAAAAAAAAGTCGCCGTTGCACCTTTCATGCATAGTGCCCACTGTACAAGCCACTGGAGGCAGTGTTATGATCTGGGGTTGCTTCAATTGGTCAGGTCTAGGCTCAGCAACGTTATGCAGCAATAAAATGAAGTCAGCTGACTACCTGAATGTACTGAATGACAAGGTTATCCCATCAATGGGCATATTTCAGGATGACAGTGCCAAGATTCATCGGGCTCAAATTGTGAAAGAGTTGTTCAGGGAGCACGAGGAATCATTTTCACACATGAATTGGCCACCAGAGTCCTGACCTTAACCCCATTGAAAGTCTTTGGGATGTGCTGGAGAAGACTTTACGGAGTGGTTCGACTCTCCCATCGTCAATACAAGATCACGACCAAAAATGAATGCAACTCTGGATGGAAATAAATGTTGTGACGTTGCATAAGGTTGTCAAAACAATGCCACGACGAATGCGCGCCGTAATCAAAGCTAAAGGTGGTCCAAAGAAATATTAGAGTGTGCAACTTTTTTTTTGGCCAGGCAGTGTATATATATATATATATACACTACTCACAAAAAGTTAGGGATATTTGGCTTTCGGGTGAAATTTATGGAAAATGTAAGTTCACGCTACAGTGATATTATACGTATCATGAAAGTAGGGCATTTAAGTAGAAGCATGCAATGGTGATTTCCTCATCTCAAACAATTTATTGAAACAAAAGCCAACAACAGTGGTGGGTATACCACAACAAAAATGTCAATGTCTCAATAACTTGTCATGTGCCCTTGAGCATCAATTACAGCTTGACAACGACGTCTCATGCTGTTCACAAGTCGACTTATTGTCTGCTGAGGCATGGCATCCCACTCTTCTTGAAGGGCGGCCCTCAGGTCATTGAGGTTCTGGGGTACAGAGTTACGAGCCTCTACACGGTGAGTCAGCTGATCCCATAGGTTTTCTATGGGATTCAGGTCTGGAGAAAGTGCAGGCCACTCCATTTGATGTACCCCAGTCTCCAGCAGCCTTTCCCTAATGATGCGACCTCGATGAGCTGGAGAATTGTCGTCCATGAAGATGAAATTAGGCCTGTGTTGTTCATGCAGGGGCACAATGACTGGATTAATGATGTTATTCAGGTAGTATGGGCTTGTCACTGTACCATTCACAAAGTGTAGGGCAGTTCTGTATTGACTAGACACACCTGCCCACACTGTAACACCGCCACCACCAAAGGGTCGTCTGGTGACAACAGTGGCTGATGCATAGCGCTCTCCTTGACGTCTCCAACATCGTTGGCGGCCATCATTTCTGCTCAACGTGAATCGACTTTCATCAGAGAACAGCACTGAGGCCCACTGGTCCCTCGTCCAGCGTAAATGCTCCCTGGCCCATGCAAGACGATGACGCCTGTGCCTGGCGGTGTGGTCAGGTACCCTTGCAGGTCGTCTAGCACGCAGACCACGCTGATGTAAACGGTTTCGAATGGTCTGACGTGACACTTGGGTGCCTCTCACCTCCCTTAAATGTGCCTGGAGTTGAGTGGCATTCATCATCCGGTTCCGCAGGGCACTGTTCACAATGAAGCGGTCATCAGTGTGGGATGTGGCCAAAGGACGTCCACTTCTATGCCTTTCTGTGACTCTTCCAGTCTCTCTGTATCTCTGTTGCAACCTGCTGATGACACTCTGTGACACTCTAAGCTCAGTGGCCACTTCCCTCTGAGAACATCCTGTTTGAAGCCTCGCAATGGCGAGGTACTGTTGATCAATTGTTAGGTGTCGTCTTGGTCTCATGATGTCAAAATGTGAACAGCATGATGAAGAGGACTGTTTAAATACCAATTCTAATTGAACCAGGAAATTTATTGGTCGATTCATGGATCAAACACCTGTTGTGAATTTTGCCGTTCAGCTCCTTGTTAGAGAACAGCAAGTTGTGCAAAAAGTACTGAAACATTGAATAGTTGGACATGTGCATTCAAAAGTTTAGAGAAGGTCAAATTAATTTCACCTGTAAAGGTTATAGTGCATTTTAGGTTCATCCTGAAATTTCACCCGAAAGCCGAATATCCCTAACTTTTTGTGAGTAGTGTATATAGATATATATTTTATATATTTGTTTTAATTCAAGAATGTTATCTTAACGTGTACATTTTAAAAAAAAGAAGTAAATAAATATAATGAAAAACAACATCACAAGCCATAACCTGTATGGCTATTCCACTCAATACCTCAGTCAGTCAGTCTCATTTTGTGTGACATCAATAAGAAAGTGGTTGTCATGGCAACAGTAACTTGAAACGCCCGCCAGTAGTCTGGATAAAATCAATATGTGTTATGATGGTGAATCCCAGCTGGATAAACCAGGCACATGCCAAGCCAACTGGCTACTCAACCCTGGGTCCTAGAGAGCCGCAGGGTGTTTTTGTTGTCACTCTACGTTTAATTGCTCAATTAAAGCAGTCGTTTACACAGTTAATTCACCAGGCCTGGTTTCCTCTGTCTGAACTGGTTAGTGCATTTACATTTACATTTTAGTCATTTGGCAGATGCTCTTATCCAGAGCGACGTACATTAGTGCATTTTCAAACTAGGAACAAGTGCGTTAAAACAACCCTAAAAGGTAAATACGATTTCAAACACCAGGCGCAGTCAGTATGTTTTTTTTTTTTGTTTTTGTTTTTTTGTGATTACAGGGTAAAAGATAAAACGGTTTAGTAGCCTTGACCTAATCTGTGAGTGTGAACATCAAACACCACATTTAGGATTGTTTTTGGTACACTTTTCACATGCTGACACTTGGCACTTTAATTCCACAGTGGAAGCTCCTTGTTGCTGTGAAGCTGCAGATGTGTAGGTTTTTGTTTCCATTAATTACCCTGGCTCATTAAGCTAATTAGATCTATACACTAATGCCAGTGCACACAAAGTCTAGATTACATCACAGGGAAATATTGCATGTGGGGCCACAAGAACAGTCTTTAGCTGTCGTTCATGGAGCTCGTAAAGAAATTATGCTAAAATGTCAGATCATGTCAGTCATTGAGGCTCATTAACTCATTAACAGCACAAATTAGAGTTTCATGCAGCTCTTGGAGAAAGACGTGTTAAAAATTAGCATGAAATGAAGAAAGAGCTATCTACACAGTGTAGTGTAGCGGGTAGGGAACTGGGTTTGTAACCTAAAGGTTGCAGGTTCGATTCCCAGGTAGGACACTGCCGTTGTACCCTTGAGGAATGTAGGCTATGCATATCCAGCTATATGAATACATAAGTGGATGTAAAAATCATGTGTAAGTGAAGATGCAGATGGCTACATGCCTGTAACGGAAATCTAATGCGAAGTCCAGACCAGGCTAGAACAGTGACTTGGCAGGTCTGCCCTGTGACAGATTTTTGATGCGTTTTGGTCCCAAAAGAGCTTAATTTGAACGGCTCATTGGCTAAGAGTGCACACACGCCTTGTTACCTAAGGCCCTACCCTGGCTGCGGACTGACAGGGGATCAGATAAAAGCAGCAGACACCAAGGCCTTGTGGGACTACAGCTCCACATCCCCGCTCTAGATCTGAGGCCGCGATTGCCCCCAATGAAAAGCAGCTTTTTTTTCCCGCAGCATCGCTCTATTCAGCAGTCTTTTTACAGAGAGCAGAGGGCCTATAGCCCAGACCTTTACAGCTGCTCCTATTCAACCTTTTCAGAGTATCCATCTGTTACCCAGCGGACACAACGGAGCCTGTTCCGACCACCTCCTCTTATTCTCTCCCTCCCCGACATATTGAGCGTTTAATCCCGCCTGCATCGATCCTGACCAAATCATTCCCAAAATAATCTTGCCCATCGGAGCCATTTGCAGACCTCTGTTCTGCACTCAAAACAACCAGAGAGAGAGAGAGAGGAACAGGAGAGAGACAGAGAGAGTGTGAGAGGACAGCACATCTAAGTGTGCTGTAAAACAGACTCACCAGATACACATCTCCTGCGTTCGTTCCATCTCTCTGATTACAGGGGGTTGGTAACAGGAGTTTTTTTTTCAAGGTGCTTTATGACATCACAGAACATCCATTGTCACTGCGCTGCACTTGGTCACGCCCCCTAAATGAAGCTTCAGAAGACGTGTCAGATTGGAGCGTTTGGGATTCAATGGTACGGAGACAGAAATTAGTAGCCCATCTTTTGGGCCTATGGAACCTGCGGTTATGCCGAAAAGTCCCACACATTTCATCGGAGGGAGCATGACCCATGACTATATCCCAAACCTTCACCCATTGTCACCTAGATGGGCTGAATGGTCAGTTCTTCATTGTTATGTTTAAAAAAAATAAAATAAAATAAAAAAAGACATTGAAATTAGGCCAATTGCAGGAAAGTGTGAGTAAACAAATCTTGTTTTTTCAATGAGTCATTTTTTGTACACAGAAAGAGCTGGAGTTTCATGCAGCCCCCAGAGGAAGAATTGGCATTTGATTTTCATATTCAATGATAAAAATGAATTTTTATTTTATTTTAAATGTTAGCAGTAAAGCTGTCCTTACTCATGCATATCTCTGGCACGCGCTAACCGAAGCACGCAGCTTTTTAACAATAAATTCAATAATAAAACGTGCAGTCAACATATTTAACAGGCTTAGTTTGTCATTTAAAAAAATGAGGAATAAAGCCGACTCATCTCACCACTGACATGGGAAAGATCAATCAAAAGATCAAAAGGCAGGCAGGCCATCAAATACAGTAATGAGGGATTTGGAAAAATGTATCGGGGGGAGTTTCATATATTTTTTTATGAGAGGAAGGGATTGGAAAATCTGTATGTGATGGATTGGCTTTAAGTGGACAGTGTAAACTAGGCTAGGCTGCACTGCTAGCACTGAGCACAGCTGAGACCCACAGAGAGAGAGAGAGAGAGAGAGAGAGAGAGAGCCTTTCTCCTGAACACATGGCTATCCAGGATAATTCTGACTGGGATGTGTTGAAAAAATAAGAATAATAATGATTTTCAGTGAAAGACATTTTAATGTCTGGTATCTGTGGTAGATGTAAGGTATCTGTGATAAGGTATCTGCGGTAAGGTATCTGCGGTTTGAAGCGGATTAAGCTGTGAGCTTCAGGTAAACGCTCCTCCAGACTCCATTCCATGGTCTGCTTTTCTCATCGCTGAATCTCCCCAGAGACTAAACCTACTCTACAAGCGCAGCAGGGATCTCAAACTCCACTTCTGTACGGTCACCAGTGTGTTCTGGTTTATGTAGTTTCCTTCAGGCAGAAAGTCTTTAAACAATAAATTATTTAGCATTTAAGTGCAGAAACACACTGAATCAGCAGACTGGAGTTAAACCTGCAGACACTGTGGTCCTCCAGGACTGGAGTTAAACCTGCAGACACTGCAGCCCTCCAGGACTGGAGTTAAACCTGCAGACACTGTGGCCCTCCAGGACTGGAGTTAAACCTGCAGACACTGCAGCCCTCCAGGACTGGAGTTAAACCTGCAGACACTGTGGCCCTCCAGGACTGGAGTTAAACCTGCAGACACTGCAGCCCTCCAGGACTGCAGTTAAGCCTGCAGACACAGCGCTCCCTCCAGGACTGGAGTTATACCTGCAGACACTGCGGCCCTCCAGGACTTGAGTTAAACCTGCAGACACTGCGGCCCTCCAGGACTGGAGTTAAACCTACAGACACTGTGGACCTGTGTATAACAGCATCTACACCAGGGGTGCGTCCCAATACTCGAAAAATGCACCCTCCTTTCCTCCACTACCACCTCCTCTCCTCCGTGCCCCGGAAACGGATCTTTGTGTCCTAATCTAATGTTGCTGATTACATCTTAATTACGTATTAATGGTTACATATTAATTAATGTCTCGACGCAAACCGCAATGTCAGGTACATTGTATATTGTACATGCAAATACTTGTACTCAAAACGTTCAGGCAGTTTTGCATACTTCCGGGTAGGAGAGGAGTGGTAGTGGGAGAGTGGAGGAAAGGTGGGGAGTGAAGAATATTGGGATGCACCCCAGAAATCCTTCCCCTCTAATCAGACTGATTTAAAGCTGTGACACCAGAGTTAAATATCTGACCAATCAGTGGCATTAATTGATCAATTAAGTTATCAGGGAGAAAAGAACACGAGCAGCACTGCTGGCCTTGAGGGGCAGATTTTAGTACCTCTGATCTCCACCAGTACACTCATAACATTGGCACAGTCGCATGCTGCGTCCTCTACATGTCCACTATGACAGCACAGACCCTGAGTCTGTATTCTCAACTCACCGACTGTCAGCCCTGTGTCACACGCTGTGCGATCTACACCCCACTGTGTCAGTCACAGCCTCAATCTCACCCAGATATAGATTCCTCATAGGTGATGTAAATCAACGCAACACACAAAACAGAGCTGACAAACTCAGAAGAAAAGTGCAACAAGTTTTGAATGCTAGAAACATGGATCAGTTTTTGTTGATAGTACACCATAAATGGATATTGTCCCGTGGAATTGTATGTCTGTTTGGTGCTTTGAATTCAGAGCAGAATCCTGCCAACCACTACCACAACAACAACAGCAGCGAAAACAATGTATGCATATCATTAAGGCATCGCCAGCCAACACAATAGACTAATAGTGGAAATATTAACATGTGATTCGCAGCTATTTAAAACGTAGGTACAACGTCACCACCTGTTTGCTCTCTTTAACGTATGAGGGGCGATAAACGTTCGTGACAGGTGCGCTAGCTAGGCTAACAACACAGGTATAATGGGCCTGCAGCGTATTCGAAATCCCAACCGTACAATGCAGCGGAAAGGTCGCAGCCTCGCTTTGCGCACGGACGTGTTCAGGAATTGACTGCAGTGTCATATACCCCGGAGATAAATATACTTCATCTCACCCCATCCACGCTCTATTATTTCAGCTGATAGTATATGTGCCTTAATCGATTCGCATACGCATAGCCTACAGCCTGCACAGCCGCGGCATCTGTCTGCGGTGACGACGTCGGTTTGGATGCGAACGGGGGCATAACGCAAATGCCGCTAGCAAGCCAACATCAGACACAGGGACATCACCGCGGGCTTGCCCGGATTCTGCTCTTGGCACTTAGAAATGACCAGGTTTACCCAGGTTTTGTTAAGAACAATTGCTCTTACCTGTTTATCTGCGGGCTAGTTTTGCCACATGTCAGTATTGTACTACTTTGCAACCGCATCCAAATAACTGGCTAGTAAGCCAAGTGTGAAGACGCCTGTTAGTTTGGCTGCCTTTATTTACGTGGGTGTTAAGGCTCCATTCAATAAGTACAAAAACACAGCTACCACTGCACCACGCTGCCTGAGCTCATTCCCGCATGGTACAGAGCCGAGCGACACGTCCAGCGAAAAGCCAGGGAGGAAAAACAAGCACCCGTAGTGAGCCGACAACCCATTGTTCCAGCTTTAGCTTGTACATTGTGTTTTTAAACTCAATAAACATACATCGTGCCGAGTACTTAGCAATGAAGAATTCTTCAACCGTGTACCTTAAAATGGATCAACTGACATGTTGTTGGCAGTCAGTCAGTAGCGCGCTCGCCAGCCGACTGCACTAGTCTAGCAGCGCGGAACAAAGACCTCAGGAAGGTTTCAATTGGAATGAAAGCGCAGCCGGATTTCAAATGTCCACGCAGGGAATTATGTCGCCAATTTCATATAATGGATAAATAAAGCACGTGGAAAAACATTTACCTTGCTTCGAAATCACAGGGAAAATAGATGCTGCGGTATTCGTCGGTTACCCGGTGCGTAGCCTACTATACCGTTACCTATCTGTGGCACATCCAGTCTACAGACACGGTGAACTGTTGCAGCTTCCCCGAAGTCTTGCGTCTCAGGAAGAGCAGGGAGGGGGGTGGGGTGGGGAGATGAAAACTAAAATATGCCAATCCGTATTATCTCCTCATAACGACGTTTTAATGGAAATGTAGATTGTTCTTCCACATTTGGGCACCATTGCCTAACATTCCGGGTTATTCTTTTGGATTTGCGCATATATGCGCGTTACTTCTCAAATAGTATTTCCCTTCACCCTAAAATAATAGTTCTCATTTTTTCTTAAAGGGGACGAGCTCCCTTTTCACCGTTTATGAAAGGAAGTATTTCGTGCAATGGGAACTTTGATAGCAAAAAGAAGCAGGCCGCTAAATGCTGAAACATAAGGTTGGTTGATTAATCTTACATCTTGTGTGTGGAACTCATAAACAGGTATTAATTTACGTTTCGTTTGGCTGGTCACATGACTCAGTCATTCAATGCAGTTCTCCCCCCAACTTTGGGAAAGCATCAAATGCCCCCCCCCCCCCAATAATATCATGTTGTATTGGGTTATTGCCCCCCCTCCCAACAAAAATAAATAAATCCTAAAGAAAATTTCTTGTTTGTTAAAAGTTGAAATTAGATCTACGTTCTTGCCACTAAACTTGCTGAATGATCTTTACTGGTAACAGGTAAAGTCTTCCCTGAATTTATAGAAGGTGTCTGAGTTTTAAGTTATCGTAAATTAAGATTTCCCGTGTTTCCCGGGGCCAGACGGTCACAGCTGTGAACTCAACCTGGAACGCAGCTGCAGGGACTGGAAAAGTTTTATTTCTAATCTCGGGAGCTCTGGGTAGTTTCAGAGCGCAGCAGTGTGAATGGTTCTATTGAATGTCTTCATTTAACATGTTTGTTCGTGTTTTGTGGGACTGCCCCACTGTCTATGTCTTATTTGTTGCTGGCAACTACAACTGAAGTTCCCTCACAGGAACATAAAAGTTATTCTATTCTATTGTATTCTATCCCAAGTTTATAAATGGGGATTGGGGGGGTGGTGTCTGCTTGGGAACTCAAAATACCCATCTGGGATCAAATCAGAACTTTCTGTCCACTCCCGCTGGAGCTCTACACAAGCTCCAGTGGGTTTTATTCTCTACACAAGGGTTTTATTCTTTAATGAACTTTGCCTATCTCAGTTAGTCCAGGATGTCAATAATTCAGTGAACAGTGAGCACATCAGTGCATCGTCCCTTTTGATTCATTTGAATTGAGATGCTTTCTTTAAGGTTTGGTCTGATCTGGTCTGGAAATGAAAGCTGACGAGCGCTGACTCGTTAACAGCGAGCTCAAAAAGCGAGAGACTGTCTTCAACAACAAGCTTCCGGAGCTTTCACTTCAGCGAGACGTCTCACAGTTACTAAGCAACAACAATCTGGGCCGAGAATCCTACTTCTGGTTGTCAGACAGGAGCATCATAGTGCTGTCATAACATTTAAAAGCACCGTCACCATTTTATCAAAGTAAGAATTTATACTACACTATGCATTACACTATCTAGATTCATTTGTGATTTACGTAATAACATCATTTGGCTTGTATTTTACTTCATAATAATACTACTACTACTACTACTAGGGTACTAATAATAATGTGTTGTTATTATTATTTTTATTATTATTATTATTATTAATAGTAGTAGTATTAACACATCATTATTAATAACCTAGTAGTATTATTAGTAGTAATTACTATTTCTTAAGATAAAGAAAACAGTATCAAATGCAATGAGTGCTGAAAAACATGCCATGTCAGGATTAAAAGCGGAATACAAACACGATAAACATTTATTTGTAAACATTTGTTTGCAGCGCTACACAAAAATGTATCGCTGTATGAGATGGGACACATTTTTTGTCAGAGTAATTCACAGTTTCTGAATATCTGAAAAGTGTACAGTATGTGTTCACGAACCTGAGCCGTGAATTCAATGCTCTAAAGTGGTCCGGAGAAAAAGGCGTGGCCTCATAGAAAGAGCTGGTGAGCAGGGCTCCATGTGGCAGAACTCCTGGAAAAAAGGCTGTAAAAGGACAGCAGTTTCTGAGTCAGGTCTCTAGGGGCTTCCTACCGCAATGCTGACTACTGCTCAAACTCAGCGGAGCGACACTGAACAGGAGGAAACACAGGTACGGATGACCTACTACTGTAATTTAACCCTTTAAGGTGTACGATCACAAATGTGTGATTACAACGTTCTTAACTGAACATTCTAATGCTGATGTAACAATCACTACTGGTAACTGAAAGCGACGGAGTTCTAGAACACTGACTTGGAAGGGGAAAAAAACAAAAACATTCCTGTTCAGGAACCATGAGGCATTGCCACCACAAACAAAACCCAACACAGCACTTTTGAAGAATACAGATGGGCTGATGTCTGTCCCACTGAATTTTCCAAATGATCACAAACAATTAGAGCGGCATACACTTCCGTTCAAAAGTTTGGGGTCACTTAGACATTTCCTTGTTTTTGAAATAAATTGATACTTTTATTCACCAAGGTAGCATTCAATTGATCATTCTATTTCTACTTTTGCAATTGTAGCCATTTTTACACATACAATTATTTTTCCATAGAGTTCAATAGGAGAATGAGTCAGGAGAAACAACCCTTAAAGTGATCCATCCATATCTACTGCATATCTGGCAGCAGAGTGATGGTCTGAGGCTCGTTTGATAGCACATTACATTCATGCCTATGACAGAATAATACTCAGAACTGGGAGGCCAGGGTGAAAAGTCATGTGAAATGTTTGGCTTAATCACCCCTGCCCAACCTCCTACAACAACGAACCCCCCCTTCCCAAATGCCTTGAGCAAAATTTCTCTTTGAAACAGGCAACTGATTGGCTACTGGTAGCCAGGGAGGTAACATCTGTCTCTAATCCCAAACTGTGTGTGGTGTAGGCCAGGTTCCCACAATCGACCAGCACCTTGGCATGTTCCTGTGTGTTCAATGAACCAGAAAAGCCCAGAACTCTGTTTATGTGCTGCATATTTAACTACCAGATGTAAAACATGCACTCCTTCCATACAGCTATAGTCTCTCCACATCCAAGCAGCATAATGATACATAAATAAATAAAAAAGCAGCATAATAATTGCTATATTGTTATAATGTTAGTATGATAATATATATATATACTATAATGATAATTATTATTATATATTTATTATTATACAATACGAATAATAATAATAAAATTATATTTTATTTATATAGCGCTTTTTACAGAGAACTGTCACAATAATAATAATAATAATAAACTGGTCACTGTAGCAAGTGTGAGTATGTTTGTGCAAGGACATTTTGACAGCCGTAAGTAACAGTAAGATTTCTGTTCTCAGCGTATAGTGGACATAGAGTTCCAGACCAGCAGTGCTGATGTTGCAGTTCCATCAGCCTCCCCACGGAATCACTGAATCATTTCCATTGTGATCACACCTCTGTGTGTTCCACAGTTCCGCTTGCTCACACAGACAGGAAGTGACAGCCCTCATACAGGAAGGAAGTGCCTGCTCTGGACAGAGGGCCAGGTGATGGGAACTGAGGTCCAGGTTCAGTCAAACCGCAGCACGCTTTATCCTTGTACCTGCACAAGAAACATAATCAGGCCACGTTAAGCCATGTCTTTTTAAATTCAAAACAGAATATGTTTCTAAGCCACCATGAGAAATAAAAATTGCACAAAACCATAAAACATAATAATGCGACCAAGATGTGATCATAATACTCTAGCAAAAGAGTAAATGTGTTATTAATCAATTAGTTTCAGAACAGCGGTCGATAATATCATCTCTAGCAATGAGATTATATTAATATAAAATAAAATAATCTCTAGCAATAAGATTACATTAATATAAGATAATATCATCTCTAGCAATTATATCACCTTCCTCTAGCTGTTGTGATGAGGCAGATGCAACGGAAGGTGGAAACACATTTCTAATAAAAAATAACAATCTGGAAACAGTAATTACAATGCAAATGATTTGATTTGAGTGAATGTGACAGGTTCTTGGCAGTTCTCTTTTGGAATTGTATATTACCATTAGAGACGGTTTTATGTGCTATTCGATAAATATTACCATTAGAGACTCTTTTATGTGCTATTAGAGAAAGTTTCATTTTGTCTTATATGCTGGGACAAATCTTTTGGAAGTTAAAAAATGAAAATGAAAACCAGATGGAGCAGGATGGAGACTGGAGATGGGACACGATGGCTTGGGCGTGCATTGGGGCCATGGGGAATTGGTTAGTAATGACGTATCCCTGTTAATAATTATGACACATTTATTCTCAGATATGATCACAGTTGCTTCTCTGACTCTGGGTAAAAAACATCAATCACTTTAATTTCCCATTTTTCTTCTGGAGTGCCTCTGCTTGAGACAGCGTTCACACGAGTTCTCCAATCACACACCTAAACCAATTTTAGATGTTCTGCGATGTGGGAAAGTTTGCGCTCAAGCTATCATGCTAAGGTTCTAACTTAAAGTAATAATACTGTACATAGATTGAATAAAATGTGTGAAACTCATTTGTAGGAAGATATAGATTTGTTTTATTAATAAATAATAAACCTCAGTGTCTCACCTTTCATTTAAGGGCAAAATTAGCACCACAGTATAGGCACATGAAATTAGTGACTGAAAGTTTGTTGCTAATTATTTTGACACCAGTGACAGCTTTTTAAAATATGGCCAATCTTTTTAATTAATGTGACTATCAAAAGCAGCAGGAAACAAAATTTGTTCACACACAGCAACTGTAATACAGGTTAATATGTTTGCTTTTCGCACCCTGCAACTTTCTTACAGCATCAATCATTTTACCACTAAAAAAACATGCAGTGAAGAAAATAAACTGTGTCAATCCTGGGGGAGGGACTGTAAAAAATCCTGATATTTATGGGACGGCCGTTAAATAAGTTATTGATGAGTTAAATTAGTTACTGCTGTTATTCTACGTGAATTGATTCTACATGAAATTCAAACATTTTACTGTCACCACAGTCAGTCAAGGTCTCTGATTTTTTTGCAAATGGCCTCTGCCCCCCCCCACCACCACCTCACCCTCTCTCTCTCTCTCACATCAAAGCAATCCAAGTCCCCCTCAGGACCTGAAAGGAACTCGAGGCAGGAAGACGGGACAGGGAGGAGATGAGCTACTCTTCACTCCACTCCCCAAGTTCACTGGGCCAACTTCCGACCCCCATTTAGAGCATGCTTTAACCAGCATACTTTTTTCTGTACCTGCTACCTGTTCAGGCGTCAGCTTGCTTTTGTAAGCTTTCTTCCCATTACACAAGCACACACACGTACACGGAGACATAACACAGACGCACAAACACACATATTCACAGAGACATAACACACACGCACACACACACATATACACAGAGACATAACACACGCACAAACACACATATACACAGACATAACACACATGCGCGTGCGCGCACACACACACACACACACACACACACACACACACACACACACACACACACACACACAGACATAACACACACGCGCACGCACGCACACACACACTTTTTGGACTCTTAATTACAGAAAAGAAGAAAGGATTTTACAAGTGTATTGCACAGTATACGTTCCTCTCATTGGTCAAACTGACATGCAAAATGTATGTGCATAAAATCGGACGCTTTTTGAAAATATAGTATGCAAATGGTTTCACAATCACTGCTATTTATATTAAGTAGGCCTTGTGTTTTCATGAAAATGTTGCTTACAGTTTATCACGATTTCGGACGTCTGTGGAGAATGTCTCCAGGCTTCACTGTTACAAATGCTCTAGTGCTTGATAAACTATAGTATATGAAAGTAAAAAGTGTTTGATTGCCTTTGTCAGTCTGTAATTATCCGCACACTGCCGAAGAGTACTGCGCAATGTCTGAGCTCCTCTGCTGACCCCGGTGCGGAGATGTTGTCATGACAACTATCTTCAGCTGTCACGTGCACTCGTTAACGGCCGCGGCGTGCAGATAAGTTATGAGGTGGGATGCAAAGTGCTCCCGTGAGCTGACAAGATGCCGCGCTACTTCAGGTTTGACATCAGTTACCTCAGCTTTACCTTCAAGCATTCATTATAGTTTTACGTAGTATATGTTGTTGTTATTATTGTTATTTGTCTGAATCACAATAACGATATTCTGCCCTACTGGATTAAACTTTAGAAATAGGTTTCTCGCAGCGTGGCCTATACTTTCGAAGTAAGTAGATGCATTGCGAATGTCCTGCCTGAATTTACATTTACATAGATTTGAGCAATGCCCCTAGCCTACTGATTAACCAAATAATAGTGCGTCTCAGATCTATGGCCTTTGTAAATGAGCTCTATGTGGAACTGGCCCCAGGTTTACACAAAGCAACTGAAAAAAAGAATAGGCCTAAATTTTTTGACGGTTGATGCGCTTCAATCAATTAGTCGGTACCGGGCAGATTTATCTATAGACAAATGAACATGAGTCGTCGCATATGGCTTTAAAACTACACTCTCAAAACAGATGTGTTAAAATAAAGTGTACTTTTTTTAACAGACCTCTGTGTCTAGTGAAGGGCAACATATTTTGTGTTACTTTCAACAGTCTGTTTAAAAAAAAAGAAAGTCTCCATTTTTAACACATAGGCTAATTTGTAGCCTATAACTTGTAACAAAACGTGTTGAAAGTAACACAAAAAGTATGTTGGATATTAACACATCCTTTTTGAGAGTGTGCCAGCATGAAACAAATGAAGATATGCTACAACAGCGATTAAATCTAATGATTATTTCACCAAGCATAGGCTACTGAACAGAAACATATAGGCCACCGTAGCAGCATCTATAAAAGCCACTTTAGCGTTGAACCGTAAACTAATAATCTACTATTTGTTCGACCCGTTGCCCTCTTACAACAAATCTCCGGGCTGGTTCGCCCTTTTGCTGTTGTATGCTGACATCTAGCGGTAGACCGTATAATCACAACCTCCAAGAGGGAGCCACAGGCCAGCAACCGTTCAAAATAAAACAAATCAAATGAAATACTAGAAAAGAGAAAATAAATAAGGGGACTTGGTATAATAGCCTACTGGAGGATACAGCGGCTAATTTAGTAAAAGTAGGCTAGCTATTGTTAACACTTTTTATACAATGTCCGATGTCAGCGGTTTTTGCTTGTAGGTCATCGGTATCGCGCAGTTGTGTATCTTTAGCTACGCACTTTGTCTGACTGTGACATTACAATATCTAACTTTTTATGGATTGTGAGAGAAATGTGTTCACGTTCGGCACAGTTTTTGTGGACAGACACCGAAACTGACATCTGGGTCTTGCACTTGATTCGCCTTTATTTTCTGGGAACGCACGTGACATTCATTAATGCTTTTGCATCACCGAGGTCTTCAGAATGGAAAATGCATTGTCATAAAGTCACATGGGGTTTTTTTTTTGACCCGGAAAAGAATGCACTTTTATTGACCTTGCTTGCCTTATTTACCCTGGTTGTGCAGCCATAAATCTCTGTGATGCATTCGCCATCATGTATGTAGGCTAGGCAACAGTGGCTGTGCACAACTCGCAAACGAAATACATGCGGAAATAAGCGGACGAGTTTATTATTAGCGCACATGTGATAAAACGTAGACGGTATCTCACCAGCAAGCAGCGGGGTGAAAACGTTTCTTCCTTTACTGCCGAATGCAGCCAGACAGAGGAACCAAACGGACGGTCTTTGCGATGTAATGGAATCTGTGCGAGTTTTATAGCCTGTCTGTGGGAAATATAGGCTCGTGCTGTAGCTACCAAGGGATTCCATAAATCCATCTTTAATACAATGGCTCCAATGGGAATCCGCCTGTCTCCTCTCGGAGTGGCCGTGTTTTGTTTATTGGGGGTCGGTATAATCTACCATCTTTACGCCGGCGTTATATCCAGCAGAATAGCGGCGCTGCGGCAGCGCAGGACGGTGGATCTCCGGGAGCTACTCGCCCTGTCCGTGGAAGCTGCGGTCCAAGGCGGCCGAGAAGTGAAACGGGTCCGAGAGGATGACGTTTTGGAGAAGTCCAAAGGGAAAGCTAAGGACGGAGCAAGCGAAAGGCTCACATTGGGAGACCTGAGCTCTCACAGAAAGATGTATCACCTCATAAAAAACACATTTCCCTTTTTGCAGGTGAGCTCGCTAGCTCGTGGGGGCGATGGGGTGGGGTGGATGTGCATTTAGTTGACAATAAATTGTCAAAAGTGAATTGGTGCTGAATCTAACGTGCCAGTTGCAAACTACCTGGTATTCAATAGATATGAAAAGCCACTTGATTCTAAATACAGCTAAATTCTAGTTAGCCTACCTGCCTGACCACTATTTTTTATTAAACAACGAGCAATACAATGTACATTCTTTACAGTAAAACAACAGGATACAAGCGTCACAGTAGGCTACAAACATGCATAGTGCAATATTAACAAGAAATAAAGAAAAAAGTAGGCTACATTCAATATAAGAGCTAGGTGATTAGGTTTTTAAAAAATAATACAAATATCAAGAGTTTTGCTGGCTTCACTATTTGTGCAATATTTCAAAGTTTCCAAAATACCTGATCAATAATATAAGGGATAACCGGCTTCGTGATGCTGGCTATTTTTAGGGGAGATTTTCGGTTCAACTCTTTCAAAATAAAAGCACATGTTACATTGTGCTGAAAATATTTTGTTATAAGAGAATGCTGCACAATACAATTGTGGTCTTGACACAAATATGAATAAAGTTAAGAAGACTATAGATGTAATATATATTCAAATGTATAGAGAATGGAGAAAAACAGAAATATATGAAAGTATAGCACTTAAAAGGTGCAATTTCTGCATTCTGCATATACATTTATTATTATTATTATATTATATTATATTATGTCCCTATACCAGCCATTGTAAATCTACCAGGTCATGAGAAACCTCTGAATATTTAAAATATCCTTCATCGCACACAAAAACCTGTCTGGGCCAATCGAAAACATACACACTAAAACTTAAATTATATCAAAACGTGTCTGTCCCTTTCACAAATTGTGCTCCAGAGGAATAGTGCCAATTCTGACTGACAACATTTCCAGATTTACTAATTTACAAACCATTAAATACATTATTACAGAATTATTAACCATTACTGCAGATCGTTAAGATACTGTTGATCACTTAGACAGACGCAGCTAATTCTGCCTAGCGTGTTTAGAAACTGTTTGTTTTTTATGTTTGTGATGTCTCTTTTAAACATGTTGTCTTTTTATGGTATGAAATATTATACATTCTGCTGCTATTCAGTGTAAACTGCGAGCTTGAATCATTAAAGTAAAAAAAGTGTTAATTCCGTCGCGGACACCACCACCACATCTCAGGTGAACGCGGAGGAACACGCTACCGCGGGAGGAGAGCAGACGAGCGTCTGGGACCACGTGATCCCGGCAGACTTGCAGCAGGTCGGCGAAGGCCGGGAGGTGTCGGCCGATGACGTCACTGTGTGGATTGACTCTTTGGACGCTACTCGGGAGTACACGGGTGTGTGGTCGCGTGCTAAATAATGTGAACCTTAAAACCTTAACGGTTTTCTGTCTTTGCAGCTGTGTTAACTTACATTGCTACTTACAAATATTCAAACGGCAGTTTTTTTTTCTTTTTCTTTTTGCCTTCTGCAGAGAACCTGCAGAAATACGTCACCACGATGGTCTGCGTGGCTGTAAAGGGCATTCCGGCTATAGGGGTGATCCATAAACCTTTTACTGAGTACACAGGCAAGTCTTACCTCACTGTTACTTAGAACACCCTGAAACAGACACACAGATGCAAGTGCACACACACATATACAAGCACATACACACATGCACACAATACATTTAGGGCCTGATTTACGAAGATCTTTAGTAAATAACACAACCAATATTATAACTAATAACACAACCAATGATTGGTTCAAAAAAAATTCCATGACCAATTATTGGTCATGTTATATGTTTTGCACATGCTAAAGGTTTTAGTAAATCAGGCCCTTAATCTTTTAGCTGGCAAATGTAAGAGTCATGTACAGTCATGCATTTATCACGAGTCAGTTGCTACATTCATTACTATTCACAGATGGTGACAAGAGTTGCCAGATGTATATGAATTTTAATCCCCCGAAATAATAATGAAAATCCCCCATAACCCCATTTTAAATCTTGCATTTACCACTGACTCTCAGACATTCTCTTTTTCCCTTTCAATTTTCAATATCCCCCTCTTTGGCAACCCTGCATGTGGACAGAGAGATACCATAGTAAATATGGAGGAAATAGTACCACATAGAGAAAGGTTTGTGTTTCAGCACCCTCTGCTGTTGGTTGGTGGTAGTGCAGGGAGCTCAGAATCACATCATTGAGTACATTCAGGCTGTAGGAGGACTCTGGTGGTGAGATGTTCGTTCCTCCTTTTACTAAACCTACACGCTCATAGGCAACATGACTAATCTGCCGAGCGACATTTCACCGTCCCGCTTTAGGATCAAGTGTTTGCGTGCTCTTACGATGGAGAGGAGGAAGGAGAGGGCAGGACCAAGATGGCCGACAGACAGTGTCAAGAGGGGCCCACATCGTCATATTTCTCAGGAATGCGTAGATTTTAACATGGGTTGTGCTCGTCCTCCCCCATGGTAATCTCTGACTGCCTCTCCTACTTTCTCCTTGTGCACATTTTCAACACCTTCCTCCTCCTCTTCCTCAGCGTGGGCGCTAGTGGGCTCGGGTTCGAACGTGCAGACCCGCGCCTCACATGGCAAGAAACCGCCACAGGTGATTGTGTCGCACTCGCACGCGGGGAAGGCCACCAGATTTATCCAGACCGCCTTCGGGAACGATACCGCCGTGCACACAGCTGGTGGCGCAGGTACCGCCCACCTTCTCCAAACCCCGCCCCTTTCTGCTCATTTTCATTTATTTATCTATATATTTATCTTCTTATTTTATAAAGCACTTTGAATACCGTAAGTGTCGCAAGTGCTATTGAAATAAACATGTTAGGACATTAATGTATTTATCAAATGTTGTCATTCACTGCAACCTACAGTCACCTTTATTTTTTTTTTTTACATGCAATCCATTATACAAGTGTCACAGTGCAAACATGCGTAGTGAAATCCACACGAAGAAAAGAAAAAAAGTACATTGAGTACCAGAGCTGAATGTTAGGTGTGACATTCAGTACCAGAGCTGAATGTTAGGTGTGACATTCAGTACCAGAGCTGAATGTTAGGTGTGACATTCAGTACCAGAGCTGAATGTTAGGTGTGACATTCAGTTCTTATATGTGATTAGGTTTAAAAATTAAAGGAACATTTTTTGCAAATATGAAGAGTTTTGCTGGCTTTAGTATTTGTGCAATATTTCAAAAGAAATAAACATATTATTACACTCACTATTTTTCAGATTCTGTCATTCAGTAGAACTCACACAGCTTCCTTTTTTTTTTTACATATAAGCCGTTTATCCAGCTGTAGTTACTCCTGAACCCGTTCCCAGGCACAGAAACAGTCCTGTCTGTGCTCTTCTGCTCATAGGCTACAAGGTTCTGGCCCTCCTGGACCCTCCTGACGGACAGTACGAGGAGGCGGACGTGTACCTCCACATCACCTACATAAAGAAGTGGGACATCTGCGCCGGGAACGCCATTTTGAAAGTGCTGGGCGGTCACATGACCACTCTGAAGGGCGAGCAAATCGACTACGGCTCCGCGGAGGCCAATCACGGCGGAGTCCTGGCCAGCGTGGGCGTCGACCACCAGGCTTTACTGGCCAAACTCCAGAGGGCCAACAACCAAAGACCGAGATGATTGGATAAACCTGAGACATCTGAGAGAGCCTCTCCCTGTTATCCACCGAGAGAAATGGCCTGAATGTGATCTGCTGTTTTCCGCAAGGAAAAGAACAGCGTTTGAATAAAGGAAGACATTGTGTCCAAAAACGAAGACGCGTGGGAGTGTGGAGGTACAGGTTCACTAACCAGGGTGCCTTTTAGCATTTTTTTGGGGGGCGGGGTAAAGTTTTTGGGGGCCTCATACTTGTGGAACACTCCTCGACTCTTTTGAGGGACCTTACAGAAGCGCATTGACATAATTTGATGTTTGAAAATTGGGCCTAACGTAGCTAGCGCTGTTGATCCCTGCTGTATTTCTGATGCTGTCTAGATAAGGAGAAGGTGCATCGGGTCGTTTTAAAGGGACACAAGGCCCGTGATCAGGATGAGACTCAGGATACTCTCAGAATCACGGCCCCATGTATGTATCGCTGTGAGCTGGAGTTCCTCCAACATTACGGGGTGATTTTTAGGGTTCAGGAGCTAACGAGCTCACGTCCCGAAATCCAAACGTTGTGACACTTAAACTCAGAGGAATTAACCTGACTAGTTAGTCGCAGTAGAAAATATTTATGCATAAACTGAATATTTGCATTGGTGTTAACTGCATGGGGAGCTGCTTAGGGCTTGCCAGCCCACCAGGATAGCACTTTTACATTTGCACATGCCCACACACAAAAGGCTGGTCATGCATGGAAGAAGGCCACATACTGGATTTGGTACATTATTTATAAAACAGTTGTCAGGAAACGATCGTTATATTTAAATAAGCAGGATGCAGTTGCTGTTGAGTGAGGCGTGTAGATGATGTCTGATGTGTCATGTGGTAAAGTTGGGAAGGTGGTCATTAGCATTTCCATTGAATGGAAGGTTCTGGAACTCACTGTGATAAGTAGTATGGTGGAATGATGTTTTTATTTCCAAAACTGAATTCTATTTGTATTTAAATGTCATAGAAAAGGGATGGGGTGAAAACAAAGTTATTTTGTCCGGTGTGACCTCAGTTTCAGCTCCTGCGGAAGTGTGAGAATTAACGTCCAGAGCAAAGAATTCAGGAATATTCGTTTGTCGGTTGAATGAAAAAGGTAATTCATAAACGTGATGAAACATGAAATGCGTTTCTCAAGTATCATCTGTGTTGTGTGAAAATCTTTAAATCAAACAATGAAAAACCATGAAACAAGAATAAATATCTCACAAAAATATATATATAAATATTTATAGTTCCCAGTAAAAGCAAAACAGGGCTTTACAGTTTAGTCTTGTGGGAGTTTTAAACCAGCTTAATTGGAGCTAATGAGTTATTTAACATTGACAGTACATAGAACTGGATGAGAACTTTCAATGTATGTTAAAAAACCCTAACGACAGAACAAAGCTTTTCTCTGACACCTGCAATATGCTGCTGAGCTGGTAAACATTAGCCTTTTACAGGTGTAAATTATACTTAGCGAAGTGTGCCCATTTATCTGTGTGGCCAAGGTCTAATATTTCTCTCATTTTGTTGTTTTCTTTGGAGTAAGAGACCGTGCACAGAATTTATGCTTTACCGAAAGGCATTGTAGTCGAGTGGGGTCCTGTACAGTCGCAGTACCCCTTGTTCACCACCGGATGGCAGTAAACACAACGGTGCAACTCAAACAACGCATTTTCAAATTCAAAGTTGAGGGCACGGTTCAAAGAAAATTCGAAACGTATGCAGCATATTATACAGCTTTCTGCAGTCGCGACTAACGGTCGCTTCTTACTGAGGGTCTTTTGTTCTCATTGTTTTAATGGTATTTTGAATTATGAGCTGCTTTATCCATTGATCAGTTAAATGCTGAACAGGATTAGAGTTACAGACACTTATAGATTTACAGTACAGTTTAGATTTGTACTGATCCCTTTCTCCAATAATCCCATAACTTTACACTGAAAATCAACCTGCCAGGCAATATTTATTTGTTACAATACCATTTTACAATGAAATTACCACAAAGAGCTGAACAAGTGAACTAATGGGAAATCTGAGGAGAGCTAAAGTTGTTTTCTAAACTGAAGAAAAGCCAGTAAAAGAACACCTATATATAAAATATATTTTTACTGCCCCCTGACAGTAACCAATGGACATTTTTGATGACCCTTTCTCCGAGCTATTCCGGGCATTAGCTTGTAAGAAGCGCTCACAGGATTGGCTATGCTCCCAATGACGGAAAAAGAGCAGGCGAGCCAGGGAAAATAAATAGCTGTTATTAAACGGGCCAGGAAGCCAGATAACGACGTTGTCTCTGTATTTCATTAGAGAAGTTTGTTAGAACTGCTGGCTCACTGCATACATTAGAGAGTTCATAAATGGCAGAAGAGTAGGAAGTCCGTGCTCTATCCGTACCTCCCTATACGATCATCAGAGATAACCCTGTCTTTTCAGGGATGTCTGTTTGTGTCATTTTTAATAGCCAATGAAAGTGAGTTTTTCTTATTTCCTTGATGTTCTAGTACTGGTGAGGCCAGCGAGGCTTTACAATGCATGTTGTGCCACTTTGAATAGCTGATCAGATGATTAGTGGTAATCAGCATTTATTTTGTCATAAATCCGTCAAGATTTCAGCGAGATAAGAGTATTAGCGTTTGTGCAGATCATTGTGATTGGTTGGAATACTGTTTATTTTGGTTTTGAGTGGTTGGTAGTACCATTTGTTTTTGTGTACGATCTCGGAACATAGGCTGCCTACAGAGACGCGGTTTTTTGACGGCCTGCTTATGGGGCGGGCAGCTAGCGGATCGTGAGGAAAAATCAGATGAATGTGATCATTTATGTTTCCACCCAAAATCGCTGATACAACCTTTAAGTAAATTAAAGCCGGCGATCATACCGTTAACTCACCTCTCCTGGTTTCTTAAAACGTGCCTCTCCAGGAGCAGGGCTGGGGACCCCAGCAGACCCTGTGGCTCTCCAGGACCAGGGTTGGGGACCCCAGCAGACCCTGTGCCTCTCCAGGACCAGGGTTGGGGACCCCAGCAGACCCTGTGGCTCTCCAGGACCAGGGTTGGGGACCCCAGCAGACCCTGTGCCTCTCCGGGACCAGGGTTGGGGACCCCAGCAGACCCTGTGGCCCTCCAGGACCAGGGTTGGGGACCCCAGCAGACCCTGTGGCTCTCCAGGACCAGGGTTGGGGACCCCAGCAGACCCTGTGGCCCTCCAGGACCAGGGTTGGGGACCCCAGCAGACCCTGTGGCTCTCCAGGAGCAGGGCGGGAATAGGATGGCCAGTTTTTGCTCAGTCAGGTCTGTTTTTTTTTCTTTGTCTTGTCTTTTCCTCTTTTAATCAACATCTCTTTTCTTTCTGATCTGTATTCTCTTTCTTAATAGGACATTTATTTTCTTTATTTGACTCCTCCCACCCACAGTGTCCTCATCCACACTGACCCTCTCTCTCTGAATGTCCCCTGACTGTCGATTAGAGGAGGGCAATCCAGCAATTAACCTGTGCCTGGGGTAACAACTAACATACACAGTAAAAACATTCAACTCTGATAGGAAAGTAAGATCGCTGAGGAAACACACAGTCAATAAAGAGTGTGTGCACAGCCGACAAGTACAATTCCTCCTGTTAAATGAGCGGGATGGAGAGAGAGGGATGGAGAGAGAGGGATGGAGGAGGGAGAGAGGGATGAGGGACGGATGGAGAGAGGAGGGAGAGAGGTGTATGCAGGGGGGACCAAGATGTCTCCCGATCTGTCCGCCACTGTATAAAAAGGGTATTCTGTGTATGGACACCAGTGAAAGTAGACCCCATTGGGCCCCACCCCCCCAGCCCATCCCAAAGATAAACAAACAGTTATTTGTATTAGTGCATTGTAAATAAAATAGTGTATTAATGTCAATTTCAATAATTGACAAATAAAAATCTATTTGATACAGTTTATATCTCCCCAGCTTGTGAGGTCTGATCATCGAGCTTCTCTTAAGAACAAAGAACCCGCAAACTATATAAAAATTAAACTATAAACAAGCACAATTCTGTATGATCTATTGGTGGACGGTAGAATTTAATTGAGTTTGGTTTATTTAGATATATATTATTATTTATAACTAGCAGTGAATGCAGTGGTGTAATCAGCCATTGGATACCAATAGAGTCATACAGAGAAGGTAAACCTCAAGGTTCTGAAACATTTGTCGTTGCCATGGGGATTATCATCCTCGCTGCTTTATTTTCCTAATTGAGAAATTAATTTGCTCAACGATGAAACACAGTTATTACCAAGCGCAGAATGAGAGGTTTCCAGAATGTTTTGAATAAAATAATAAAATAAATACATGAAAAGATAAAAAGGACTTTAAACGTTTTTGTTTGCTCTTTGAGAGCTGGTGCTGTAGAAATGTTCACTGAGGAAAATGTAGTTTCTCTGCCTTAACTATAAATGCGTCCAACACAGTGTCCTACCACACAGCTTCTACCACACAGTCCTACCACACACTGTCCTACCACAGCGTCCTACAGTGTCCTACCAAACTGTCCTACCACACACTGTCCTACCAAACTGTCCTACCACACACTGTCCTACCACAGCGTCCAACAGTGTCCTACCACACACTGTCCTACCACAGTGTCCTACCACAGCGTCCAACACAGTGTCCTACCACACACTGTCCTACCACAGCGTCCTACCACACACTGTCCTACCACAGCGTCCTACCACACACTGTCCTACCACACACTGTCCTACCACAGTGTCCTACCACACACTGTCCTACCACACACTGTCCTACCACAGCGTCCTACCACTGTCCTACCACACACTGTCCTACCACACACTGTCCTACCAAACTGTCCTACCACACACTGTCCTACCAAACTGTCCTACCACACACTGTCCTACCACAGCGTCCAACAGTGTCCTACCACACACTGTCCTACCACACTGTCCTACCACACACTGTCCTACCACACAGCTTCTACCACACACTGTCCTACCACACAGCTTCTACCACACACTGTCCTACCACACAGCATCTACCACACACTGTCCTACCACACATCGTCCTACCACAGTGTCTAACACGTCGGTCCAAAATGCCATAGGTGTTCAATTGGGTTGAGATCTGGTGACCGCGAAGGCCATAACATATGATTCACATCATTTTCATACACAGCAAACCATTCAGTGACCCCTCTTGCCCTGTGGATGGGGGCATTGTCATCCTGGAAGAGGCCACTCCCATCGGGATAGAAATGTTTCATCATAGGATAAAGATGATCACTCAGAATAACTGGTTATTGTTTGTATGGACAGAATCCGCTTCGTTCAAATTTGTATACGTGCTAGAAGTGTCATTTTGAGAGGTTTTAGCTGCCCTATAGAAGTGAATGGAGAGCGACAAATACCCTATTCTGTATTATCACCCCAGGGGAGCCCAGAGCAACTAACGAACATGTTTCGCCACCATTTGGACTCATATCATGGCCAGGTAACTACACAACCCAAAGTTCTACCAACGTCCAGTTGTGCTTTAAACACTTAAACAAACATTCAAATATAATTGTCTCCATTCAAGACCTGGAAGTTTCACAGTCCTTATAGAATTTACCATGTGGCTACAATTACAATATACAATACCTCCATCTCTCCCTCTCTCTGTCTCCAACCCTCCTTCATCCCTCCATCTCTCCCTCTCTCTGTCTCCAACCCTCCTTCATCCCTCCATCTCTCCCTCTCTCTGTCTCCAACCCTCCGTCATCCCTCCATCTCTCCCTCTCTCTGTCTCCAACCCTCCGTCATCCCTCCATCTCTCCCTCTCTCTGTCTCCAACCCTCCTTCATCCCTCCATCTCTCCCTCTCTCTGTCTCCAACCCTCCTTCATCCCTCCATCTCTCCCTCTCTCTGTCTCCTACCCTCCGTCATCCCTCCATCTCTCCCTCTCTCTGTCTCCTACCCTCCTTCATCCCTCCATCTCTCCCTCTCTCTGTCTCCAACCCTCCGTCATCCCTCCATCTCTCCCTCTCTCTGTCTCCAACCCTCTGTCATCCCTCCATCTCTCCCTCTCTCTGTCTCCAAGCCTCCTTCATCCCTCCATCTCTCCCTCTCTCTGTCTCCAACCCTCCTTCATCCCTCCATCTCTCCCTCTCTCTGTCTCCAACCCTCCTTCATCCCTCCATCTCTCCCTCTCTCTGTCTCCAACCCTCCTTCATCCCTCCATCTCTCCCTCTCTCTGTCTCCAACCCTCCTCCATCCCTCCATCTCTCCCTCTCTCTGTCTCCAACCCTCCTTCATCCCTCCATCTCTCCCTCTCTGTCTCCATCCCCCTTCATCCCTCCATCTCTCCCTCTCTCTGTCTCCAAACCTCCTTCATCCCTCCTTTTCTATCTCTCTCTCTGAGAGATCAGCTCCAGTGAATGCACTGGGTAAACATGTCTATAATCTTGGGGTGTATCTATAGCCTGTGGGGGCAGGTGGAAAGATTGGTGTCACATTGATCTAACCATTATGTGTCAAAAGTACCAGGAACCAACACACACGTACGCATGCACACACACACACCATCTTAAAAAACCAATTCACAGACATCACAAACTTCTGTGTGGTTCGATCGTGCAGGTTTTTATTGTGAAACCTTTGACACCAGGTGTAGCCTGCAGCCTATTTGTGCATTATCTTCTCCAGACTAAAGCAGAAGTCATTACCCTCTCCGTCAGCAAAGAGCTGCTCTTTCCCTTACAGCAGTGATCTTATGGGTTATCATTTCCAGCCCACAGGTGGAGAGCATAAAATAAGCCACAGCACCCCTGAGGTGCGTGTGTGTGTGTGTGTGTGCGTGTGTGTGTGTGTGTGGTTCCACAGGCTGAAAAGGAGAGGGGGGGTCTTAATATTTAATGTTTAAATTTTAAGAATTTACAATCTCTGACTGCGATTCCAGAATCCCTCTGACTGTGATTCCAGAATCTCTCTGACTGTGATTCCAGAATCTCTCTGTGATTCCAGCATCTCTCTGACTGATTCCAGAATCTCTCTGATTCCAGACAGACGTCATTCATTCTAAAGTAAAACCTGAAGGAGAAACATTTGCTGCTAATACAGCACTTTCAAAACTGTGCAACATAGAAAAATGGTGTCAGGCAGAACCGAACAGCCTGTAATTTTCCTCGATAGAAAAAGCCTCACTTTCCTCAAATAAGAATGCTGACATTTCACTGAGCCACAATTTTCTCTTCAGATGAGAATGCCAGCATGTGACAGAAGGTAATATTTGTCCTGTCTGTTATCTAACCTCTGGTATTAATTAACCCCCCCCTCCCCCCGGAAAGATTTAGTAGGCTTGGCAAGCTTTAAAAATAAATGCTTTAAAAAACAAGTACATCAGATCTTACAAGTTTCAAAGAAAAACAATCACTCACAAATGTTCAGACATTTCCATTGAACACAGAAGTGCTGTATTTACATCTCTCGTGTGCTTTGACTTGAGTTATTCAGAAAGTAAACATTGACAATAACATTCGGCTTAAAAAAAACAGGAAACAAACAGCAGCATGTGACTGATCAGGCACATGCTGAAATGCTAAGGCTAATGCTACACACCTAGCATGTGCAGGTGTGTTAGTTCTGCTGGAGAGATGGATGGGAATGAGACAGGTAAAGACACAAAGCAAACAGAACTGCAGAGATTCCCTTAAAAGTGGGTGTGGTCTGTATACATCTGGTGGGCGTGGTTTTTGGATTCGAAGGTGGGCCCCAGGGATAGGCAGGGTGTGCGTCCCAATACTCGAAAAAATGCACCCTCCTTTCCTCCACTACCACCTCCTCTCCTCCTTTCCTCCACTACCACCTCCTCTCCTCCACTACCACCTCCTCTCCTCCACTACCACCTCCTCTCCTCCTTTCCTCCACTACCTCCTCCTTTCCTCCACTACCACCTCCTCTCCTCCTTTCCTCCACTACCACCTCCTCTCCTCCTTTCCTCCACTACCACCTCCTCTCCTCCTTTCCTCCACTACCACCTCCTCTCCTCCTTTCCTCCACTACCACCTCCTCTCCTCTGTACCCCGAAAACGCATTTTTGTGTCCTAATATAATGTTGCTGATTACATATTAATTACATATTAATGGTTACATATTAATCAATGTCTCGACGCAAACCGCAATGTCAGGTACATTGTATACTGTATGCAAGTACTTGTACTCAAAACGTACAGACAGTTTTGCATACTTCCGGGTAGGAGAGGAGTGGAGGAAAGGAGGTGGGGAGTGAAGAATATTGGGACACATCCAGAGTGCTTCCCGCCTTCTCTGTGTCACATGACTTCACTCACTACAGCTGCTGTAGATCAGCTCTGTCTGTAGTCCTACCCAGGGTCTTCCAAACCACATATATTTACCAGGAAGGCTAATGAACGATCACACACAACCGCGCTGTTTTCAGTGGAATTTTACAAGGTAGGTGGCGTCTATCATGCTGTATATACAGTGCATCCGGAAAGTATTCACAGCGCTTCACTTTTTCCACATTTTGTTCTGTTACAGCCTTATTCCAAAATTGATTAAATTCATTTTTTCCCTCAAAATTCTACACACAACACCCCATAATGACAATGTGAAAAAAGTTTTTTATTAAAAATAAAAAAATAAAATTTCTGAGCTATCAAACGAGCCCCAAACCATCACTCTGTTGCCAGATATGGAGTAGATGTGGATGGATCACTGCAAGGGTTATTTCTCCGGACTCATTTTCCTATAGAACTCTATGGGGAAAAAAGTCAGGAGAAACAACCCTTAAAGTGATCCATCCACATCTACTCCATATCTGGCAACAGAGTGATGGTTTGGGGCTCGTTTGATAGCTCAGACCCTTGATAACTTACAGCCATTTAGCCAGCCATGTGTTCCATACTGTACCAGTGTAATTTACAGCTGAATCTAGTCTCACCCCCCAATTTCCATAGAGATCCATTCAAATGCAGAGAGGTTATAGTATCGCTTGTAACAGTACCTGAAAATAAGATATCAACAGTTTTTTTATGTTGATGGTCACAGACTTCAGGAAGTAACAGCATGTAAAGGATATGCGACCAAATATGAAATATGATACTTTAAAAATACGTTAAAGCAAAGGGTATGAATACTTATGTAAATGAGAAATTTTTGTTTTTTATTTTTAATAAATTTGCAAAAATCTCAAAAAAACTTTTTTCACATTGTCATTATGGGGTGTTGTGTGTAGAATTTTGAGGGAAAAAATGAATTTAATCAATTTTGGAATAAGGCTGTAACAGAACAAAATGTGGAAAAAGTGAAGCGCTGTGAATACTTTCCGGATGCACTGTATATCTGGCGAGACGGCAAATCCACCCCAGAAGAAGTTCTTTGAAGAAGGAGCACGAATTATGGGTTCAACCTCGGGTCAGATCTCCAGACCTGATTTACTGCATCTGCCCAAATGACATTCTGACCCCATCGACACGGCGTGACCTCAATTTCAATACTACCAAAGCATCGTGGCTACTAACACTGTTCAGTGAAAGTAACTGTAATTACCACAAATAATATGGATTTATAAATAAACCTGTATCTGAAAAGTGACACATGCACCACTCAAAAAAGTACACACAGTCTTACTGGCCCTCACTGCAGCATTGATGACCAAAATACATTGTGGTATTCTTTAACCCTTTAAGGCGTAAGATCACAAATATGTCATTAGAATGTTCCTAACTGAACATTCTAATGCGGATATAATGGTGTTTTAGAATACGGACTTAGAATTTTGAAAAGCCAAAAAACTCTTGAAAGGATTAATTAATGTGGGAACTGAACTGTGTAAACGATTAGCGTGGATGTCACTCTGAGCACAAAGTTAATGCGCAAAATGGCTCCGATTTAATTTAATTGCCTCCCTCTTATCGGCACGACTGGAGGATTAGTCTGTGTTGCCTGTTTGTGCGAGTCAAACACACAGAGTCTTTCCCAGACTGTGCTGTCAAGGTGTCTGCTGTGAAATTAAAACATGATGCGTCACGGCACAAAACCGAACGCAAGAATACGAAAATTCCGAATCCCAATGTGTGGCACATCCTGTCAAAATGTCTGTTCTAGCATAATGTGGTCTGGCACTAAAAAAATACATAAATGGAATAAAATAGAGACCTGTCTCTTGGGTAAATTACTCACAACTGAGTTTGTTGTTTCAGTTTGTTTAGGTCACTCAGCTTCTAACACGGTTCTGAAGAAACTAGTGAACATCTTTACAGTGTTAATTCCTTTCTGCAGAAATTACCAGTATACACTATCCACTGTGTGTGCAAAACTAATAACACAACCAATGATTGGTGCAAAAGAAATACCATAACCAATCATTGGTGATGTTATTGGTTTTGCTAAAGGACTTAGTAAATCAAGCCCATAGAGTGTGTTTTGGGCGCCATTTTCTAAGACTCACATTGTTAACACATCATCGAAGAGTCAGATGGCGATTATACTTAAGCCTTTATTATACTTAAGCCTTAACACAAATGATGCAGCCACTTATAAAGACAGATCCGCAAAATATGAGAACATTTTCATAGCAGCAATTAACAGCAACTGAAACATCTATACATTTTTTGAAAACAAACCTCAAGGGTGTTCCTAATTGCAAACTGCAGCCAGGTATGAAATCCAACCTGGCTTACAGGAGAAAGGTTAAGTAGTTATAGAGTCAGGAAGGAAAATCAGTGCATGAACTCTCTGAAAATCTTATCAGACTAACAAATGGAGCAAAGTCATTGTAATGTAATGTTGATAGCCAGTGTGAATATGTTTTGTAAGAATCTTAAAAATCAGGACAACTGCACTAACTCATTCAATCCATCTAAGTAGGCAATCGCCTCACATCTCAAATGACCCTGGTCAGAATCACCTTGGAGACGAACAGAACAGTGGTCCTGGTCAGATAGTTTTGATCATTAAAAACGTCTGGATTTCAGCTACTTACAAGGCACTTAAACTGAAGTGCTTTAGCAGAATATCCTGCTACTGCCTATAAATGCATTGTTTTCTTTTGTTTTTTTTAATGTAAGCTGTGTAACTCGCTTTTGATAAGATTGTTTACTAAACAGCTAAATGTAAATAAATGAATTAAAAACAGTCATATTTATTCATAAGTGTTCATAAACAGATGTTAAAGTTAGGCTATATTACTGACTGATCAATGAAAGACCTGTATAAAGGAGTGCATTAGATCTGTTATCAGACATAAACTTTTCTGATGACAAAATCGGCGGGACTTATTCTGTCTGCGTGCAGGTTGACTCGACCGCTCAGCAGCCGTTTTCATAGTTACGGGGTCATTTGGAGACTGGTTTCCAGCTCGGAGAGAAGACAAGAGTTTAGACTAACACTTTTACTTTTTATTTTTTGCACAAGAAAATTTTAAAAGCAGTCACTATGGGCCTACTAATGATAATGTTATGGAGAAAACAGTGTTGTCATCAGATTCTTTTTCATTTTTCTAATTGATTTTATTTTTTTTTTTGCATTATTCTTCTCAAGCATTACATTTAATATAGTGTTCTTATCAATTCTCAATTGTAATTGCTTTCCGTAACATCAAACTTGAAACCCTTAAACAGCGAAGAACTATCACAGTTTGCCAACCTTCTGTGGTGTGGGGAGGTCGTGAACACTAGCCTGTTCCGTTTTTAGCCTACTCCAACAAGGAGAAATATCCTTTTTTTTTTAATTCACAGACGAGCATCATTTTTAATGACGGAGCTGGAACTCATGAAAATTCAGTCCACAATTTTTTTGTGCCTTATGAATAATTATGATAATGAAGTTGAAACACGCATGAAGCAAAGTGTATATTAATATGATTAATAACGTGTATATTAATATGATGCAAGTATGATTAGTCCCGTTGATGATAAAAATTGACTTGATTGACTGATACCAGTGACGTCAGGATTAGGATTATTTTCCCATTGCACAACGCTCTGAAATGGCGATCAGTGCAGATATACAGTATCCGTGATGGAATCTGGTGAAAGATACCTATATTGTATCTGATTCTCTGAGAGGAAACCAAATAGAATTTTGGGGAAACATTAATTGATCCTATTCCAGCAATGTTGTTGCTTCTATTCTAACTAAGGTTCTATATGTTAATTT
>CM056394.1:3805613-3913113 GCA_029718625.1 Synaphobranchus kaupii | reverse complement strand
TTCCCCCGTGCGCATTCGACCTGATCAGCAACAGCAGCTGACTTGTTATAATTCGTTCCAGGAATCAACAATCGTGTAAATTACTTTCCTTAAAAAAAATGTCGCAGAATTTCCATGTTGAAGTTCCGCGCGTGATAGTTATCACAGGTGTGTGTAGGCTACGCATGTTTTCATTATCAGCCCTGTCGCATCTCCTTTGAACTTGTCACTGACTGGAATCTCAAGTCAACAGCCGCTGATCAGCGTCAAGCCACAAACACGTCCGCTGGTTGCAGGAGACCAGCAGTAGTCTACACGTTTAAATTGCCAAACCTTATCTCCTGCCTTTACAGCCACTTTGATCATACTATATGGCAAACAAAAAACGATAAGAATGCAGGCAGGTTTAATGAGTGTATCTGCTGGGAAATAAGGTCGCGTATCAACGCAATCATCCTCTTTAACGGCTGCGATGAAGTTCATTTTCATTAGAATGAATGATTCTGTTAATCGTGAACCTTCACACATCACATCACGTTTTTTACCCTTTCTTCGGAGTTAGATGTCATTATAACTGAGGATAACATCGGTGTGGTTTTGCTTTAAGTATAGTAACCAATACCTCTACAATGGTGTTACTGTAGCTCTATGAACGCTTGTTTAGCGTAGTGGTACTTCTTATTCATAAAATAAAATGAAACTAAAGTCCCTTGATTCAGTCTGATACAATACACGCTAACATCACTTGTGATCCTAAAACATAAAATCCGAGCTGATTACGAATGGACATGTTTTCCGCTAACACACAGCTGCGGGTGCCTCATAAATGAAGACGGAGAGAAACGTCTTGATCTGATGACAAAAAAACAAGCAAAACAAAACCGCGCGGCTCCCAACGACATAACCTACTTTTGACTGAAATGCTCTGTCCGTGGTGCTGAAAACCTCGAGGGGTGGTTCGGTTGTTCAATTGTTTTTACATTTAGGCAAAACATTGCAGGCAAATCTCTAGGCCTATTCAAATCCAAGGGACCTATTCTTTTTTTATTTAGCCTATAGGCTACGCGAGGGGTCTTGGAGTTTAGATTTCTTTTCTTCTGCAAGATAAAATGTTTGAATTAACAATGAACAATTTTACGTTAACGCTTCAGTCTATTCATGCAAATACATGAAAAAACGGAAACCTAATAATCGTTATTCTCCTTTCCACTTTTATACAAGATAATTGAGCGATCTTAGGCTACGTCTCCAAGTAGCCTACATACACATTGGCTTTTAACCGAACCAATTCAGGTGAGCGGTTTTCAGTTATTACGGCTCCTCGTTCTAACACCTAAACCAATCATGCCAGTCTAGCTTCGCTGTGATAAGAGAAATTCAAAGCTTTAGTGACTTTGCCCCATCTGGAAATCGACCATACAACCATATGACTGAAAACCACTCACGTCAAGCGTTGGTAAAGGCCACCCAAACCAATAGCCTAATTGATGATAGATTGAGGTTAGTGCGTATAGGCGCAGTGGAGCCTGGCCTGTAAAATGCTTTGTAGTATATATAAATATCTATACATCTCGCTCTGGTTCTCACTTCCGCACCATTACCGGTTTCAAACAGTAGCTAGACTATCGGGCAATTCACGCTTTTTGCATACGTCATTCGACGTCAAGAAATCTCCCCAGCGCGATTGGGAATTACTTTAGGCCACTAACCAGTCGCCGCATATTTAAGTCTTTCTGCCGGCACATCAGCCGCATTCAGTTGTGGCGTCCCGGTGAATCCAGTCTTGCGCTCACACCGTGCGGGTTAGGGGGCTTGTGCACATGTCCCAAGTTGTCGATCAGCAGTCGTAGGTTTCTAAGGGTCATACAAAGAGAGTGGTGATTGGACTTAGCTGTGGGCAATTTCCTACGCTTTTAGAGGTTGATTGGCGCCTGCTAAATATCTTGCGCGATCCTGATAACACATTCGCACAGACAGAAACTTCGGCGGACGGTGATAGAAACCACTGATTTCAGAGGTGAGTTGCGAAAGAGTGCTGGTTCAGTCAATGGGCTTGTGTTGTTTGTGTTATCATGGCGTATTTATAATATAGCCTAATACTTATTTAATATGTTAACAAATTGTTGCCTGTATCAATGTCTACTATCCAAATGTCAGGGTCAGTTGTCTTATTTTTTTAGTCTGTCTTTAAATTATTTTAACTGTCTTTTTAATTATTATTTTCTTAAAGATTAATCCATTGTTTTTTCCCCAATCCCTTAATGTTATCAAACACCGAGAATGGAGGGGTGCCGTTTTATTTGGCTGTCACTATCACAACTAATTTACAACATAGGCTATTACAAGCTATGACACTAATTAGAACTAATATTTAATATTTAACATAGACATAGATATATTTCCGTATCATAAAAAACGAAGCATTCTGTTTAGTTTTTGAAGTTAGACCACTTCTTGTGCCCACAGCCAATGGCGCTAAACGTGAGCCCCTGCTGGACGCTGATTCTGGGCGCGTGCCTGGCACTAACGGTCAGTGCCGACTGCGAGAAAGACTGCGAGCTCTGTCTCTTGCACCTGAAAGGGCGACAGACGGACTTGAGCTTGGTTGTAAGTAGCCTACGACTTTTTGACTTTCTATCATCGCGTGTCAAGTCTGACGTTTCAACCGAGTTCGCATTCTACAAAGTAAATTTAAGTAGCCTAATTTTCTTATGGTACTGTAACGCTACACGGACCTCTGTCTGGATTTATGGGAATAGAAAACTTATCCGCAAAATGTTTAGTTTAAGCGGTCCACATAAAGCCTCCGGGTTATCTTTGTTTATTTTTAGACGTTTGATCGCGTGCCATGTGGATAGAAGAACAGACCGAGGATTCCAAATAAATATATCCGCATTATTTGCTCAGTTAGAATTTTTAAAAAGCTAATTTGGTGCTCAAGCTAGCCTATATTGAGGTAAAATAGGTGTTACAGTATAGCCTACATGCGCATTTGCCCCATATCCCATAATACATTGTACAATACTCATATCAATGGCTCTCCCTAAAAATAAATTATACAGGTATTACTACTAGTAGCCTACATAAACGACTAATACTTGCACGAACGTTACTGTGTAGCCTAAAATAACAATTAAAATAGCCTTGCACATGCAGCATAGGGTTGAGGATGGCGCAGCCCGGAGTTTAGGTTTATTCTTGGTAGAGGATGACTGCGGTACTGCATCAGTTTTCCCATCAAACAAAACAGGCGTTAAACGAGGTTTGTAGTGTTTTACAAGGACCGTAAGACAGTAACATTTCTAATGACAGACATTGGCATGTATGTTATTGATTGTTAATTATTATTATTTCCACCACTAGAGAGCAGTGCAACATTAGGATTGTTTTTATGTTTCTTCATGTTCTTAGAAAATTGAATGAATTGCTTTTATTTTGTGTTGAACATGAACAATCTCACCTCTCTAGAGCATGCACTCCCACAAACAATACTTCATTACATCCAGACAATAACCATAATGCACCATTCACTGTATTCCAATACACCCACCCCCACCGCTGACAGATCTACCCGCATGCACAATACAATATGTATTCATACAGAATAAGAATTCATTTAGATCAAGTCTTCTGAATTTAGAAATGTTCCATATGCTATTTGAATAAGAATGACCATATGTATTAAAAACAAAAAAAGCATTTCAGTGCTGTATTACCTCAGTCCTGTAGAATTTATTTGTATTGGACAGGATGTATTTCTGATCAAATGTTTTTTTTTTTACATTTGTTTAGAAATGCATCCTCTCCTGTACAAACATTCACAAATTTCTTGTAAGGTAATATGTAACTGAACTGCTTTACCATTGAGCTCAGCAACACAAAAAAAGATGGCGGATTATTATAAATTCAGAGACTGGACTAAAATGCAAAACCGCATAGCCTTGACACACAGTCATGGGTGCAATAGATATTGATATTGGCTGTTGGGAGGTTCATCCTGTTAAGGTACTGTTCATGCTCCACAGTCTAGTATGTAGTCAGCAGCCGTTACGTTACGTTACATTACTGGAATTTAACAGACGCTCTTATCCAGAGTGACTTACACAGTTTTTTTTGCATTTTTACATAGTATCCATTTATGCACAGTAAAATGTTCAGTGGTAGATTAACTCTCCATTGGTGGTACCTGTTGAGTTGAATTAACACTGGACATTTTACTGTGTATATAATTAATAATTTATATACTCTCCATTTATATATGTACAGTGCCCTCCACAATTATTGGCACCCCTGGTAAAGATTACATTACATTACAATCATTTGGCAGACGCTTTTATCCAAAGTGACGTACAATAAGATGAGTAAAAAGGGTTATAAAAAAATTCACCGTTTGGTGAATTAGCTTAATCTCGCACTGAAAAAATGAGAAAAATCCAACCTTTAATTGAAGGAAATTTATTCTGAGAAAAAAAATCCCTCATCAAGAAATAATTCTTTTTAGCGAAACCATGTGTGCCACAATTATTGGCACCCCTGCATTTAATACTTTGTACAACCTCCCTTTGCCAATAAAACAGCACTGAGTCTTCTCCCGTAACATCTAATAAGGTTGGAGAATACAGAGCAAGATAATCTGAGACCATTCCTCTTTACAGAATCTCTCCAGATCATCCAGAGTCCTAGTTCAGCTCAGCCCACAGGTTTTCAATGGGGTTTAGGTCAGGGGATTGAGATGGCCATGACAGAAGCTTGATTTTGTGTTCAGTTAACCATTTTTGTGTTGAGTTGGACGTATGTTTTGGATCCTTGTCCTGCTGGAAGATCCACGACGACCCAGTTTTAGTTTCCTGGCAGAGGCAGCCAGATTCAGATTAAATTTTTGGTGCTTGAAATCGTATTTACCTTTTAGGGTTGTTTTAACGCATTTGTTCCTAGTTTGAAAATGCACTAATGTACGTCGCTCTGGATAAGAGCGTCTGCCAAATGACTAAAATGTAATGTAATTTAAAATTTCCTGGTATTTCATGGAGTTCATGATGCCATGCACCCTAACAAGGTTCCCAGGGCCTTTGGAGGAAAAACAGCCCCACAACATCACGGAACCTCCACCATACTTAACAGTGGGGATCAGGGTATTTTCGGTATAGCCATCCTTCTTTTTATGCCAAACCCACCTTGAGTGTTGGCTGCCGAAAAGCTGTTAGTTTCATCTGACCATAGAACACGGTTCCAGTCAAAGTTTCTGTAGCGTTTAGCAAACTCCAGGCGCTTAAGTTTGTGGTGAAATGACAGGAAAGGCTTTTTTTCTGGCATGCCTTCCAAATAATTTGTTAGCATGGAGGTGACGTCTAATGGTACTTTTGGAGACTTGATGACCCCAAGATGCTACTTTCCTCTGTAATTCTCTAACAGTGATCCTTGGGCATTTTTTTGCCTCTCTTACCATCCTCCTCAATGTGCATGGGGGCAAAATTAACTTGGGTCCTCTTAAAAGTTTGTAACAGTTCCAGTTGGTTTGAACATTTTAAGTATTGCCCTAAGGGTAGATATGGCCATTTTCAGGTGAGTAGCTATTTTTGTATAGCCATTCCCTGACTTATGAAGCTCAACACACTTTTCCCTCATTTGATTTGTGTGTTCTCATCTTGTTGTTGTCCCATGTTGATGTATGAATGAGGGAATATGGCCTCTGTGTCACCTCATATTTATACCCCAGTGAAACAGGAAGTCCTGGATTACTGCTTGAAAGTTCCTAAACACTTTGATCAACTTTAAAAAGTAAAATATAAATGGAAAAAAATAAATTTCGTTCATAAGAATTTCTAGGGGTGTCAATAATTGTGGCACACGTGGTTTTGTTAATAATTTCTTGATGTATTTTTTTTCTCTGAATAAATTTACTTCAATTAAAGGTTGGACTTTTCTCATTTCAGTGTGAGATTAAGCCAATTCACCAAAAGGTGAATTTTTTTATAACCCTTTTTACTCATCTTTACCGGGGGTGCCAATAATAGTGGAGGGCACTATATATCCATTTTATATAGTGTCCATGGATATATATGTAATTCATGTACCTTGCTCAAGGGTACAACAGCAGTGTCTTACCTGGGATTTGAACCTGCAGCCATTTGGTTACAAGGCCAATTCTTTAACCATTATACTACACCCACCCAAACAGGCACTGCTTCAGTGAGTGAACACAGATATTGACAGTCAGGGACGTCACTAGGATGCAAAGACATGGGGGGCTTAGCCCCAAGGGGAGGGCAAGAGATGCGAGCGCAAATTGTTTCGGTATATACTGTATTAGAACTACAGTACACATATGTCAACAACCAGTGAAGAAGCCAAGATGGCAACAAGTAAAAAGCAACAGACATATTCTCTTCTTCCATTTCTCTTTTGTTGTACAATAGCGTTATGAGGGACAGTTTTCACTGACATTAACTGACTCTAAACAATAACATTCTATGGGGACTGATATTGTTTCGAAATACTAGAGAGATATATTCATGGCAAAGAATAGAGAGCTGTCGATAGTTAGCTAGCTAGCTATTTCTTGTATTTTTCTCGTTCACGATAGCGTAATCCATTTGTGTGTGTAGCTAGCGTTATAGCATATGGTTATGGAAAAGCGCCTAATGTTCCATTGAAAAACTTTGCGTGTGTGTTCGCTGCACATACGGAGGTAACTAACTGCTTTTAATTTCAATGATGACTGGACCAAGTTAAACATTAACAAAACAAAAGCTTATGCATCAATTTGAAGCTGTTTGCTGATGTTGATTGTGGGATTTTAGCTACGTTAGCCAACTTGAGTCAACAATAGCTTAATTTAGTGTTAACATCATAGCCTACTACAATATCCCCTTTCCTTTACCTCAAGTAAACCTAGCTAAAGTTAAGCAGGTAACAATCGTTAACTACTTACAATTTCACTCTGTGCATCATTCACTTTGAATCTTCATATCACGGCTAAACTCCTTCGCCTCTAGGCTCTAACGTTATCCTGTCACAAGCCGTTGCCAAAGCCGATCGTTACTTGGCAGAGCGAGAAGCTGCGAGAAGCAATGGAATGCAGCCTCCCCCAAGGTCCTCGTGGCCGCGATTTACATTGTGAAGTAGGCTACGACAGGCTAGTATTGGATGGGGAGACAACAACATACAAACCAGAACGATAATTTTAAGCCAATAATGCCAAATTATTTGGGGGGGCTTAAGAACATTTTAGGGTGGCTTCAGCCGCCCTAAAATAGGCCTAACGACATCCCTGTTGACAGTCCTTAATGACAAGAACAAGCCATTCAGCCCAACCATTTTCCCACCACTAAAAGGCACCTAGTGCTCACTGTGTTACATTTCCCTCAACTGGTATGGACCCAAATGCAGGACTCGGAGACAGACTCACAATAAAAGCTCCACGGAGCACATTTATTGAATGGGCAAGCAAACAACGAAGAGGGCGAGTGGGGTGAGGGACTGGATCCGGGGTAGGCGATGACAAAGGAGCAGAGGAGGAGGTGGAAGCAGGAACACAGCAGGGCGAATGGTGACGGACTGGAAGTGGGGTTGGCGAGGGCTAAGGGCGTACAGGTAAGCAGGCTAGCGGGTAACTGAAAAAGCAAAACAAACAATGACCAGGAACCCACATCTTGACAAACTTGACCAAGCATAACAAACTGGCGACGAGACAGAAAGAGAGGTGCGACTAAGTAGGGCGGCTGATCAGTAAACTAATGAGTGGAGCGTGAGGAATGTATGCGAGAATGAAGGAACAGATGAAGGTGCGCGAGGAATGCGAACCGAGGGGGCGTGTGATAGGGCGAGAGAATAATGAGGAAACGAGGAGGAAAACCACGCCCAGCCTGCGCAACACGAAAGACAGGTTAAAAGTAGCGGAGTGGGGAAAACAGGGAGAACAAAGGGAAGGACGACGTAACACACTGTTTACCGACAAACTAGATAATATCGAGCCGATTCTGTTACCATCACCGATAACAATGGAGAAAGTCCAAGGTCCATCACGCGAGATTTATGGGCACAGATTATAATCTTGTACTCTAGAGTATTACCATCAACGAGCACTATTGACTGATGGGGAATTCCCCCATCATGCAACTGATTTACGTAACGTTGTCATAAAATTTCCCGCGACTTTTTGTGTTTTTAATCAAGTCGGAGATTTTTTACGGTAAAATAAGACATTTTATGACAGTTCGTGATTCCCGTACCCCACCCCCAACCCCTAAACATAACCTCACAGGAGTTCATGTAACTCGGGCTCATGCCCGAACTGTTAAGATAGTAAAATGCATTAATCGTCATAGGCTGTGGGACGTTGCATTATGGGGGAATTCCCCATCAGTCAATAGTGCTCGTTGATGGTAATACTCTAGAGTACAAGATTATAATCTGTGAACATAAGTCTCGCGTGATGGACCTTGGACTTTCTCCATTGTTATCGGTGATGGTAACAGAATCGGGTGTAATATCAAGCACCGCATCAAGCCTGGTCTAGAACAGGGGTTCCCATACCTGGTCCTGGGGGACCCCTCTGTATGCTGGTTTTCGTTGCAACCACAGTTGCAATCCCAGAATTTTAACAAGCTGTTAATTTTTCTTAATTAGGTGCTTTTCATGTTTGGAGGAATTATTCGCCCTCTTAAGACACATTATGTCAGAAATGGCTATGCATGCCATGTAGAACAAACTCCCCATGTTCATGTTGTGCTTATTGTGCTATATTGCAACAATTACATAAAAAGAGGTTACAAAATAATGTATTTTCACTCAAATTAAAGAGTGAAGTGAATCAATAGGCTCCTAATTAGATTGTTGAACACGTGTTTAACTCAATTATTTTTTTAAGCTTATTAACACAATGCAGGTTTGGCTCGTTATCATTTGCTTTGTGTTTGAATTCTTCATTATCTACCAAATGGTTAATTTTATTGGCCATGTGTGCACACTTTCACCAATTAGGAGCCTATTGATTCAAATCAGTCTTTAAATGGATCTGTTAAATAACTTTCTTATCTTTTTTAAATAATATAGCACAATAAGCACAATGTGAACATGGGGTGTTTATTCTACATGGCATCCATAGCTATTTCTGATATAATGTGGCTTAAGAGGGTGAATAATTCCTCCAAACATGACAAGCACCTAATTAAGAAAAACAGCTTGTTAAAATTCTGGGATTGCAACTGTGGTTGCAACGAAAACCAGCATACACAGGGGTCCCCCAGGACCGGTTTGGGAACCCCTGGTCTAGAACACACCCAGAGTTTCTGCCCCTGCTACATGAGTGTACAATCCTGTCATTAAAACCGCATCAGCGGTTGAATGACACAAACAGGAAACCGACGTGTCAGAGGCATCGCGAGCTTGTTTGTAGAAGAATAAAATACGGTAGACTATACTTCCAGCATTTTATTTGACATAAAATCAGAGTGGTCCTCCTTCTCCCCGTCTCTCGCACACTGAGTGACCACTAGCTCTGGGGCTGGAAAGAGGATTCTATCTTAAAATGGCCCCGGGGAAGGACGGACAGGTGATGGGATATGTTGTTTATCGGAAAAAAACACAGAACCGTTTTAACCACAGGCACAGTGGTTTTGATGAAATTGCTTGTAAATTGAATTTAGATTCGTTCTGACCTCTTTTCAGACCTGCTTACAAGAATGTGAGGGGATTGTCACCACGACGAAGTCTCTGGACCTGTGCAAGGACATTTTGGAGGGAAATCTGGCCGATGTTCTGACAGTGGAGGATCCAGGCCAGGGGCTCGACGAGCAGCTCGCAAAGCGCTACGGCGGCTTCATGAGGCGCTACGGCGGCTTCATGAAAAAATCGGCCGAGGTCGGCGCGGAAACGGCGGGAGATACGGGGAAGAGATACGGCGGGTTCATGAAGAGAGACGACGAGACCCGCCTGGACGCGCTGAAGGAGCTCCTGGCTGCGGTCGGCGGCGAGGCGGGAGACGGCGAGGCGGCGAAGAGGTACGGGGGGTTCATGAGAGCCGCCACGGGCAGCGCGGAGCTGGGAGGCGACGTCAAGGCGCTGCAGAAACGTTACGGCGGCTTCATGCGGCGCGTGGGCAGCCCAACCTGGGAGGACAGTAAGAAAGCGCACGAGGGCTTCCGTAAGAGGTCCTGGGGCTCAGACGCAGAAGCTGGCTCGCCGATCCAAGAGAAGCGATACGGGGGATTTATGGATTAAATTTACTTTCTGTTTTTTTTTCTCCAAACTAAAAGACGCTGTCATCAATCGCTAGGTGTTCTGCACTATGTGACTTGCATTGTAGGCTACAGTGTTTTTTTGTTTTGTTTTTACTGTTTATATGTTTACAAGTTTGTACCGCCTCTTTTCCCACCTACTTCACCCCCAGCATGTTTTTCTTTTTCCTTTTTTGCAAAGCACAAAAAAAATCTTTCAAGCGACTTAAAGGGGTATTTAGCCCATATCCAGTAAAATACGCACATTTTCTGCCTCTTATCACAGCTACTCCCTTATCTGTAACAACTCTATGCTACCTACCAGTTGCACAATAAAGAGTAAGAACACCCCAGAACACACACACGTGACTGGCCTTCCAAATAAAAAAAGTGTATTGACACTCAAACACTATTTTACACATAAAACCACACATATGCAACTGGTATTATAGATATATTCAGTGCAATATATGTGAACCATATAAAAGCTGCTGAGATGTATATTCGCGATCATTTGATACTCAATGACGTCACGCTATAGCCACAGCCCTGTCAGGCTACAAACTCCACTTCAGGTCAATAAGACCTGGGACCTAACTCACCCATGTGCAAACTAGACAAGGCCATATATATTTCTGTATTTCACACCAACTAGTTATTTATTTAGCCCATTCATATGTGGGTCTGGCATTTTATCAGGACTTATTGCTAAGCTCTTGAAGGATAGCTGTCGATTGTGTTTAGCTGTGGTCAGAGGTGGATGTTTTAGGTTCAGAAAGTAAAAGTCCACTCCAGTATTTAGTTCCAATCACCTGGATTTGCTAATTAGCACAATCCTTCAGCCAGAAGGTAGAACTAATTAGTGAAATCAGCTGGCTGAGTTCATGGGTGGAGAAACACACGGCAGGACTCTTACTTTCAGACCCCTGGACTGTCCCCCTCTGGCTGTGGTCTAATGTGTGAGATTAGATGGTGCCCCACAGGTGATATCCATGATCCCCTGGGCTGCTTTGAAAGGTGGTGACGTCATCTCTACTGGGCGTGGCATGCATCGAAGGAAGATCTTATAAGTAATGATGGGAGAGAAAAGTTTCATGAAACCCCACCCCTTATTGGGTGGAGCAACAAAGAACTGCCAATTACTGACCTGTTGGAGCCAATCAGAAGGCTTTGCTCTCCACTATGAAACACAACTAGTTCAAACCAGTGAGTCACTGATATCATTGTGCCCTAAAAGCTTTTTTTTGTAGTTTTTGTTTGATGAGATTGTAATCTTCTCATTGCTACTGTAAAGTAACAGTCCGATTGGTTCATATTTAAATGAGACTCTCACTGTATTTAGTTTAATGTTGTTTTTCTTTCCAGTGTATCCAGCTGTAACCTCTTATGAACTAGCTGTACAGATCACAAATAAATAGATTTAACTGCAGAGCTAAATGTGTTTGTCATAAGTATAGGTATATGTCTTTCTCCCGTCTCATCATGCCGCTAATTACCTATGCAACCTTTTGTCTCTGCAGTAATGCTGAACAGAGAGATTGCTGGTAATCAGCTATTGTGTGTTTTAACAGTCAATAATTTATTTCCCCGCGGGAGCAAATGCTTTAAGATATAAAATGTATAAATCTAAAAACAAATCCATACATCTGGAGATAGTAAGGTAACATGGTCAATTATAGATTGATTGGTTGATTTGAGTGTCAATCAACCTGTAATCTGTTGAATGGCTTCTAACAATTGGCTTAATGGTTGGTTAGCTGCTGTCACAAGTTGCTATGACTGCTTGCTATGTATAGTAACAAACTGAAATTTGAAAGTGTTGTGTTCCGAGTTCAAACAAAAACAGCGCACCGCAGTGTGGACGGTTTAAAGTGGCTCTTTCAATGTGTAATTAAAATGTGAGCGGTCAGGAGAAGAAATGTTTCAACAGCCTTCAAATACGCTTTCTTAATAGCTTGATTCAGCAACGCCTGGTAAATATTATCCATAACTAAAGTGTTTTTGTCCATCTGACCATGTTCTCCATTAACCGTTTATGCCACAATATCTGTCTGGTGGCGACTGCAATATAAACTCCTGCATACTTAAATAACACACAACATCATGTTTGGCAATCTGGTATAAACAAATTAAGGATTAATAAACAAATTAGCAAAGTGTCTAAGATCCCTCTTCCACTGTATCAGAGATATAACTTAAAATGATCACTTACAGAAATGGTGTTTACATGGTGGCACATTCCAGTAAAATACATTATCAAGATATGTGACGTTTCACAATATATTATCAGAGATGTAAAATCCAGGTTCAGAAAGTAAAGGTCCGGCCAAGTATTTTGTTCCAATCACCCGGATTTGCTCATTGGCACAATTCTTCAGTCAGGAGGTGGAACCAATTAGTGAAATCAGTTCACTAGTTCATGGGTGGAAGAAACACATGGCAGGACTTTTACTTTGACCCCTGGACTTAAAACATTGCATAATGTACAGAGGTGTAAAGTACTGCTGAAGACATTGTCGTGTGGTATATATCACTATATTTAGGTATAGGTACATATTTATAATACGGTTCGGGCAAATTTTCAAAAGGGATCATTCAATAAGCCATATCTGGAGGGACGTGACTCCCTCTATAACAGTCGGTCCAATTATAGATCCAGGAACGGGAGACTCTCGGCCTAATTCACAAACCAAGGTGTCTTCTCAGAGGCCATTCCTTATATGGCCGTCTGCAGGACCAAGCAAGGAAAAGCAGGTGGTGTCCGATCTGTCTTTATGGGGTAAGAAGTCACGGTTGTCATGGTGACTTTATATTCAACCTTACCTTTTACTGATGACTTGGAAGTATAGTACACTTTTTTTCATTAGCTTCCTTGGTTGTGTGTTGGCAGAAAATTCTGTACGATTTATTTTTAATAGAAACATGCGTTTTTATTTCAACCTGTGGGCTAAAACAAAGATAAGAAACTTTCACAAAAGACCCAATGTCTCAATGTTTTGATTAGAGATGAGAAAAAAATTCTCATTGACACAATCATGACACGAGTTTTATTACAGGGAACACTCAGATTAAAATCCTCTCAAGTTTTGTAAATTGAAATGGGTTTATACTTAATGGTGATGTACCATTAAATTTCATATACTGTACATTGCCATCACCTAAATTTAACTTCCATGAAATTACATTCTATTACAAATACACAGTACAAAGCTAAAATAGATTGGGCAATAATTCACACGGGCAACATCAGGTGATACATATACACACATAAATAGACAACGTGAACATTTGAACATTTTAAAGCAGAAATAGAACTGAATATTTGAATGCAGAACATTACAGATATAAGGACTGATTGTATGCAGCCTTCCATACTGCAGTCAACCAATGGAGTTTATAGTCAACCTTCTCACCCCCTGGGGATACAAAATGTTGCAAAACCGTTCAGTCGACTTCCAACTCAGTAGAAGGAATGATAAAAACATAACATGTTGTGTCTGTTGCATAAGTTCTTTGCAGCATGGATTCAACAAGGTGCTGGAAACATTCATATCTTATCATCTGCATGACACAACATAAATTGAGATTAGGCAGTCTTCTGACTGTGCAGACACGAGGAAACCCATAAAAACGCTCTTGTAAATTTACATGATTTTAAGTCGGTCAGTTGCATCGCCTCCCAATTGTACCTACAAACAAAAGATTGACGTTATAACCCAGAGTGACCTCCTAAACGCGGTCCACAATGCATTGCGCGAATTGACGCCTGTCCATTGACGGCAATCGACTGGAATTCTCATTTAGTTCTGTGGTTAAACAGTAGTGTAGTGCTCGTGCGAAAACAGAAAACACTCAACTAGGCGCCGCACAGCAGGGAAAACACGGCTGATGCGTTTATAGCGGAAACATTTGTTATTTTAGATAAATGCACGGCGCACTGCTGCGACTTCGATTTGTCCTGTTGCCAACGACAATCTGGAAAAGTGATGTTTTAGGACGGATGAACCTGCTTTTATCCGGCGTGCACTTTTCTCGATACAATAAACGGTAGCCTACGTTTTTAGCTAGTTTGATGCGACGTGCATTTCGGAATATATCGGTTTAACCGCGTTGTGGTAAGTTTTTTCGCATGTGATCTCGAGTGTTAAACAATTTCACCATGGCGAATTTGTTGCAGGCTATCTCAAAAAGAATTTTAAATAATATCCAACTAGGCTAACATGAACACATGTCCAGAATAATGAAGATATTATTATTCTATTTTAGAATGCGCCTAGTTGCGCAGTAGCTACAGTAGCCTAGTAATTCAAATATCATAGCCCATAGGCTACATTTTACTAATAAAATTATATTAGTGTCGTTACAACGCTTTTACAGCGTAGAGTAATTTGATTTGCCCAAGGAACGCATAATTAAGAAGTCGCACACAGCCTTTAAAATGTTACTTATTATCGTTTGCATTTTAGTGACTGATTGAATTAACACGAACATCATTATTGTAAAATAAACGTCGCTAAAGTAGCACAACTGATCTGAAGGCATATTGATGTGGCGTTACTCGTGGTCCCGCTATAATTCCAAAACAATTTTTTCAGGTCTTTCTGGTACGCAAAATGAACTTCCTCCTGGAGACGCTAGAGCTTGTGTTCCTGTCCATCTATTACATACTGGAGACGTGTTTGAGGTTCTTCATCCGAGCGAGGAGGAAGAATGTGACCGGTGAAGTCGTCTTGATCACGGGTGCGGGAAGCGGTATCGGACGGCTAATTGCGCTGGAATTTGCCGGGCTGGGGGTGTCTTTAGTCCTTTGGGACATAAATCAAGAGGGCAACAAGGAGACCGCCCGTCTCGCGAGGGAAAAGGGGGTCGCCACAGTCCACTCATACCTGTGCGACTGCAGTGACAAGGCGGAAGTGTACAGAGTGGCGGATCAGGTAGGCAAATTACGCTATTCTCACCTGCCTCAACTAATTTAGAAATGTGTATTGAGAGCAAGCCGATTTTAAGTGTCTTTTTCAAGCTCAAAAATTAACTAAATAAACAAAAAATCCATAGGCTACGTTAAATTTACATTTATTTCAGTAGCAGCTATCATGAATTTATGTTAAATAATAATCCGTTGTAAAACCTGACTGCTGGAAGGTAGCTAATGGTGCGGGTGAGGTTTCATTAACCCAGTAATGGGTGGAGCCACAACTTCGGCATCTGGATAGTAAGTAACTGCCAAGTACAGCATATGCAAAAGCAGATGCTACAACCTGGGTGTGGATCACCATTACTGAAGCAAATACCATGCCAACATGCCTAGGACACGAATAACGAATAATGGCTGGTTTCCTTTAATGGCTTTCATGGCTGTAAAGGGAGTTGTTGGAGCATGTTTAGCAAAAACTCCATGGGAACGCCAAGTAGGTGTCTGGTGAAATGGGGGAAGCATCAACAGCACTCCCTGGCTTTGTAACATGACTCCTGACCTCGCCTCTGGCTTTTGTTAGCTATTCAAAAAGCACAATTGTTATTTTCGTTTCTTCTGTGTAGACTGGACAAAGTGGAATTTGACACTGTCATGGTTTAAATGCCCACGGGGAACGCACTGCCAAGATAATGGTATTGGGAACACTGTGTCCCTAGATAAAACATTTTACTGTGATCTAATCTACGCATGAACCAGTGTTGGGGTATACAGCCGATTGGCTCATTTAGCCAGGGTAGTTGGTGGAAACAAAACCTGCACACGCACCAGCTCCGCAGGACTGGAATTGCCCACTCCTGGTTCAGCTGAAACTGGTTTTCCATTATCCTGGTGATGGCTTCGATGAAATGGTTAAAATTGGTCATATTTAATCTGTGCTCTCCCTGTTTGGTTCTGGTAAAACCGGTTTTCGATTGGCTAGTTTTAACGTTTTATTCCCTGCTCTCCCTGTTCGTTTCAGGTGAAACGAGACATTGGGGATGTCAGTATTCTCATTAACAATGCTGGAATTGTTACTGGGAAGAAATTCATGGATGCTCCAGATTCTCTCATTGAGAAAACCATAGAAGTGAACACCATGTCCCATTTCTGGGTAAGTCCTAATACTCTTACCCCACTGGTTGTTGAACTCAAAGAACACCGAAGTCGATCATATTGTCTTTATTACAAAATGACACATTATCTTTAGCCTGAGTGCTATGCACACCGATGCAGTAGTAGTATCCAACAGGAGATTTAATCCATTTTTTTATTTTATTTTAACATTGCAACCTCAAAATTACAAGCCCATTTCAACATTCTCTAACACACTTTGAAATGTTTGCTGTACCGGATCTTTGATGTAGATATAATACAATGTGACATTTGCTTGTATGAATCTGTGGACTTCATTATTAAAAGCTTGTTTTTCTGCTCTGTCCTTGAGAAGATGTGCTGGGATTTGATTAAAGGCAAAAGAGGGGTGATGATGTGATGCCTGTATGCTTTTAACCAGGAAGTAAATGAGTTGTTAATGGTGCAGAAGAACCAATCCTTAGGATTTATTCATGTGAGGTTTTGAACCAACCTTCATGTTGTTGTGTTACAAAACATTGGCAGTACATGAAGCCGGATGAGAATTTTCTATGTCTGTCTTTTTTTTAAATTTAAAAAAATTTAAAAAAATTACAAATGGACATACAAGCTAATTGCATGTCCCTGCCGATGTATTTACCTACGAGTGAGTGTCATACATTTTATTGTGTGGACAAGCGACATTATTATTTTCTGGTAGCACCTCAGCTAGGTTGTTTGAGCACAAGCCTTTCCATACCAGGTGTAACTTGGATCATTTTCAGTTTTTGATGGTTTTGCCAACATAACTGAGTTTGGGCTGAAAATTTTCTTCCAGACGTGCAAAGCCTTCCTTCCTGCCATGATGGCGAACAACCACGGTCACCTGATCTGCATCGCCAGCTCTGCTGGGCTTATCGGTGTTAACGGCCTCGCAGGTAAGGGCACCTGTGTCATTCCTCTTTCACCCTTGGGGTCGCACACACACCCACAGGCACACGCAGACACAGACACACACGCGTGCGCACAGAGACGCGCACATACCCACAGACGCACGCACAGCCACACACACACACACGCGCACAGACACCGTCGCTTTGTGAATGATCTCTCTCTCCCGCCTGTGTGTCTGGCCTGTTTGCTCAACGTTTTGTTCCTCCCACAGATTACTGCGCCAGTAAATTCGCTGCCGTCGGCTTTGCCGAGTCCGTGGCTCTGGAGCTCTTAGCCACCGGAAAGGATGGAGTCAAAACCACCATCGTCTGCCCGTATTTCGTAAACACGGGGATGTTTGACGGCTGTAGAACGAAGTAAGTAAATTATAACGGATATATTTATCTATATTTAATATTTGCCAGTAATGTATCATTTCATAGCGCTGTTTTATAGCTGAAAACGCCCGTTTACACTGCGTTTTGGTTAAACTTACCTTTAACTCTGAGCAATTATCATGGCTTTACCAGCCGTACCTATATCGCATCTATTTATACCCTCAAACCTATTTTCTACTGAAAGCACTACATCCTAAAGCTCCCTCTGGCGCTATGACGCATAACTTTGGGGGTAGGAGGGGCGTCGTGGGTGGGGGATGGGGGTAGGAGGGGTGTCGTGGGTGGGGGATGGGGGTAGGAGGGCCGTCGTGGGTGGGGGATGGGGGTAGGAGAGGCGTCGTGGGTGGGGGATGGGGGTAGGAGGGGTGTCGTGGGTGGGGGATGGGGGGGTGTCGTTTGTCAGAATAAGCGCTGGTCCATGGTAAGACCTGGGGGGCTGGGTATTTTGGGTTTCTGAAGGTGGGAGAGATGGCCTTAATGTCAAGCGAATCTCATTCCACGCGTAATTTCAGATTTGAGCGGTTAACTTCCACACTTGTCTGAATTTGACATTTCTGAGCAGTCGGTTTGCTCTTAAATCCTATTGAACAAATATGGTTTGCTTATACTATCAAAACTGTTTTTTTATTATGTAAAACTTTGCTTAAATTTTTTTCTTCTCAAACACATTTTTGGTTGCTTAAGAAGTTAAAATAAGCCAGGATTGACATTGGGGAAATGTCACTGTAGCTGTATTTTAAAGTTTTAACTCTGTTCTCTAAAGCTTCAGTTTGGGTTATGGGCATAGCTGTTCACTTCCAATGAACCCCGCCTGCCTGTCTACCCGCACAATTCTGGGAATGAAACGATAGATTTATTGGGTTTTAGGGTTGTTAATACAGCCAAGGGCAGCAGAAGCCTGCACTACTACGTGACATTCTGGTCTAAGCTTCTGCTAACTGGCATTACTGAAGTCTAGCCTGTGAGATTAATTATAAACCTTTATTTGTACAGGGTAGGTTGACTGAGCACACATGCTGTATTAGCACACATGCTCTATTAGCACACATGCTCTATTAGCACACATGCTCTATTAGCACACATGCTCTATTAGCACACATGCTCTATTAGCACACATGCTCTATTAGCACACATGCTGTATTAGCACACATGCTCTATTAGCACACATGCTCTATTAGCACACATGCTCTATTAGCACACATGCTGTATTAGCACACATGCTGTATTAGCACACATGCTGTATTAGCACACATGCTGTATTAGCACACATGCTCTATTAGCACACATGCTCTATTAGCACACATGCTGTATTAGCACACATGCTGTATTAGCACACATGCTCTATTAGCACACATGCTCTATTAGCACACATGCTCTATTAGCACACATGCTCTATTAGCACACATGCTGTATTAGCACACATGCTGTATTAGCACACATGCTCTATTAGCACACATGCTCTATTAGCACACATGCTCTATTAGCACACATGCTCTATTAGCACACATGCTGTATTAGCACACATGCTCTATTAGCACACATGCTCTATTAGCACACATGCTCTATTAGCACACATGCTGTATTAGCACACATGCTCTATTAGCACACATGCTCTATTAGCACACATGCTCTATTAGCACACATGCTCTATTAGCACACATGCTGTATTAGCACACATGCTCTATTAGCACACATGCTCTATTAGCACACATGCTCTATTAGCACACATGCTCTATTAGACAGGGACACGGGGAGAACATGCAGCTGCACACAGAAAGACCCTGGCCCATATTCAAACCCGGGCGCTTTTTCCCAATTTGGACAACAAATGTTCTCCCTGTGTCCCTCCTCCCCCTCCTCCCCTCCTCCCCCCCCACACTGGGAGAGGCCGCACATCGCCACTCCCTCAGGCGCCGGTCATACTCGGACCGGAGCGTAACCGCACAGAATGAACAGTCTTTTGTCCGCTGCACCACCGTGGCGACTTGAACCCCCGGGGGCTTCTCGCTGAGAGCACCAGCTGTTTGACCTACATTGTTGAAATTGCTTTTCTGAACTTGTTTGGCCGTGTAATGGCTGCCCAGTCTGCCCCGTTACTGAAGCTAAGATTTGAACAATTTATTTCCCCTCTGGTTATCCAGGTGGCCCAAATGTGCTCCCCATCCTGGACCCGGACTACGTAGCAAACAAGATTGTGGACGCCATCCTGACCAACCAGGCCTACCTCCTCCTTCCCAGAAGCCTCTACTTCCTGATGGCTTTGAAAAGGTCAGCGTGTGTTCCTCTTTTTCAGCCATTTTCTTTTGTCTTCAGTGTAAAACCCTGAACATCGACGGACAAAGTACGGTCAGATCTGCGCAGCGCAGTGCGGTACGAGGTTGTGTTTCGCTGCTGTGATTGGGTGGTTGGCTGTGTTCACTGCTGTGATTGGGTGGTTGGTTGTGTTCACTGCTGTGATTGGGTGGTTGGTTGTGTTCACTGCTGTGATTGGGTGGTTGGTTGTGTTCACTGCTGTTGTGCTCTTGAGTACCCAACCTGACCTGCTTCAGAAAAGTACCCAGCTCTATAAATGGATGATAACTCGTACAGTATATAATATTTAATGTATGTAGTATTATAATATGTAATATGTCAGGGGTGTCCAGTCTTATCCGAAAAGGGCCAATGTAGGTGCAGGTTTTTTGTTTTAAGGTCTTGACTGAAGACCACAAAGAGTTAATTAGTTGAATCCGGTGTCGTAGTGCTGGGCTAAAACAAAAACCTGCACCCACACCAGCCCTTTTGGGATAAGACTGCCCCACCCCTGTAATATGTAGTATAGTATCTAATGTAATATAGAATGACTGTGAATATGGTCGTAATCCCTACCTGTGGGGCTGTTTCCGCTCCTGGATTTCATGCCAAATTCTGCTCTTAATTAGTTAATTGTACGCCAGTCACTAAGCCTGCTCAATAAGTTGGACCGTTGCAAAATGTTTTATAGAGGAACACAAGTAGTCTTCAGCAGTTTCTCATGAGCTCAGGTCACATAAACGATTGGCCCGATTTGAAGAACTGAGAGCAAATCGTCCCTCGAGCGTTTCACCAACATCCCACAGACCTCATCCACGAATGCTTTGCAATGAACTGTGTGAGCCGGAGGCAAAGGAAACAGAAATAGCTGTGTGTACACTGTCTTTGGAGAAAGTTTAAAAGAGAAGAACATCGTATTGACATGCCGAGCTTGGTGACTTACCTCAGACAGGTACCTGGATGATTGATTTTGAAAGTGTAAAGATAATATCGGGTAGCTAAAAGCATCAATGCCAGTGGTCCGCTTCATATTAAACGGGAACAGATGTCATCAGGAGTAATTAGATTTTTTGGGAGCCATCTTGCTAAGCAGGGTATCACATGCTCTGCGTGCTTGTATTATCTGGAGATCAGAGGAATTATTTAAATTATTATTTGCTGAATTTTCCGTATAAGAATAGCATTCAGCATGTGCTGTGACCCAAGGTTCAGTCTCTGCCTGTCACATGGTCTGTGTTTGAACCGGATTAAACCCCTCGTAGACGTCATTTCCTGTTCACATTTCAACTTGGGGTGGGGGAGGGGGTCGGACAGTGGACTGGGGAGGGGAGGCGGTTCTTGTAACGGCTAGGCCGTATCCGAATACGACCCCTTAACCCCTTTTGAGTGCGCATATTTGAGTCAACTTTGCCAAAAAGCTTTTGAGTGGGCAAATTTCTCACAAATGGGGGACACTTAAAATGCCAGGATGAACCCCTTATTTCCGGGGTTTTGTTGAGGGATTCAGGAGCACACTCATCCGCAGAACTGTGCACTCATCTGACAATTTCAGTAAGTAACCCGGAAGTAAAAAGATACAGTACATAGGGCCTCATTCACGAAACGGGAGCAGAACGAATTTGTACGCAAATCGATCGCATTGGCAAATTTGGCCGTATTTTGGTATTCATCAACGTTTTCGTATCTGAGATTTGTTCGCACGTACTAACACATTTTATACCTGCTTGGGGCCACGTGTACCGCATTCGTAAATTCAGAATGCCGCTTCTGAGTGATAATGGGAATATGAATTTCCTACTGTCCTTTCTACTTCCACACTAGTTTGGAAAGCGTTTTGGGGGATTTCTCTCGCACACTGCTTGCAAAGTGAGGGGACAGGGCACGGGGGACTTATTCGGTCACGGCCCCAGAGAAAAAAAAACTATGTTGACTGCACAGCACTGATTGGAGCCTAAGTCAGCAGGTCAGTCGTCGTGGAAATGGCCAATTAGGGCTTTCAGGACCGTGTGGAGGTCACATGAGTAATTAGAGTAATGCAAAACACATTTTATTTAAAAATAAATGAATAAAGCGCTGTATAAATTCATTGGTATGTGATGTGCAGAGCTAGTGTGTGCAGCTAACTCTGAGCCGATTCTGTTCTTGTAGTTCCTTGGAGTGGAAGCAGGGGGTGCTGTTGGGAAAGTACCTGGGTGCTTTTGAGAGCCTAGAACACAGTGACAGCTCCTCCAAGCAGCACTGAGTCCTGTGGAAACAGACTGAGTCCGTCTCAAACCCAGACCTCGAAAATACCCATTGAGCCCCAGTACTGCATCACAGAAAGAACCATGTATAGTGGTCGGACGCCATCTTGTTCGCTGAATGTGTCCCTTCAATTTCTCTGAAAAATATTCTTTTCTGTGGTAGAATAGGTGCGTCTGCAAATCTGTGTGAATATGAAAAGCATGACATTTTGCTGGTGGTTGGGTTGCACAAGGGTGAACTCTTGGAGGGAGGGGCATAAATAAAGGTTTTGTATTTTTGCAATTAAATTTAGAGTTTCCTGTCATTGTCCTGCTGCTGAATTGTAAAGTTCTATCACTTGACTTACATTCTGTGAGCACCAGGCCAGATAGACAGAGCCTAAGATAACAGCAGTAATGTTTAATATGCATTTCCCTATCTAGATTGCGTTTACTGTAATTTCATAAGCAAGGTTATGGTCTGTGTCAGGTTGCGTCTATGGTATTGTACTGAAGCATGATTGGCTGTATTTTGGTCTTATGCTAGCCTCTGAAACACGGGCGTTCTGTCTCAAGCCTCTCTCGGAAAGGAGATGTGTTGTGGAGGTTCTTTTGATGTTGATGGGTCACAGACTTCAGGAAGTAACAGCATGCAAAGGATATGTGACCAAATATGATACTTTTAAAATACATTAAAGCTAAGCGTATGCTTATGCACATGAGAGATTTCAGCTTTTGATTTTTAATACATTTGCAAACATTTCTAAACTGTTTTCACTTTGTCATTATGGGTTATTGAGTGTAGATTGATGGGAAAAAATGGCAGTTTTATCCATTTAAAATTAAATCTACAACAGTGTGCAAAAAGTGAAGGGGTATGAATAATTTTGAGTGCAACTATATGTAATCAATCTCTCTCAACCTTGAATTGCATGTCAGTGACACAAGCAGCATGTGGAAGTGACTCTCATTGGAGCTGGTAAAATTACAGTTGTGGGAAACGGCCTGTGTGAACAGGTCCTCTTCTATTTTAGATCTCAGTGACAACGTGAAGCCCACCCAGGCTGGTCTTCCTTTTGATTTAAATAGTGTGCAGTGGGGTCCCCTTTGTTCCACAGTCACACGTGATTTACAGACAAAGCCGCCAGAACATGAGAGGCTTTTGTTCTGTGACCACCATGTTAAACAATGCTTTCAGATGTGAATTCTGTTTTCAACACTCACACATTGAAGTAAGTGGGTCCATATATGACTTTTTTTTAATTTTTTAAATAAGGCAAATTTAGCAATAGCCCTGGTTTGGTTAGCATTTGTTTTTTGTGAGCAAGTTATACAGGCATATAGGGTGATACACTCAGGCCATAATGGCATTAAAAACGGGGATTTATAAACGAATAAAGTAAGCTGCAGCTAACACTTTTTATGAGATGACGTCTCAGTCACGTGGTGCAATAAACGTCTGCAGAACCAACCATGATGGGCCCAGAGGGGAGATGGACATCTGAAAGCAGGGATGAACCAGTAAAAAATATAATAAGCACGACAGCTAATGTAGTTTCAGAATGTGAATATGCTAAATTTAATTCAACAAACCATTTTTTTCCAGGCTTGATTAGAAATTGACATTAACACTAAATTGAGGACATTAGAATAAATATGTAGATATACACGCACATGGACTCATACATATACACGCAGGAAAGCATTTAATATGCAAATTACCTCTCAAAAGAGATTAAAATTCACTATTACTTGATACAGAATCATCAGTGAAAAAGCTGGGTTTCCATGGTGACGGTCCCTTCGGCTTCATCATCATCATCATCCTCATCAGAGATCCAGTGGCTGGATAGTGACTGAAATGACTCCTTTCTGAAGCGGGTTTACAGAACATGGGCTCACAGTTGCTACTCTAAGGCAAGGGTGGGCACTCTAATCCGAAAAGGGCCGGTGTGGGTGCAGGTTTTTGATTTAGCCCAGCACTGCGGCGCCTGATTCAACTAATTAACTAATCATGTCTTAGTGCTGGGCTAAAACAAAAACCTGCACCCACACCGGCCCTTTCCGGATAAGATTGCACCCCTCTGGGTTCGCCTGTTAAATTAATTGTTTCCATTTGTTTGTCACTGAATAAGTGTGCTGTGCTTGCACATCCTTTGGGTGTTTTTATAACTCACTGCTCACTGTTCTAACCAATCGCAGCCCATCCTTAACCACTGACCAGTGGACTTGCTAAGGCATCAGTTTTTCAGAGCTATAAATCTGTGTTACTTTTACAATCTTTGCTTATCACTGTTTACCATGATGTGTACGGAGTAATGAAGTGTATATAAGGCCTATATATGGAATGTTTCCTTTTTAAACGGTAATGCTATTTTTTTTTTCAACAAAGATGTAAATCCGCTTTAATATCGCCTCTGGGAATCAAAAATAATCTAATTGTCGGCACCTTCATCAAACAACTCACTGTGCCCAGGAGTTTAACCTTAATTAATTTTGTGCTAAAGTAGGTTATCTCTTTGGAGACCACAACAATCTTCCAGTAATTGCATTGTACGCAGGTGGTGATTCCATAAGCATTTATATGACCATAGTTCAGTCTTGCTTTGAAACCCAGAATGGTCTTCGTTTTAAATGCTAATTCAGTCCTCTTTTTGCACAATGCTTACATCCCACACAGCTGATGAATCAGACCTGGGAAGATTTAATATGAAACTTTGTCTTCTTCGGGCTGTGAGCTGTATTAATATTTGAATGCATCCAGTTTTAGCTGCTCTTCTTACTTTCATTTGCATTTTGGATAGGGCCATATGTTGCCAACCATGGACTTGTTTTTCTCTGACCACCTGTACTTGTAAATTTCTAATTTGTCATGTTTTGACTATGTATGTTTAGTTTTTCCTCTCCCACGTCCTGTTCTTCTAGTAATGGTTTATAAATGTCTTCAACATCCTGTGAATTGCTGTTCTGCCATAACACGACAGTGGTTGACCTTACTTTACAGAACCGCATGTTGTAGTGCTAGTTTCTATGGTATTTGAACAGACTTGTGGGCCTATTACGGGCAGTAATTTGTGTTTTGGTCTCTGGTGTTACTACATGTTTCCATGACTACGCTGGCAGTGTTCCACTCCAGTCCTGGAGGGCGGGTCTGTGTACTGATTTTAGTTACAACCAGTTACCTTTAGTTTTAGTTTTATGACACCTCTATAAACTGTGCTGGTTCACTTTTGTACTTGAGTACAATAAAATCTTTTGGATAGATTTGCAGTCGGCTGTTGTAGCTGCTGCTTTTACAAATGTCAGATCAAGATATGGCCGCTAAGGAAATGAGAAGTAGAAGTTGGCGCCTTTGTTGTGCACCCCTGAGCAGTGAAAGCCATGGTTCCTCTTGCACTCATTCTCCGGCGTTCTGTCTCCACAGCATTTTGCCGGATAAACTTACGGTCCAGCTGGGCATGTACTTCGGTGCATTTCAGTTCATGGACGCCTTCCAGGGACGAGCGAAGAAGGCCCAGTGAGCGCCGGTAAAAGATCCGCTGCGGGGATCTCGAGTCACCGCGTCATGTCGCAAATTTAAATCTAAATCTGGATTTAAATTCATTTTTCATGCCTGATTTTAATGTAGATCATAAAAGTCTTTCTCTGGAAGTAATGCCCTAATACTGTGGTTGCAATAGTAGGTAGAAATATTTGAATTTTAGGAAGTTTTTTGTGATGTGACTGAAAGTTTGTTTCCCCCTCACTAGGATGTTTTTTTCTTCCTGTTTTCAAAGCAGTTTTACTCACTACTTAGTTTAATATCATAGCATGTTTTTGTGTGTGTATAACTACTAAAAAATTATTACTTTTATTGTATTTCTCTCTGGCTACTAATCACACAAGGTTAATGGGAAATGGAATTAATTGGCCCTGTTGGTTAATATGTAGTTAATAATGTGTTAACATCCGATTTTAAAAAGCCAGTTTTTTCTTTTTCCCAATATTTTGAAGCATTCAATACTTACGTTCTATAAGGGTTTGTGTATGGTAGACAATCATTAATATATAGAAGTAAAATGCTTTCTTATCCTTTAAAGTTAAAATGAGTCTTTTGTTCTTAATTATTTGTATTTATGGCGAGATATAGTTCAGCAATGCCAAATGTAATGATTGTCCCCATACACAATCACTTGTATGGAATGTCAATCTGCTTCAACAAAAAACAATGAAAGTTTTAGAGCATTGGTTTGTTTTTGCAACGCTTACTTGACACAGTGGAAGCCGTTATTAGCCCTGTATCTGTTCTGATAAAAGCGATCTTAAATGTAAATGGAATAAATTAGCTTAAGTGATTTAAGTACAATAGCACACTGACTAACAATATGAACACAATTCAAGATTTGTTCAGTTTTGCAAACTCTGTAAAAAACCGAACGGTCCAGCAAAGGCATGTTAATCACTGGGTGATTTTTATAAGAATATTGAACATTTTAACTAAATAATTTTCATTACGGCATCTGAAGAAGTGACCATTTATGATTTTTATGAGGAAAAAGCAATGAAATGGTTGTGTATGGTACTCATTAATAAGTATGTATGTATATTTGTTTTGTCTGAAATTGAAAAGAATAAAATAAAATTGAAAGCCAACTCATTCATTCAAGTAACCAATGCTATGGTTTATACAAAAAGCCAGTTAAATAGAGTTCTGGAAAAGTATCTGCAATAGTAAAATTTTATTTCTAGGCACCAGACGTATGATTCTATGAGCACATTTTGATGTTTTTTTTCTAATGACCATGTACAAAGTGCGTTAAGCCGTAGGCAGGCCAGATCCCACGTAGGTTTTGGAGGGCTGCAGTATCTGTTGTTTTTTTAGTGTTTGTGCCGTTTTAAGGTCATTGATTTGCTAGTGTCTACACTTTATCTACAAGGCTGATAGAAAGGAAACCACAAAAATGCAGACTACGCAGCCCTCTATGACTGGACTTAAAAGGACAGTTTGCCTTGTTTTTATTTATTAATAGGGGTGTCACGATACCGACTCGAAATCGAAAATCGATCGAAATGAGCGTTCGATTCCGAACTTCGAAATCACAAGCTGGTTCGCGATTCTCCAAGTTTTTTTTTCTCTCCACCCCCGCCCCCCGCGCGCGCTCTTCTTAGCCTTTCATGTGATGGGTAAAATGTAAAAAAAAGTAGCCTACTTGGCCATCTCTAATGTAAGCGTTTCCGACAAAACGAAACTTGACGCCTTCCACTGCATTTTGTTCGTCCACGCAGGCGTGCGTCCGAAGAAAAAAAAAAAAAACGATATTTCAAAGAAGACACAGCTGCTAGTTAACGTTAGCTTACCGGTAGCCTGCATTACTTTTCGACACACCATGGCCACTGCCGGAGTCGGAGATGGAGAAACAGAACTGGAAAATCCTCCTGCTTCCCTCAAGTCACCGGTGTGGCAACATTTTGCCTTCCCCGTGAGTTATATAAACAACGAACGCGTCATTGACAAAAAAACGACAGTTTGTCGGCTATGCTACACGCGAGTACCATACACCACCTCAGGCAACACGTCAAATATGGCAGGACACATTCGCAGGCATCACAAGAAATAGATTTGACTGGGAAAAAAACATTGACACAGGCAACTCAAATGACAACACAAATGACAGTTGTCAGGGCATGAAAAAAAACGTTTGAAATTTGAAAATGTAAATGACCTGGCATAAAACCAATGTGTAAATTGTTAATAGCGTGGTAAATGTTCAACTGTTTATTCTAGTCTAGTTTTGATAAAGCTCTTAACCTCTTCCTACCGAGGGCAAAATAGGCCAAATTTTGCCTGTTTTCACTAGTGACAAACAAAGGTGGTTATCTCAAAAACCATAAATGGTACAAATATGGTTCATGGCTTTTATTAAAGCAGACACCTGCAGTATTACGACTAAGCAGTGAGAACTCATAGAAATCCAGTTTTTGATACTTAACTACAACAATTTATGTACAGTAAATATAAAAAAACTAAAAAACGGGTACCTACATTCAAGTTTAAGAATTTTTACCTGATGAGCTACAAATGCAATCAAGGAAATGACTCCTCTATCTGATTCATCAATATGCTGCCTACCTCTGGTAACAATCTCTTGTCAATATCTCAAACCATTCAAATTTTACAGGGTTTTTTTCAGGTGAACCTTTTTCGTTATCCAAATGGTGCCAAATGTGCCAAAAATGGCAATGTTCCAGAAAGGTCTCAATATGATTTATTTTTTAGGTTTTTACAATAAAATGAGATAATTTGTCAATATTGGCAATAAAAGTTCATTTTTAGACGTGTTCTTGGTGTTCTGCATATTACACAACTAACTACCCAAGGTTACAAAAAGCTGTCAAAACCCATGTAGCAGCACAGTGAATCTTGTGTATTTCACCAGAGCCCCATTAGCCAGAAATGAGTCCAGGAATGTGCAAACAGGTTTTCAAATGAATAATGGGAATAGTATGAAACTTCCCTACACATTAATGCTTGCCAGTCATGTCCTTTATTCTGTTGCCACCTCCTATGACAGGGACGTTGGGGTTGGGTTTTAGGAGGCAAAACTTTATACATGACAAACATATATCAACTATATACAAGTGCACTAAGGTGTACTACTAAAAGTGCAGTGGATAAAAAATCAAAAGTCCACCAGTTTCCTAGATAAAAAATAAAAACACCCCTGCTGTAACAAATAAAAAGATCCTTGCCTCTAATTGCTGAAGTTACCGTATTTACACAAAGAAAGTACAAAATGGCAGGGTCCAAAAAGCTAAAAAAAATGAACTAAAAACAAAAAAAGGTAAAGGATCAAAACATCGGGGTGGAGGTTGAGGAGAGATTATTTAACCATTCATACAGAAGCCATTTAGACTACACATTCCCTCAGGAGAGCAATCTGCATCATTACAAATCCCACTAACCCTGTCCATGGAATTGTCCACCATGTTGATATACCCATTAGTCCCCCTTATACAACAACAATCAACAATAATAATAATCAACAAGTACTCCCTCATGTTATCATGTTCTCTCCCTCATACCATGCATAAATTACCATTTTGTTTACCTGCACAGCCTTCTGTACTGCATACAGAACAATTTACTCAGGTGGAACAATGACTTTACTAAACACTTCCAGAAGCCATTTCACACTCAAAAAAATCGTTTTAGTAGCTCATCTCAGACACAAATAGATAGCTAGCTGCTTGTTACCTGTAATTTTGCTTGCATTACATTACATTTATTTAGCAGACGCTTTTATCCAAAGCGACGTACAGTAAGTGCGCACAGAGACATCAAGATCACTACAGAACAGACAAGGCAAAGCACATCCTTCGCATAATGTAGCAGCTATCCCTAGCAATGAACGTCGACTGTAGTTCACAGTAAGCTGTGGGCAAATCAGCAACACCACACTTCCATTCCTAATACTCGTATAAACTATAATAAACAGACAGGAAAACACAGGGATGCTTGCTAGCTTGCCACTGTAAAGGCAATACTATCTATATTAATTTAGCTGAGAGGGACCGATTTTATGCATAAGTATATAAGGTTAGTTAGCTTCACAGAAGAAACACAGGGATTCACGCATTGCAGCTAAATTTCCTTCGACGCTTACACCAAACATCTGTGTTGTTGGCAACGCCACGTAACACGTGCGAGTTTGTCAACACAGACAATACACCCTAAGTTTACTTCATAAATTATTTATCATACCGTTGGAATGTGCAATTTGTAATATTAATTGTATGAAAAACAATAAAATACAGTTGACAATGTAATTACGAACCCGCATGGCATTGCGTGAATTCACACTGGTATATCGAAAAATCGGTAATACCACCAGCCCTAACGACGTTACCTGCCATGGCGAAATTCAATGCGTTTATAGCATAACACTGTTAGTATGATAAAACAACTTACATAGCAACATCATCTCGGTCATCAGTGGATTCAGCGTCACTGAGACAGGATGAGTCTCCCTCGGCAAAAACATCTTCTGGCTTATCCAGTTCGTCTAGCACTTGGTGCACGGATAAACGCCTCAAAAATCTCGACATAACTACACAAAAACTGTATCAAAAATACTCTAAAGTATTAAATGTAACTGCGGGCCTTACCTAATTAATTGTGCTTTGCTAAACGGAATGTAGCGAGCTACGCTACAAGGTAAAACCACTGCGCCATTTTGGTTCGATAATTACGCGTGGCTCGCCACTTCCTCATACGCACGGCTCGCTTTCCTTTTTTACGACGGCTATTGTATTCAATAGCCGGCTTGTTTCAAAGATAAGAGTCTTGGCTATTTCCTGGAATATTTGACAGACAGTTTTAAAACCCAATGGAAAGCTAATAATACTCAGAGTGGAGGCGGGTGGAAGACGGTTTTTCCCACTTCAGATAGGCCTATTGTGCTATCAGTCAAAGAAATACACCCAATTGACGACGGTTTTGCATAAATCACTGCAAGCATGTTCAAAACTACTCTGGCTAACATATACTAAGCCATGGGATTGGTACTCCAGAAACTGGCTGAGTTTCACAACGCCAAAGTGAACACAGCCGAACGAGTCGTAATCAAGTGCAAAAAAGCACAAGTCGGTTTAAAATTGGAAAAAAATAATGTACAGCCGTATGAAAGTTTTAAAGTATTTTTTCTTGAAGCCTAAAGGTATAATGATTTTTCAAACCAAAGTTTTGTGAAATACAATTAAGCAGAACAGTTTACCAGCACATTGTTTATGGTGTGACATCAAGCTGCAATACATGTTTGAGAATTAGGTCCGAGTTTCCAACGTTATTTACAAAGTTTTATTCCGACGTTTTGGGCTTAAAAACCACTTTCCCAGAAGGAATGGATATATCTTAAGGATATTTAATCAAAATATTGAGGTGAGCAGTTTATTATATATTATTAAATTAATGAAATGTATAATGTAATAATTTCCGTCACGCCGGCGTTACCGCTAGGGGGCGTTTGGCATTAAGAGGTTAACTGTTTAGGTGTGTTTAAATATTCTCATATTTTTGTTATTATTTATAATTGTTATTATTCAAATAAAAGTTACTTATTGAGAAACAAGTATTTTTCTTTATAAATCAAGACTCGATAGTCTAACAATGGCATAGCCATTAGCTAGACTATAGTGCTGGGGGGGGGGAATCGAAAATCGAATCGTGACCTTAAAATCGAAAGTCAAATCGAATCGCGGATTTGGAGAATCGTGACACCCCTATTTATTAATAAAGCAAGAAAATACAAAAACTCCAAAGCTGCTTGTACAGCAATTTTCCTAGAGGAGCAAATTATTTTATAGCATCTATTCACAAATATAAACCTATAAATCAGTTCTTATATCCTGCAGGTACTTGTTTCCTTCAGTTCTGTATTTAAATATGAGTGACACTTCATATACACCAATAAACTTCTGCTATCCATCTAAACCAAGCTCTCCTGGGGCCAATCTTACAATTCTCAACTTTCCCCAAATTGCTCATGGCTGTATTGTAATTTTCTAAGTGAATAAGTCCTACACACCACTCGTGGAATACTGTACTCTGTCTCCCTCTGCTGGTCTCAATTACTTTTCTAGCTGGGTTCAGACGGGTAATTGTGATATATATTAGTATTATTACTTTAGAAATTAATGGTTAATGAATTAAAGGTGAATATCACATATTTAAGTAAGGACTTTTCATTAGCAGGAAATATTGATGCCAAAGACGCAGGCATATACCATGGCATTAAATGTGCTAACAATAGGCTGGTCTCAGAAACCAGGGCATGTGGTCATTTTCTGCAAAGCAATCAGACTGACCATTCACATTCAACAGGCCTTTCTGATAAGTAAACCTAAAACTCTGTTAAACTTGACAATGGTGTAAAAATCCATCTCATCTTTGACACACATAACTGATAATAAAGTTGGCATTTATTGAAGCAAACGGCTGAAAGGAAGCAGGGACACAGAGGGGAAGAAAGACGTGTTTAAATACAGAACGTAGCAGTGCTCAGAACTCTTCTCCCTCTTCGTCTCCCTCCATGCTGTCGGCCCCCACCTCCTCGTAATCCTTCTCCAGGGCGGCTACGTCTTCCCTGGCCTCTGAGAACTCCCCCTCCTCCATGCCCTCCCCCACGTACCAGTGCACGAAGGCGCGCTTGGCGTACATCAGGTCGAACTTGTGGTCGAGGCGCGCCCAGGCCTCTGCCACGGCCGTGGTGTTACTCAGCATGCACACGGCCCTCTGAACCTTGGCCAGATCTCCGCCCGGCACCACCGTGGGGGGCTGGTAGTTTATGCCCACCTGAGAGAGCGAAAGACGTGGTTAAACTGGAGCTGAGAGTGGAAAAGCCGGAAGCACAGGCTGAGCACTGTTGACATGGCTCACCTTGAAGCCGGTGGGACACCAGTCCACAAACTGGATGGTGCGTTTGGTCTTGATGGTACCGATGGCGGCGTTGACGTCTTTGGGCACCACGTCGCCGCGGTACAGCAGGCAGCAGGCCATGTACTTGCCGTGACGCGGGTCGCACTTCACCATCTGATTGGCCGGCTCGAAGCAGGCGTTGGTGATCTCGGCCACGGTCAGCTGCTCGTGGTAGGCCTTCTCGGCGCTGATGACGGGCGCGTAGGTAGCCAGGGGGAAGTGGATGCGGGGGTACGGCACCAGGTTGGTCTGGAACTCCGTCAGGTCGACGTTGAGGGCTCCGTCGAACCTCAGCGAGGCCGTGATGGACGACACGATCTGGCTGATGAGCCGGTTGAGGTTGCTGTAGGTCGGCCGCTCGATGTCCAGGTTTCTGCGGCAGATGTCGTAGATGGCCTCGTTGTCGACCATGAAGGCGCAGTCGGAGTGCTCCAGGGTGGTGTGGGTGGTCAGGATGGAGTTGTAGGGCTCCACCACCGCCGTGGACACCTGGGGAGCTGGGTAGATGGAGAACTCCAGCTTGGACTTCTTGCCGTAGTCAACGGACAGACGCTCCATCAGCAGGGAGGTGAAACCGGACCCGGTACCACCTCCGAAGCTGTGGAAGACCAGGAAACCCTGGAGGCCTGTGCACTGGTCAGCCTGGGGAGAGAAGACCAGGGTCCACCCGGACCATCGCCATATCTTTCACCACTTTTCAATTACGTACCTTTTTTAGGGATTTCTACTAAAGGACACATTAACAGTTTCAATATTTTAGAAGAATGTGTGTTAACATGGAAAGATAAGGGACTAGTTTTGTGTAGTCTTGCTGGATAGCCGAGTCTCGGTTGCGTACTTCAGAAAATGCCGGAACAATCCTCCTCTGCTGTACACGTATCAGGAGTAAAATATTCCAGCTTTGTTCACCATCTCAAGGTTAAATATCTGTATATGTTTGGCCCTGTTCCAGAGTCTGCAGCCAACATAACGCTTCAATGTGTTCAGCAGTGCTTTTTCCCATGTCTATGACTTCATCTACTTAAGGCATGCACCTCTAGTGCTATACACAACAATACAATTTCTGTTATGAATGCAAAAATAAAACATGACCTTGCACACAGAGGAAAATGTACTAAACAATAGAATATATATTACTGGATACATTATTGGGTTTTGTGCAGCACCAGTTTGCGGATCCTGTCGAGCACCAGGTCGATGATCTCTTTGCCGATGGTGTAGTGGCCGCGGGCGTAGTTGTTAGCCGCGTCTTCTTTACCAGTGATGAGCTGCTCGGGGTGGAACAGCTGGCGGTATGTCCCAGCACGCACCTCATCTGTAGAGACCACAACACAGGGGTCAAAGTTCACATCAAAACTGCCACACCAAAAGAGAGAAAAATCTGTTAGTGGCGTAATGTTACTCAGTAAGACTAGAGTCCGTATTGAATAAATCACTAACAAATGTAATGAAAGATTTTTGTACGCTGTACAAAGTTACCCGTGCCACGTAGGCTACTCATTTTACACATGCTATAGGCAATCACACTAACGTTACCTGCAAGATATCGACAATACTGGTTTCCATTTCAACAGGTGCACATATGGTCACTGCACTGAACTCTCTCCAAGAGAGAATGTCTGTTGTAGTGACGTTGCAAAGGTAAACGTGTAGCATGCATATAATACAACTCCTGGCTCAACTATGCTTAATATATTTATTAGTAATAAAGTATATATAAAAAAAACAAAAAAAAAACAGCTAGCTATTTGCTAAGCTAGACTGAAAAACAAGGGACTATCAAGTTAACTATAAAAAAAATATACCAAAAATAGGTTACTATAACTATAATATTCAAAAAAGCTAAACTGTAAGCTAGCTATATATATCGCTCGCTCGCTCGCTCTCCTATCTCCTCCCCGTCCACGCAGATCAACCACCGAACCATATAGAAAATGGTGAGATCAACCGCTGAGATTCACCTTTATAGCTGGGGCGTAGCCCGCCCTCGCTGCAAAACCTCAGGGCGTAGCTGTACAGGTTTCAAATTCGTCACTGGGAGGCATACGTCAGCTGGATGAAGTTTCTGGCCAATTACAGACTGGACGTGCAGTACCTAACGTTTTACCACTAGAGACACTTTTGAGCCGGATTCTTTGGTTTTATGCTGTTTTGCGCTGACTGCAGTAAAATATCACGATTTGGACCAGGATCAATCAGTAACACTTAGAAAAAACCAAATGTATCAGTTCTCATCTAAAATAAGTGGTTTTAGTGCTTTGTTGCCGTTTAACAATGAGTTATGCAGTTAGTTTAGTGGATTTGCCTTCTTTTAAATATGGAAACCAATAACTTGGTAGTTCACACTGAAAACGTTCTAAAAGTGTCTAACCAGCTGATGAATGTCGTAAGCGAGCTCTGCTGCTCTGGCCCCCCTGACAGAGAGCTTACCAATGACCGTGGGCTCCAGATCCACAAACACAGCCCTGGGCACGTGCTTGCCCGCTCCTGTCTCGCTGAAGAAGGTGTTGAAGGAGTCATCTCCTCCTCCGATGGTCTTGTCGCTGGGCATCTGTCCGTCCGGCTGGATGCCGTGCTCCAGGCAGTACAGCTCCCAGCATGCATTGCCAATCTGGACGCCAGCTTGACCCACGTGGATGGAGATGCACTCACGCTGTAAGAAGAGTGGAGGTCAAATCTTCATATTGCCTTTATAAAATACGCTCAAATGACTGATAACATCCCAAGTTGTCTCTATTGCCAGTTGTAATGATAAAGCTTTTCACTGCTGCATGTGTTCAGAATTGGTTTTCACTGGGCCCCTGTGGGCTTATGTAACTTGCAATCATATGTCAAAAAGCATTGAAAATACATGATGGAAATAAATAAAATCACATCATGTAAAACCTTGCATTATACATCGCATGTGTTCAGATAAAATATTCTGGAATATCGACATCTCAGCACTTTGCTTTGACCGTTCTTTATTAATAACCATCTTTCATAGACTCATTTACTATGCTTCCTATGACTCTATGGAAACCAAATGATACTGCCTTCACTGAAAATTCTGTTAATTTAGCAGTTCACTTGCAGTGCTTTCAGGCCAACTAGGCCGGTTTTAGCCAGTTGGCTGGACACGTGCGCTTTCGGTCATTTGACAGTGGCAGTTTTCATAAATTGAAAAACCCTTATTACATTTTATTATACAGAACTGTTCTTTTTAAGCGGTGCAGTCGCTTCTATACGTGACATGTGTGTCCGTCCGCCCGTAGCATGAGATTTAAACCAATCAGGAGTCGCCTAGGCGTCACATGCCCGGGAATACAATAGTAGCTTGAGAAAAGCATGCCCAGCTTCAGACAGCTCCATCTCAAAAAATATACGTCACAGCTTAGATATTCACACCGTATGAATCCTGGGAACCACATGAACATTTTGATACATATTATGTCTGTGTACCTTAAAAACTGTAGTCGTCGTCACAAGTTAGAAAATGGGTTTGAAATTGAAATTACCAGCTGCTGCTAGAGTGGAGTTTTGAACATTCCACCTGTTAGCAAGGTGAGTCTCCGTAGCAACCCCCCGAAGCAAAATCAATACAAAATCTACCACCAGTGTTCTGCTGGACCCAGTCAGTTATGGAACGGCCCAACAATCCATGCACCCTCTTGTTGAGTTTGGAATTCCATTGTTATTGTTCAAGTAATAACTGTAATCTTTCCTGTTTGCTATCAGAGTACTAACTGTCATATTTCCTGTTTCTTCTCAATTGCTGTCCTTTTATCTCTATCTCTCTTTTACATGTTTGTTAAATGCAATGTCTGTAAGTATACTAATTAATAAGAAGCATAATGTAAAAATATCACCAAACCAGAGGCCATTGTTTTTGTACATGTAAACAACACACACGTTTTCTATTGCATTTTTTAATGATTGCTCAAAACCTGCACCGCTTACTTCACCACCTGGGTGTGATTTTTAATGTATGGTCCGAAATGTGACTGGTGCATTAAACTATAAAGTGCAATATTAGAAACCAGTTTTCTAGCTATAAAAATGATCTAATTAATTACCTAACTTCGCTAACAGTTGAGCCATTTTGAATTGAAAGGCTACACACGTTAGCTTTTTGCAAATCAAATGGTTTGAGAGCGTGCACATAATCCTTTTCTTTCGATCGTTAACATCAGTTAAAGCCAATCGCATACTGAAACCAATGCCAAAACGAATAATTACAAATCTACGCTGATTTTTACACTTACAGGTTAAATGCACATACTTGACACAGCTAACAAGATGCAGTTAGTTAACGTTAGCTAATTTTGGTAACAACACTCACATGCCATCAATGGCTAATAGCTTGATTGCGTAACCGTATCTAGCCAGCTAGCTAACAGGCCTAACTTAGAAAGTGACAGTCCGAGTACCGGTGGCATTAACGTTACACTTACCATAGCGAATTTGAATGATTAAAAACAAGAAAATATAAAAGCAATATGTATATGTGTAACTCTTAAATTTAGATCGCTCAGGGTCAGTTCTATTTTGTCCTGGAGACGATGTACAGGCACACGTTAGCTAACGTTAGTTGAGACTTGACTGAGAGGCGTCAGATTCGTTTTCCGGCTAATTTAAATAGAAACAGAACGCACCAACGGCCACCCACCCTTTATGATTGGTTAATGGAGTTGGACTGATTAGATGTCAGATGTCAAAACTAGAAAATGACAGAGCGCTCTGTATCGCCATCTACCGACGGCAACGGCCTGAACGCTAGCAAGCTAGCTAAAGTTAGCTATTAAATAAAACCGATACGCGTAGCTACACTCATAATATCTTAACATATTTACTCCCAATCATATGTTGATCATTGATTAACGGTACTGTGGATGAACAAGAGAAACACATTTATTTGCTTCTGGGTTTAATATGACATTTCCATGTTTTAAAATAGAAAGTTAACGTTGTTTATGGTGTGACATATTTCAGGATCTAACGTAACGTTAACTTTACACGCATTTTTGGTGGTCTGTCATAAATACAATAAAACAGAACAATAAAAACATTGTATGAGTTAATTTCTTCCACAAGAGATGGTTGTGTTTGTGCTTCCACTGTTCCTTGTTCAACCTAATTCCCTCCTGAAATTCATCAATCGTGAGAAATGATTTCATAGGAATGGACCTAATCAAAGTTCTCTCCTTAGAAAATATGCCTACTTTAAATGTCAAAAGAAGTAAAACTGATATGTCCCTAAATAATACATTATGATATAGTCCATACCATTAGAAGTCTTTGTGATTTTTTCTCACGATATAATTCAGTACAAACAGCTATTCTGATCATTTTCCATAATGTGAACTTTTCAGTTTCATACTAATTACAGTCCACCTGTCAGTGCTCCAGTTCTAGATGGGCAGCCCAGCCAAACAAGGGTATGGCCTCCAACTCAAAATGTGCTCATGTGTATTTATAATGAACTATAAGTGCTGTATAGGTGCCTTGCCAATATGTACATGTACAACTCGACTGATAACATCCCAAGTTGTCTCTATCGCCAGTTGTAATGATATGTGCAATAAAGTTGTGCAATACAATTGGTAAAATACAAAAGAAAAAGTAATAGTTATTTTATTTTAACTAAATGATACCCTTAACCTATATATCAGCACTAATAATAAACATACTGATATTATATTTGTGATGCTGGTGAAATGGATTTTTTTTTTTTAAAGTCTCATTTGATTCTTCCATCTCTGTAGAAATATGCTTCTCGTCTAGACAACCATGCATATGTTTTCAGTGTTATGAAAACATGCAGAAAACTAGACAAATAGTCTACAAAACACCTCATGTAGTGTCCTACTCACAGAATATCACTGTACCAATTATATCACTAGTAGACTCTCTTGCTTCCATTCAACTGTCAATTGCAACAATGAATGCGATTGGCCGCTCTCTCGGTCCGGAGGCAGTACCTATAGAGCAGTACCCGGATGAGGTGAATAAAGTGAGGCCTAATCCGTTCTTTAGGGGCGGCCTGCCCTGGCCTTGTATTGTGTGGGGGACCTCTTTTCGATTCCTGGCTCACCGCTGTTCGTGTCCATTTCAAACGAATAAGTCGGTCAGGGACATTTGAAACATGGTAAGTATACAATAATGCATAACCTCAATAACAACACGATGATTTGGTAATGCCAGCTTCCCAGAGGAACTCCAGGCACGTGTACTTACGCTGAGCCGACACGCTATGTAGTGTTAGCTAAGGTTGGCAGTTCGTTATCGATGTACCAAGCAAGGCATTACCGTGGCCATGGAAAGATACGACGTCCATCAGTACGTCCCATGACATACCGAGGAGAAGGTTTGTCTGACTGGCTGTCTTTATGTCCCAAACGAAGCTAACAAACTTATGTCAGTGAACTTTTACATTAGCTAGCTAAGTAGCTAGCTTGGTTCTGACGTTCTGTGTATCCACACCTCCCAGTTTGTATGACAACGTTAGCTAGCCTATTGTTTTGACGTTTCTCTAGTCGCTTTAGCGAATTCCTTCGAATAAGATGTGGGAAATGCACAAATATAAACACAAAATTTCATAAATCGTAGTGCGCTATACACTGACTCACTGTGTCCTAGTTTAGGAATTGGTGACGAAAAAGTTGGTCTGACTGGTGATAAGACAATTACATTGACCGTCATGTGTTGGAGACATTGCTCACAATTCAAATTAACTGTCCAGCTTACAGGACAGTGTAGTACCAAGCTATGCATTTGCAGTGTCATGACAGTTAATGCTGTTCTACCCAATTTGCAGGCTTTTAAGGACACCGGGAAAGCGCCTGTAGAGGGTGAGGTCGCGATCCACCGCATCAGAATCACACTGACCAGCCGCAACGTAAAGTCACTGGAGAAAGGTGATGTTGTCCCTGCACTAAGGTTCATTATGTTCGAAGCTATTCAACAGTATTTTGGCGCACACCAGTAACACAATTGACTTGGCTGTGAGGATGACATTTTAAAATGATGTTCTGTGATTCATCTATACGCTATTCTGAGCCACGTGCATTGTGTTGTTTATTGGACAATTCAAAGTGAAATCCATTTTTCTCAGCTGAGCTTGTTTCGTTGTTTTCAATATTAGCTCCCTGTTCTACAACGCGCAAAGATCCATTTTTCTCGGCTGAGCTTGTTTCCTTGTTTTCAATATTAGATCCCTGTTCTACAATGCGCAAAGATGTGACGCTTCATTGAGCACCTTTTTCCGCACACGGTGTGTGCAGACCTGATTCGTGGGGCCAAGAAGAAGAACCTGAAGGTGAAGGTGCCAGTTCTCCGCCCCTCTCTCTCGGCCGTGCTGAAATCTCACCTGGTGTTCCCTGGCACCCGCATGCACCTGACCGTCTCACGGATGGCTTTGTGTAAATTCTTTGCTAGCTGGTTTTTCACTTCGCTATAATTCTCCGCTGGCAGCCTGTGACTGAAATTCCTCCTTGCCCAACATGCTTTGTAAAATAAACATGTTCCCTGTTTCCTAATCTAACATCACGCGTGGTGTCTCTTGCAGAAGCGGCTAGATAATGGACAGATAATTTTGCTAAATGTGGCATTAGACCACCTGTATGAACAACACCCACAGGCCCATGGGGTAACCCTGCCAGTGACTGAGCAGAAAGGGCCAGTCTTAAGCTGTCTGTCACGTTATGGGCTTGTCAATAAACGTAGCTGAAATGTCACATTATGTAAGTTATCTAATTAAATCCAGAAATGGAACGAGGTCTCCAACTCCTGGTGGCTATACTACAATGCAGGATTACTGAGCTGGATAACTGCACTGAGTAAAACCCGGAACAGCTCTTTTTACTTCAGTCCATGTTCCAGTTTTGGGAAGGTTCCGGGTTTTACTCAGTGCAGTTATCCAGTTAACTCAGAAATCCTGCTTTGTAGTATAACCCCCTGGACTAAACCAATGTGTTTTTGTTGGGAGGGGGTGTACTTCTGAAACCCAGGGATCATGTGACATGAGTCTGGAACTCCCCAACGGCCTGTGGCACCTACTACTCGCATTACGGTAAATGAGCCGCTCTGTCGAGAACTATAAGCTCTTTATTATTTGAAAGGCACTCATTACATTAACTTAAGCATTTATGTCGTACAAAGCTCACATTTCGTCCTGGTTACAAATCATACAAACAGGTCATACATACTTGTCATAAAATTTAGTGATCATTTACAAAACTCTCCATACCAGAAAATGTACATGAAATGTCTTTATACAGTAATAAAAAGATTGCAAGAAGGGCGTATCCAAACTGTTACATGGAAAGAACACAGTGGAACAAACTGGCACCTCCATCTTGTTTCAATGCACAGAAGAAAGGCTAAAGATATACACAAAAAAATCATGCACTTTTTTCTGGCGCTAGCTGTAATAGCCCATAGACCCATTAGTATTTTTAAAATTTTCTATTAGTTTTTTTTATTTTATTTTTTTAAATATTTTGACAAAGCCCTCACATTCAAAGGCTATTCAAAGGCATGTCTCATCTTTCTATCCTAAATATAATTGTGACTGAACTGATTTGGGAAAACAGCAAAGTTTATTCCAAAATAATAATTAAAAAAAGTCCAGGAAAAAAAACGACATCAAAAGACTGTTTAGTTATTTACTTCAATTTGAAGTGGGAAAAATTAAAAAGTCTTTTAAAAGTTTTTGCTTTAAAATAAGCAAAGAATCAGACTGCTGCCACTAGATTACTTCCTGCTCAATGAGAAGCTCTGATAAGATGAAAGAAACCAACTGTTGCTTTGGTAATATGTCCCCCCCTTATGGCTGTTGCTGGTACTGCCCCTCGGTGGCGTTGTAGAAGTCATCCAGAACGCTCTGCATGTAGTCGAAGGTGGGCCTGTCCTCTGGTTTGTTCTTCCAGCAGGTGTTCATGATGTCATAGAGCTCTGTAGGGCAGTTCTCAGAGCGCGGCATGCGGTAACCCCGCTGCACAGAGGTCATGACCTCACCGTTACTCATCCCTGTGGAAGACAACGCACAGTCAGAAGCAATCAATCACTGAGCCCAAAAAACCTGCCACAACCTGTTATAAAGCCACATTATAGCAATTTGGAATCAATAGAATAGCTTGTGAAATGTTCTGTTCCCTCAGATACAGTGAAAAGACCAATAGAGCCAGCTTGAACCCAGCATCACCATCTGGGCAGCACACTTAGCATTTTCCATTAGTATTTACTATATCTGTTATTGTTTGTTGTTATAAATTCAATGCACCTTGATAGGATTGAAACCAATATGCTGTGACTGATATTCACTCCCACATCATATAATACATACCCAGTATCCTTAACAAAAAATGTTAGCATCTGAGTGTCCTGGCTTTGTGTAGCTACATCATTGCTAGATTGAATATTACTATATTAACTATGCACAGGCTTTGCAGATTAATACAGGCCCCTCTCGACTGGAAACTGAGTTGAATGACACAACAGATTCTGTAATTCCAGTTCAGCACACATTTTCCTGCAGTTTTTCAGAATCCAGCGTTTAATGCATCCTGTTGTAGCAGGATGTCTTGCAAAAAATTTTTGTTAGGACTTGCTTCAGTAAATGTGCTTTTTTCATCAATAGTATATAGTCCACCTACATAAAATCAACTTTCACAGGTCTTTTGTGGCTGGATTTAATGTGACGTCATGTCACTTTGTCACACTTTAGGTTTTGCTGAAATTATGCCACTGTGTAAGAACAAGTGTGTATAGTTTTTGTTTGGACTACTGCAATGATATCTTGCAGTTAAAGTAATGCTCGCAAATAGAAGTGCAAATTTTGACGAAGAAGCTAAGGCATAACAGCTGCCATACCCAAATGATGGACAGCAGACGGCAAGACCACTTTTGGTCAGCCACGCACACTTGGTGCAATTTTAATTTCTCACCAGCAGAGGGCGGTGATGCATTACAGTGTTTCCTTGACCTGTGATTTCTATTACCTTGTGTATGCCGATATTCTGTCTATGTGCAAACCTTACGTGAAAGCCTGCAGACACAAACCGTGTGGAAAACTCAGTCGACATACGTACTGATCTCCTTTAAATGATCAAACTGGGTATGCTGAAGAAACGTGGAGAGCTATTTCAGCTTATTACCGGCCTTCATTACCTGGATAAGGTATTTTTCCAAATGTGATGATTTCGTACAGCAGGACTCCAAAAGACCACATGTCCGATTTGATGGTGAATGATCCGTAATTGATGGCTTCCGGGGCGGTCCACTTGATGGGGAACTTGGCTCCTATAAAAGCATCACATTTGTACGTTTGAGACGGTGGCCCTTTAAGTCAGGCAGGAAGTTGTGAAACTCGGCTGAATACCACAGAGATTTAAAGGAAAGGCACCACGTGTTGACAACATGGGATTTAAAGACTATGCAATCACTTTTCTTCTTTAAATTGAAGTCTTCATTAAGCCACGAGATACAGATGTATATTCACTTTTTTTTTTTTAAACTTTTTTTTAGAAGCACTTTTACTTTTGATGTAAAGAATGCCATTATAAACCGCACCCTTGAAGTTTGACATGGTGTGTCAATTTTGTAAGAATATTCACTTAGTTTGGCAGCTCACTAAATGATTGCATTGCTTATTGGCTAAAATGTAATGTTAGTTATGCACCAAAAATGACCAATATACCACATCCTAGTACTGTAGTAGACAGTATAAGACCTTGCTATTGCTTGCTTTCAGGATAAAAAAACACATTAGAATCTCAACTGGAAAAAATAGTCTTAATATCACCATTATCATCATTCATTTTCCCCCCTTCTTTATGTATAACTATTAAAAATGATTTTGATGCACAGCGTCTTTAAGACACCTGTACGAGAGTCCCGGCCTTCCTTTTAATATTTGCATGAACATCTGCGTTTGTGTCGGTGTGGGTGAATTTGGCCCACTCTGCGTCTTTCTGTTTTTCTCATGGAAACTCCCAGGAGATGTGATGTTTTCAGCGTGGTTGTGACAGCGTGGTTGTGACAGCTCAGTTACTTTGTGACCACTACAGCTGGGATGTATGAAGCGTATTATACAAGGCCTTCAATTTCAATGTTGAAATAGTTCTGATTCATTTTATGGAAGGAATTATGGCCAAAAAGGAGATATTTTAAAATACATCTTAATATTATGTTTACATATTGTAAAATTGTGCCCGGTCATTAAATAGTGACTTATCTGGTTTGAGATGTAACTAGTACATGTAAACGTGTGTTTCCATGCACTGTATATTTCTTCCTATACAATACAGGTTGCTCACCTCTTTTTTGTGTGGTTTATAGCACTTTGGTCCCATAAGCCACTCCTCCACCATTTTGATTATAGTTTATATATACTTTTTTGTGGAAGTGTATTTTCTAACAAAACACATTAGCCCAGAGGCCTGATACAGAAAGCAGGATTACAGAGTTAGCTGGTGTGTGTGTGTGTGTGGCAGAGGATGTAAGCATTCCACTTTAGGAGGTACAGGTGTGCTGCATAGCCCTACCCTCTCTGGCTGTGTACTGATCGTCTTCGATGACTCTGGCGAGGCCGAAGTCGGCGATCTTGCAGAGTAAACTCTCCGACACAAGCACGTTGGCCGCTCGAAGGTCCCGATGGATGTAGTTCTTCTTCTCAATGTACGCCATCCCTTCAGCGATCTGTGAACGGAGGGAGAGCCACCATACGTGCGTCAGATTCAGAAACATTCACATCACAACACACTCTCCTCACAGAAGCAGTACAAATGTTAATTCAGCCGAGTCTGATTGCGATCGTCAAAGTTGATTTCACACCGATTTATTTCATTGTGTTCTTTTCTGCCAGTATGAAAGCAAAAGAGTAGGCTACAACTTCTTCTTTTTTTTACTCTCGTCTCTGCGTTGATTGACCGTGCGGTCAATAATGGCAGTCTTTAAACTGAAAGCTTTCAAATCAAGTTTATCAGGGTACCACAGCTCCAGGAGTCAGTCATTAGTGAGTCACAGTGATGTTGCCAGAACTATATTACTCACTGTGATCCAGTTATTTATGAATCAAGTCTAGTGGATTTATTTAGCTGTAAAGGATCATTTTGCTTTATGCTGACAACCCAAGACAATCCACTGAGTGGTTGCCCTGGCAATGGGAACCGTATTGTCCAATAGAAGGGGTCCATTATTTAACTCAGTCGGCTGTGTTCCGGCGTTATTATGGGTTATTAGTTTGTTTTGTGCTGATGCTGAAAAAGCCCAGCTGCAGAGGTTGAATGGTGACAAACAGGCTAATTCGGTTATCTGTGAGCTCATGTGCCAAGCTGTTCACTCCCTTAAGAATGTGTGAATGCTTTCACCACAGCCTCCCAGCAGTGAGATTTTGATATTCTTTTAATTGAAGAGGTTAAATAGAGTATTAAAGTGAGGTTCCGTACTCACACAAGGGATCTCCAGTCTGCTGGTATACAGTGTGTTTCAGTATGTAAGTGCTTATTTATATTGGCTAAGTAATCCACATGCCTTGTTGTAAAGGCCTACACTGGCTGCAGTTTGAAAAGAAAACGGAAAAACCAGCAGACACTGCGGCCTTTTTTTTTCTTTATTTTTAATTCCACATTTTAACTCATGTCAGGCTACATGTTATACATTGGGTCACAGAACATGTATTTGCCCAGTAAGCCCATCCCGGTCTCTACAGGAGTTTCCCTGTTCTCTCCACAGCAGAGCGAGGCTTGCTAAATATGTGGATGTCATTGACGGTTCGCGGGAGTGGATTTACGGTACAGAGAGGCTGGGAAACGGATGAAAAAGCTCCTGGGTTTTGCGAGTCAGCACGAATGGCGTCTGAACCACAGAGTTACGAAATTAAAGTCTGCGAGTGTCGGTTCCTCTTTAGCGTCACCATGGAAAAACCTGCCATTTCCTCACACAGCGTGGTTCTAAAATGGCTCCATGTGACGCATGCGAAGGACGGCGTGTAAAATCTCATGTCTCACCTGCGCCGAAAAATCTATAAGCTTTGGCAGCTGGACTTTGCTCCCTGCTTCACTTTTTAGGAAATCTAACAAGCTTCCTGAAAAGAAGGCAAAAGAGTATCGGTTACTGGAAATATCAGTTAATTAAAAGATATACTTCAGTGCAGACATTACAAATGGAATGAGAGGGTGAGACTGGTTATAAACAGGGTGAGAGGGTGGTTATGAACAGTGGTTATAAACAGGATGACAGGGTGAGTATTATAAACAGGGTGAGAAGTGAGGTTTGTTATACACAAAATGAGAGGGTGAGGATTATAAACAAGGTGAGAGGGTGGTTATGAACAGTGGTTATAAACAAGATGAGAGGGAGGTTATAAACGGGTTTGTGGGGCAGTTACCGTTGGCCATGAACTCGGTGATGATGTAGATGGGTGGGGTCAGGGTGACCACGGCGTAGAGCCTGACCAATCGGTCGTGTTGCAGGGTCTTCATGAGGTTGGCTTCCTCCAGGAAGGCCTCCACAGACATGGTGCCTGGTTTCAGCGTCTTTACCGCCACCTTCGTACTGTTATTATAGAACGCTGTGAGGGAGGGGGACCACATGTCAGAAAAGACATTTTTTTAAAAGTCTGTGTACAAAATAAAGACACCTAACGTAAGCATACCCTTATGAAAATGTCATATATTTTTACAAATATGGCCAATCTAATCAACAATGAGGCTATGGTATTTATGTCTATTCATTGCTGAACTGGAGCAGTAGAATTAAATTGATTTCAATTTGATTTAACTGACCTCCACTGTCCCTTTATAACAGTGCCTACAAACCCCCCCCCCCCCCCCCCCTTTCCGTAGTGAGAGGAGAACTGAAGCCGCTAACACCCCCCCGGGCGGGTAGGGGCACGTACGCCACCCTACCAGGCTTAAATATAGACCCAGGCTGACCACACCAACAGGAAGCTGTTTACAGGAACTGTAGTTCTGCCTGTCTCATGTGAGAAGCAGAAGTGTTGAGAATGATAGATGCACAAACTCATAGACTTCTCCCTGTCAATATTACAGGTATTTATCCAGAGCGACTTACACAACTTTATTTTTATTTTATTTTTTAGTATCTATTTATACAGCTGGATATATGCTGAAGCAATGCAGGTTAAGTACCTTACTCAAAGGTACAACGGCAGTGTCCTACCTGGGAATCGAACCTGCAACCTTTGGGTTACAAGCCCAGTTCCCTAACCATTATACTACACTGCACCTGATCCAGCACATTCCCAAGCATGTACAATATGCATGTACAATAGTCCAACGTACATCCTAGTGAATGGAAACATTGTTTTATACGGCAGTGCAACAGCGGACTACGGACTTTGTTTATTCTATAAAAGTCCACAGTAAAACACACAGCACTGAACACACTGATCACTTGGTGTGCGACCTTTACATTGTGATGCTATGCCACATTACACACAAGGAAAAATGACACAATGATTATAATTTATATTTTAGATTTACATAATGCAATTTATTAATATCCAAATATAGGACTAAAATGAGATGCATGTCCTAGCATCTGTTTCTCTTTAATAGGAGTCTCTCAGCCACAGACACACAAACACACAAACACACACCACATACACACACACAGTCTTAATACCACTACTACTACTACTACCAAAAACTATATATCAGTCCAATTCAGCTACCGTGCTCTTTAAAGGTGGCCGTCGAGCGTGAAACAGACAGCTGCCTTTTGTACTGCCTGCGCTGCGACTGCATTTCAAACAGGCAGCACGCTTTACGGATAGGACAGCTGCCTATGACAGTCGACGTTATTGGAAATATTGGGAAGGGATAAAACGTGTTTAGAGTAGAGAGAGGCACTGAAACCTGACAGAGAAAAGACTGAAGCTGAAGAGAGTGTATGCTGCCTGCCGTTTTCTCTGGTCAGCACTCTTAGACTCACTGGACACATGTCTGAGCCCAAGGGCCTAACACCGGTGGAGCAACATCCTGTAGAACCCAGCAACCGGACACCATTCCGACATTTGCATATGACTACTTCCTGGTACCATGCAGCCAATGAGACAGGAGAGGGGGTGTGTGAGTCATAATGAGAATGCAAATTATACTCGGGATTCCGAAAGCTATTTCCTCCTCCAGTGATAAGACGGGATCCTCTGTGAAGCATAGCTGTTTCACACACATGGGCCCTTCAGCCTCACAGGGAAAGCAGGACTCGGGTCATTTGACTTGCACAGCCTCTGTCTCGATCTCTTTATCCGCGAATTGCGCGAAACAATTTGGGGACGCAACAATGGACATGCTGTGCGGCCTCGCCAAACGCGTTTCCTCATTTTTTGTGCCGAGCACAGACACTCTATCAAGAGATAGATCTGTCTGATTAACATAGGAAAAGGTCAGGTTAGCCACCTGCTGACAGGCGATGAAAGCCTGTTTATATAATCATGTCCGTGCGTGTGTGCGCGCGCACGTGACAATTAGTCCTGGACCACACATTGTCTGTGAAAAGTACCACAAATATTTAGACTGTTTCCTTGTCTAGCACTTCATAGCACTACTGTACACATTATAATATTAATTAAGGCGATAAAGTGAATGTGCTTTATGAAAAGCCCAGGCTGTTTTAATAGGATGGTCAGTCACTCACCCATCCACACCTCTCCAAACTGGCCAGCTCCCAGCTTCTTCACCATCTTGATGGACTCTTTGGAGATCTCCCAGGCATCTTTGTCCCATGGTTTCTGGGCCTTGGGCTTCTCACACGGTTTGTCCAGCTTCCGACAGAGGCCGTCCAATTGCTCTGCGCGAACGCCACAGGGTTTCAGCGCACGTACCCGCCTAAAAACCGCCCAATCACCACCCCCCTGTGCCCAGGCTAAAGGCAAGGTGCAAGGCACAACTGAGCCTCACAAGTTTTTGGGCTTGTTAATTTAAAATTAATTTGTTGCAATCGACCACAATGATGATGGGGGGGGGGGGGGGGGGACACACTCACTGCGGTAATGTTTTATCATGCTGCCGATGTCGGGGAAGGTGATTTTGGGGGAGATGTAGAACCCTCCGTTGTCCAATGTGCGGATCTTGTAATGTTTCACCATTTCTGTGCCCTGGGCGTCCACATCTCTGATCGACAGCGAGTAGCTTCCTGATCCAGATCAAAGAGACACACAAACACACACACACACACATACACAATATCAGGCCGGAGACAAACGGTATGGGTGCATAACAGTCTTAACGAGATCCTCTTTAGTCCTTTCCGAACTTCCCCATGTAAGCATGGTGCGCTGCTATCTTACCAACATTAACGTCCACTATGAAACAAAGCTGGTTTTCAGGCTTTGCTCCAAACCCGGGAACGTTTTCGCTTTAAACTGGAATCGGGTTCGATGGATAGAGGTGAAAGTGAAAGTTTCTTCAGAACCTACTAGAACTGTTTCTTTGTACCAGGTGATGCGAGTGTGGTACGATTTTCAACAAATAAGAAAACAAGCCGTCTTTCTTACAGAATGCATGCAGGAGGAGAATTATGAGGTGATACCGTCATTATGGACATGCTTTTCAAACCAGCGGGCGGGACACGCAGTGGCGATGGTGTGAAAACCCCAAACCAAACAAACTGCTCAAAAGAGAACGATCGCAAACGCATTCTGGTTCAGCAAAGGGAACCTAAATGTGAAAAGAATGAAATTTCGGGGTGCTCTAGTTCAGGGGTTTTCAACTGGTTTTCATCAGGCGGGAGGGAGCGGACCAGGGGCCACATGTATAAACAGTGCTGAGCAGGGGCCACATGTATGAACAGTGCTGAGCAGAAAAATGCCCTCAGAAAGCCGCGTAAGGGAGTTTCCACACAGAAATTTCGATAATAATATAATGCCCTCAGAAAGCATAATATAACACATGCTGTGAGAATCTGCGTACCTCTGCACACGATGGCAATGCTTGCGTACGTATGAGCGTTCTTTAACGCATTCTTTTACTCAGAGTTTTATACATGTGGCCCCAGGGTGGGGCATGTGCGATTGTGCTCTCCCCCCCTACATGACCTTCACAGACCCCCCCCTCCGCCTCCTCTGATTGGTCAGGGACCTGCAGTCTGCCTGACGCCACGACTGCGCAGCTGAGCCGGCGCAAAGCAGCGTGGAAATAAACGGCGGCTGGCAGGCAGGACTCGTTTCGTCTGCGCCCTCCAAACATCGACAGAAAACACTGCAGCGGGGAGCCCGCCTACCAATATACTGGGGCATTCCACATCGAAAAGGGCGGGAAAAAACATCAGGGATAAAAAGGTGTCTAAAAGTGTCTGAGCTTAACAGAGTATCAGAGAGACAAGGGAAGTGTGTCAGGGCCCAGAGGAGGAAGTGGAGGGGGGGGGGGGGGGGGGGGGGGTGTGAAAGAGAGAGAGAAGATCATTTGTGCTGGTCTTTTGCGGTTCACAGCTCGGCGCTGTTTTCACCACAAACAAACGCGACTCAGCAGAGACGACCTCGCTGTACTGCGGCTCACACACCTTTGGACGTTTCGCTCTCGCGAATGAGGTACGAGCCACCTCTGTTTGCAGGGGCCAGAAGCTGCCTCTCTGCATCTTTCCTGGTGATGTCCTTAAAAAACCAGCTGCAAAAAACAAGAAAATATGTTTTAAACGGCTTGGGAATACAGATCAATACGGCATTAAATTAGCACTGGAGGAAGCCAGCGAGAATCAAACATCATCATCATCATCATCATAAGAATAATAAAGAAAGATAAAATATCTGGCCTGTAACTCCTACTTGGCTTACATTAAACAGCGAGCGTGTAACTGTGTGCTGTATATGTATTACAAATGTACTATAACTGTGTAAATGTACACTGTACATGCCTTTTAAATGTGCAATGGATGTACATTGTGTACTGTGAGTGTGTAAATGTATTGTGTGTGTGTGTGTGTGTGTGTGTGTAAATGTACTGAGAGTGTAAATGTATTGTGTGTGTAAATGTGCTGTGAGTGTAAATTTACTGTGAGCGTGTAAATGTATTGTGAGTGTGTAAATGTGCTGTGAGTGTGTACATGTATTGTGAGTGTGCAAATATATTGTGGGTGTGTAAATGTATTGTGTGTGTGTAAATGTATTGTGAGTGTGTAAATGTATTGTGGGTGTGTACATGTACTGTGAGTATGTCAGTGTGTAAATGTATTGTAATTAAGGGACCGTACTCACACTTCTGTCTCCATGGTGTTGGCCTCGGCTACGTAGTTGGAGGGGATGAAGCCCTCTTTCTTGCTGGTCAGAGACTTAGCTCTCCACCATTCCCCCGCCCTGTAGAATAGAGTTCATATTAAATAAACCATTCCCCCGCCCTGTAGAATAGAGTTCATATTAAATAAACCATTCCCCCGCCCTGTAGAATAGAGTTCATATTAAATAAACCATTCCCCCGCCCTGTAGAATAGAGTTCATATTAAATAAACCATTCCCCCGCCCTGTAGAATAGAGTTCATATTAAATAAACCATTCCCCCGCCCTGTAGAATAGAGTTCATATTAAATAAACCATTCCCCCGCCCTGTAGAATAGAGTTCATATTAAATAAACCATTCCCCCGCCCTGTAGAATAGAGTTCATATTAAATAAACCATTCCCCCGCCCTGTAGAATAGGGTTCATATTAAATAAACCATTCCCCCGCCCTGTAGAATAGAGTTCATATTAAATAAACCATTCCCCCGCCCTGTAGAATAGAGTTCATATTAAATAAACCATTCCCCCGCCCTGTAGAATAGAGTTCATATTAAATAAACCATTCCCCCGCCCTGTAGAATAGAGTTCATATTAAATAAACCATTCCCCCGCCCTGTAGAATAGAGTTCATATTAAATAAACCATTCCCCCCGCCCTGTAGAATAGAGTTCATATTAAATAAACCATTCCCCCGCCCTGTAGAATAGAGTTCATATTAAATAAACCATTCCCCCGCCCTGTAGAATAGAGTTCATATTAAATAAACCATTCCCCCGCCCTGTAGAATAGGGTTCATATTAAATAAACCATTCCCCCGCCCTGTAGAATAGAGTTCATATTAAATAAACCATTCCCCCGCCCTGTAGAATAGAGTTCATATTAAATAAACCATTCCCCCGCCCTGTAGAATAGAGTTCATATTAAATAAACCATTCCCCCGCCCTGTAGAATAGAGTTCATATTAAATAAACCATTCCCCCGCCCTGTAGAATAGAGTTCATATTAAATAAACCATTCCCCCGCCCTGTAGAATAGAGTTCATATTAAATAAACCATTCCCCCGCCCTGTAGAATAGAGTTCATATTAAATAAACCATTCCCCCGCCCTGTAGAATAGAGTTCATATTAAATAAACCATTCCCCCGCCCTGTAGAATAGAGTTCATATTAAATAAACCATTCCCCCGCCCTGTAGAATAGAGTTCATATTAAATAAACCATTCCCCCGCCCTGTAGAATAGAGTTCATATTAAATAAACCATTCCCCCGCCCTGTAGAATAGAGTTCATATTAAATAAACCATTCCCCCGCCCTGTAGAATAGAGTTCATATTAAATAAACCATTCCCCCGCCCTGTAGAATAGAGTTCATATTAAATAAACCATTCCCCCGCCCTGTAGAATAGAGTTCATATTAAATAAACCATTCCCCCGCCCTGTAGAATAGAGTTCATATTAAATAAACCATTCCCCCGCCCTGTAGAATAGAGTTCATATTAAATAAACCATTCCCCCGCCCTGTAGAATAGAGTTCATATTAAATAAACCATTCCCCCGCCCTGTAGAATAGGGTTCATATTAAATAAACCATTCCCCCGCCCTGTAGAATAGAGTTCATATTAAATAAACCATTCCCCCGCCCTGTAGAATAGAGTTCATATTAAATAAACCATTCCCCCGCCCTGTAGAATAGAGTTCACATTAAATAAACCATTCCCCCGCCCTGTAGAATAGAGTTCATATTAAATAAACCATTCCCCCGCCCTGTAGAATAGAGTTCACATTAAATAAACCATTCCCCCGCCCTGTAGAATAGGGTTCATATTAAATAAACCATTCCCCCGCCCTGTAGAATAGAGTTCATATTAAATAAACCATTCCCCCGCCCTGTAGAATAGAGTTCACATTAAATAAACCATTCCCCCGCCCTGTAGAATAGAGTTCATATTAAATAAACCATTCCCCCGCCCTGTAGAATAGAGTTCATATTAAATAAACCATTCCCCCGCCCTGTAGAATAGAGTTCATATTAAATAAACCATTCCCCCGCCCTGTAGAATAGAGTTCACATTAAATAAACCATTCCCCCGCCCTGTAGAATAGAGTTCACATTAAATAAACCATTCCCCCACCCTGTAGAATAGGGTTCATATTAAATAAACCATTCCCCCGCCCTGTAGAATAGAGTTCATATTAAATAAACCATTCCCCCGCCCTGTAGAATAGAGTTCACATTAAATAAACCATTCCCCCGCCCTGTAGAATAGAGTTCATATTAAATAAACCATTCCCCCGCCCTGTAGAATAGAGTTCACATTAAATAAACCATTCCCCCGCCCTGTAGAATAGAGTTCATATTAAATAAACCATTCCCCCGCCCTGTAGAATAGAGTTCACATTAAATAAACCATTCCCCCGCCCTGTAGAATAGAGTTCATATTAAATAAACCATTCCCCCGCCCTGTAGAATAGAGTTCATATTAAATAAACCATTCCCCCGCCCTGTAGAATAGAGTTCATATTAAATAAACCATTCCCCCGCCCTGTAGAATAGGGTTCATATTAAATAAACCATTCCCCCGCCCTGTAGAATAGAGTTCATATTAAATAAACCATTCCCCCGCCCTGTAGAATAGAGTTCACATTAAATAAACCATTCCCCCGCCCTGTAGAATAGAGTTCATATTAAATAAACCATTCCCCCACCCTGTAGAATAGAGTTCATATTAAATAAACCATTCCCCCGCCCTGTAGAATAGAGTTCATATTAAATAAACCATTCCCCCGCCCTGTAGAATAGAGTTCATATTAAATAAACCATTCCCCCGCCCTGTAGAATAGAGTTCATATTAAATAAACCATTCCCCCGCCCTGTAGAATAGAGTTCATATTAAATAAACCATTCCCCCGCCCTGTAGAATAGGGTTCATATTAAATAAACCATTCCCCCGCCCTGTAGAATAGAGTTCATATTAAATAAACCATTCCCCCGCCCTGTAGAATAGGGTTCATATTAAATAAACCATTCCCCCGCCCTGTAGAATAGTTCATATTAAATAAACCATTCCCCCGCCCTGTAGAATAGAGTTCATATTAAATAAACCATTCCCCCGCCCTGTAGAATAGAGTTCATATTAAATAAACCATTCCCCCGCCCTGTAGAATAGGGTTCATATTAAATAAACCATTCCCCCGCCCTGTAGAATAGAGTTCATATTAAATAAACCATTCCCCCGCCTTGTAGAATAGAGTTCATATTAAATAAACCATTCCCCCGCCCTGTAGAATAGAGTTCATATTAAATAAACCATTCCCCCGCCCTGTAGAATAGAGTTCACATTAAATAAACCATTCCCCCGCCTTGTAGAATAGAGTTCATATTAAATAAACCATTCCCCCGCCCTGTAGAATAGAGTTCATATTAAATAAACCATTCCCCCGCCCTGTAGAATAGAGTTCATATTAAATAAACCATTCCCCCGCCCTGTAGAATAGAGTTCATATTAAATAAACCATTCCCCCGCCCTGTAGAATAGAGTTCATATTAAATAAACCATTCCCCCGCCCTGTAGAATAGAGTTCATATTAAATAAACCATTCCCCCGCCCTGTAGAATAGAGTTCATATTAAATAAACCATTCCCCCGCCCTGTAGAATAGAGTTCACATTAAATAAACCATTCCCCCGCCCTGTAGAATAGAGTTCATATTAAATAAACCATTCCCCCGCCCTGTAGAATAGAGTTCATATTAAATAAACCATTCCCCCGCCCTGTAGAATAGAGTTCATATTAAATAAACCATTCCCCCGCCCTGTAGAATAGAGTTCACATTAAATAAACCATTCCCCCGCCCTGTAGAATAGAGTTCATATTAAATAAACCATTCCCCCGCCCTGTAGAATAGAGTTCATATTAAATAAACCATTCCCCCGCCCTGTAGAATAGAGTTCATATTAAATAAACCATTCCCCCGCCCTGTAGAATAGAGTTCATATTAAATAAACCATTCCCCCGCCCTGTAGAATAGAGTTCATATTAAATAAACCATTCCCCCGCCCTGTAGAATAGAGTTCATATTAAATAAACCATTCCCCCGCCCTGTAGAATAGAGTTCACATTAAATAAACCATTCCCCCGCCCTGTAGAATAGAGTTCATATTAAATAAACCATTCCCCCGCCCTGTAGAATAGAGTTCATATTAAATAAACCATTCCCCCGCCCTGTAGAATAGGGTTCATACATTTTTTTCTTTTTTTTTAATGTCAAGTTTCCATTTTGTGCAGTTAGTCGTTCACTCAGATTTCAGTCTTAGCAGCCAGAGGGTCTGTCTGCAGGGTTTTGTGGTTTGCAGTCGGCAGCCATTTTAGGCCTTGGACTATTATTACAGTTCTGTGGACTCTCTCAGCCAATCAGGTGACTTAAATTAAATGCTTAAGTGCGGAAAGCCACCAATAACACATTGCAGCTCTCCAGCACTTATGTCTGAGATACATATTATTTTATATTATTAAAGAGATTACTGAGTCATATTCCTGACATGCTTTTAAAGGCTACAGTACTCTGTCCCTGCGCAACAGACTAACTAATAAGTTGTTCTCTCCCTCTCCACCTCAGCTGATATGTGGTGAGAATTCTGGTGCAAAATGGCTGCCGTTGCATCACCCAGGTGGGTGCTACACATTGGTGGTGGTTGACGTGAGTTTCCCCCTCATCATTGTAAAGCACTTTGAGTGTGAGAAAGGCGCTATATAAATGCAAGGCATTATTATTATTCTTATGATTGTTTGCATGGATAACTCAACCTGCCTGGTTTGTTGGTTCTGAATTAGCTGCTGATTTTAAGGTGAAAACAAACCAAAAAGAACGAAATTGGACCAAAAAGGACCATGGTTTGCAACCCTGTTTTGATTTGCAGGTTTAAAACCCCTGAGAGAAACTTACTCTTCAAGAACTTTGAGCTTTTCTCCCTTCTTGAACCCCAAGTCGTCTCCGTGTATGGCCTCGTACGGGTACAGGGCGATGACGATTTTCCCGCTCTCACTCTCTGAACACGGGAAAGAGGAGACGCATCACTGAGCGGCGCTCACGCGCACACACTAAAACAGAGACAGAGCGAGGCGGGTCTTACCGCTAAAACAGAGACAGAGCGAGGCGGGTCTTACCGCTAAAACAGAGACAGAGCGAGGCGGGTCTTACCGCTAAAACAGAGACAGAGCGAGGCGGGTCTTACCGCTAAAACAGAGACAGAGCGAGGCGGGTCTTACCGCTAAAACAGAGACAGAGCGAGGCGGGTCTTACCGCTAAAACAGAGACAGAGCGAGGCGGGTCTTACCGCTAAAACAGAGACAGAGCGAGGCGGGTCTTACCGCTAAAACAGAGACAGAGCGAGGCGGGTCTTACCGCTAAAACAGAGACAGAGCGAGGCGGGTCTTACCGCTAAAACAGAGATAGAGCGAGGCGGGTCTTACCGCTAAAACAGAGATAGAGCGAGGCGGGTCTTACCGCTAAAACAGAGACAGAGCGAGGCGGGTCTTACCGCTAAAACAAAGACAGAGCGAGGCGGGTCTTACCGCTAAAACAGAGACAGAGCGAGGCGGGCAGTCTTACCGCTAAAACAGAGACAGAGCGAGGCGGTCTTACCGCTAAAACAGAGATAGAGCGAGGCGGTCTTACCGCTAAAACAGAGATAGAGCGAGGCGGGCAGTCTTTCCGCTAAAACAGACATAGAGCGAGGCGGTCTTACCGCTAAAACAGAGATAGAGCGAGGCAGGCAGTCTTACCGCTAAAACAGAGATAGAGCGAGGCGGACAGTCTTACCGCTAAAACAGAGATAGAGCGAGGCAGGAAGTCTTACCGCTAAAACAGAGATAGAGCGAGGCAGGAAGTCTTACCGCTAAAACAGAGACAGAGCGAGGCAGTCTTACCGCTAAAACAGAGATAGAGCGAGGCAGGCAGTCTTACCGCTAAAACAGAGATAGAGCGAGGCGGTCTTACCGCTAAAACAGAGATAGAGCGAGGCGGTCTTACCGCTAAAACAGAGATAGAGCGAGGCAGGAAGTCTTACCGCTAAAACAGAGACAGAGCGAGGCGGGCAGTCTTACCGCTAAAACAGAGATAGAGCGAGGCAGGCAGTCTTACCGCTAAAACAGAGATAGAGCGAGGCGGGTCTTACCGCTAAAACAGAGATAGAGCGAGGCGGGTCTTACCGCTAAAACAGAGATAGAGCGAGGCGGGCAGTCTTACCGCTAAAACAGAGATAGAGCGAGGCGGGTCTTACCGCTAAAACAGAGATAGAGCGAGGCAGGCAGTCTTACCGCTAAAACAGAGATAGAGCGAGGCGGGTCTTACCGCTAAAACAGAGATAGAGCGAGGCGGGCAGTCTTACCGCTAAAACAGAGATAGAGCGAGGCGGGCAGTCTTACCGCTAAAACAGAGATAGAGCGAGGCGGGCAGTCTTACCGCTAAAACAGAGATAGAGCGAGGCGGTCTTACCGCTAAAACAGAGATAGAGCGAGGCGGTCTTACCGCTAAAACAGAGATAGAGCGAGGCGGTCTTACCCTCCATCTTCTGGAAGATTTGACCCGGCAGCAGGGGGCCATTGGGCCCTGAGGAGGAACTCTATAAGACAGACAGCAGAAAAACCAAAGCTTAAATCTCTTCTTCTTTACATTTACCTTCTTTTAGACAAACTGAATTCTTGCAGTTTCTTGCATTTCTCATCTATTTCTCTCGAGAAATAACCCCCAGTAATCTTTTATCAGTAAACATTGTTCCTTTTCAGTTAGCAAACGTCACTCTAAATCCCTCCTGTACAAAAGCTCCTTATTGTTATCATACTCCTCATGAAAGATTCATTATAACATCCATATTTTGATGACAAGTGGCCTGTAATAACCTCACCCTTGACCATGACTACACCGCTTTTCCCGGATTGGTGGAAGACCAGAAGTGGCTGTGGAAAAGTACTGGCGCACCCAGCTATTTACTCTGGCCTGCTCCGTCTGATTGGCAATTTACTCTGGCCTGCTCCGTCTGATTGGCTACTTACTCTGGCCTGCTCCGTCTGATTGGCTACTTACTCTGGCCTGCTCTGTCTGATTGGCTACTTACTCTGGCCTGCTCCGTCTGATTGGCTACTTACTCTGGCCTGCACGCCTGTTTGGCTACTTACTCTGGCCTGCACCGCCTGTTTGGCTACTTACTCTGGCCTGCACCGCCTGTTTGGCTACTTACTCTGGCCTGCTCCGTCTGATTGGCTACTTACTCTGGCCTGCTCCGTCTGATTGGCTACTTACTCTGGCCTGCTCCGTCTGATTGGCTACTTACTCTGGCCTGCTCCGTCTGATTGGCTACTTACTCTGGCCTGCTCCGTCTGATTGGCTACTTACTCTGGCCTGTGGCTTGCTGGAGGTGGGGTCTCTCACATATGTCTGTTCAGTATGGACAGGCCGTTGGCTCTTCATATCAAGGGCTCCATTTTGGCTCTGTCTAAGTTTGGATTTCTTACAACCCATCTCTACTGTCAGGGGAGAAACAGAACAATACCTTAATAACATAGGCTTTTTCTTTTTTTTAAAGAGTACTGCTGATCAGTAATGATAATAATTTTGTCACATCTTTCTTTTGTCACATCAGCATGGTGAAAATAGCTTGGCAAAAAATAGGTCCAAGTCAGAAAAACAAAAACAAAGTTACCCTTTAACTTCCCGTCAGAAAAACACATGAACAAGGGGCTTAATGATTGTTAGGTAAGACAAAAAACCCAAAGGGTAATAATTAAACAAGTGTGTAGAGACCACTGAATGAGTCCATGAGTTATTGTATTAAAACGGTGTACAGAAACTCTGTGTTACAGCATTAATGAGTGTGTCGTGGCTTTCGGAGAGTCAACGTGAATACAGCATGCAAGACATAATAAACAAAGTCTATAAATCAATAAAAACCCTTGTGTGTTTTCAGACTTGTACTGGGTTTGGCCATACCACAATACAGGAAGTGATACAGGAAGTGGCCCCAGTGGAATAGGTTGAGGAAGTGACACAAAAGAAAAACAAAAATAAAAACCAAAGCACATCCTTAACTGCTGGTGTAATGATTCTCCTTCTCCTCCTCAAAATGCCCCCATTGGTTCATATCGTTAGATTACGCCCTGTGCGCAAACCTTCAGATCTGGGTGAAGATCCCGCCCTCACTTTTTCTGACCCAGTTTTATTTTTGACAGATATTCCCAAGAAGGCTTTTTTTCCCCCAATTGTTCTAGCCCGTTGTCATGTTTAAAAAAAGTACTGCCATCTATAAGAGAAGCAGCAAACTGACGCAAGAGTGTTTTGCACAACGACCCGTTTATTACATGGAAACGTCGCTGAATGTGACACAGGCTTCACGGGGCCAAAGTACCTCCTGAAAATTTACATTCTTAATTTTCCAGTGGAAAGAAAACATGGAGGCCCGCATTCCAATGATTAATCAAGCGAGAGATTTTAACTTGTCGTTATTTTAGTTTATTTCAAGGGACATGTTTCAGCTCATGCCGTCCCCAACGGCCGATCCATTCAGGATCGCTTACCGAAAAAACAGGTGTTCACCTCCCAAAACACATGACATCACATGACAGATACTTCCCATCATTCAATTGCGCACAACATATCGTCTGGCATTTAATGAACCGCCCTGAACCATAATACACAGAGGCAGAAAAAGGTTATAAACATTGTAATTTGAATATATTGCAGACATAAGACGTGATTGAGATAACTATATTACAAATAAAACTTATTTCTCAAGAGCTAAGCAGGCAAAAATGAGGAATATACTTCAAATATGTATTATTACTATTATTATTAACAGTTATCTCCAGCTAAATTGCTGGCATGGCAGTGAAAAATATTTTTTCAGAGGCGTGAAATCCAGGTTCAGAAAGTCCTCCCCAGTATTTTGTTCCAATCACCTGGATTTGCTAATTAGCACAATTCTTCAGCCAGGAGGTAGAACTAATTAGTGAAATCAGCTGGCTCAGTTCATGGGTGGAAGAAAAACATGGCAGGACTTTTACTTTCTGACGCCTGGATTTTACACCTCTGTTGTTTTTCCTTGCCACGGATCAAGGGACCCTGGGAAAAAGTGCCTGTAAAGCAGGGAGCGCACTACAAAAGCCAATCCGTTTCAGGATTTTGTGCCAACTTCCGCTCTTAATTATGTAATTAGCTTGATCTGACAGTTGTATAAGCCCCAGCTATGGCTGCAGAGTGCAAGTGTATCCTAAAGATTTTACTGTGCTCAAGTGGCCTACAGGAGGGAACCAGCGTAGTTTACGGAGCTGTCAAAAAACTAAAACTAAGGTGAGTGGTTGGAACAAAAACCAGCACACAGACCAGCCCTCCAGGACCGGAGTTGTGTACCCCTGTTGTGAAGTGCTGTGAGACAGTGGTCCTTAGTGTAAAGCACTATAAAAATACAATTGAATTTAAATTTAAATTTAAATTGAACTGAATTAAAAGGGGCCTGAGGGCAGTTTGCTGATAGATCAGAAAGCTGAACTTCTTCCTGTCGTCTCAGTTCACTTTTTTTAAAATTTCCTTTTGTGTCTGAACTCCTTTTCCACCTGTAACTGTATATATATAATACAGTGCCCACCACTATTATTGGCAACCCTTGGTAAAGACGAGTAAAAAGGGTTATAAAAAATTCACAGTTTGGTGAATTAGCTTAATCTCACACTGAAAAAAATGAGAAAAATCGAACCTTTAATTGAAGTAAATTTATTATGAGAAAAAAAAATCCCTCAACAAATAATTATTTTTGACAAAACCATGTGTGCCACAATTAGTGGCACCCCTGCATTTATATATAGAATGAAGTTACCATTTTTAATATTTGGTCACATATCCTTTGCATGCCATGGCTTCCTGATGCCTGATGGGTCTGAACCCTGGGCCTGTGACCCAACAACATCAAAAGACTCTTGATATCTTATTTTCTGGTACTCTTACAAGCGATACTATAACTGTCTCTGCATTTCAATGGATCTATATAGGAATTGGCGGGTGGGACTAGATTTAGCTGTAAATTACACTGGAAATTACACTAATGCAGATAGTGATATTAAATACTTTCTGGCTAAACTTTTGGGGGCCGGTATGGATTTAGGAAGAATAGCCAGGCGTCCACCAATCAGCTTTACCATTGTATAATTTCTTGTAACCAATGTACTTGATTGTTGAAACTCCTCTCTATTTCCCACCAGTGTGGTGACATCGGGAATGTCCTGCTACCCCAAGTCCATTATCGCTGGACGGTCGGCTCAGGATGTGGGTTCATGTGGACCAACATCGGAAATCAATCGCACACTGAAATTGAAATTGGTGACAATGCTGTCGATTTGGCTGAAAAAAAGCCAAAGCTATGAACACGGATTTATAAATAGATATGATAGGACTGCTTTGAAAAAATATATTTAGCAGGTGCATAAAAGCGAAAATCAATCATGTAATTAAATAAAAACAGGTTTATACTTCTTTTAAAATAAATGAAGTTAAGGTGAAATCTTTCGCAGATTGTTGCACTGTGCTGGAGTTAATTGCATTGCGCAAACCAGACTCTTGAGCTCACAGACATGACACTGACTGGATCTCAGTTATTACATGAAAGTGTCGTTTCCAGTCAGGCCCTCTGGCCAGACTGTTGTCACGAAGTGTGTGCTTTACCACTTCCTCTTCTAACCAGACTGACATAGAACCGCGCACTGCTCATTGAACACGAGAGGCAACCAAAAACACCCCACCCGGGAAGCAATATTATATTAAATGCCCATATGCATTAGCTACGGTAGCTCAGGCTAATGCAAAGATACAATTAAAGTACGGTGAGTCGTGGGTGTGTTTCTGAGAAAGTTTCAGAGCTGTTCCGAATGCGTCAAAAATCAGGTGCAGTCACATATCCAACTCGTGACGGTAAAAGTGAACACGCTCTGCATGCATCATCCGTTCCTCCAGAAGTAAAACGGATTTCACCAAATTAACATGACTTTGACGAGCATGCTGAAAGAGTTTAATGCTAACTGGCACGTTTGACAATAAAGTTGTTGCCGCTGGAAAGAGCACGTGGAACGAAAATGCGCTGTTTTGTGGCTTCAATCAATCAGCACTGTGCACAAATTAAAAACGCAAAGACTGTGTGGACTCGTGGAGTCACTGGATGTCCGTGTGCACGTTCTGAAACCAACGAAAGACGCTGGCTGAAATCGAGCGCGCCCGATTAACGCGCATCAGAGTCTAAGGGTCGCTTCGTTAATGATTTGCGTATAGTTAAGAAACCAGGGCAGGAACTCCAAGTTATGGGATCTCAGATCCTACCATGATCTGGAGACCTTGGAATGAACTCTCTCCCCTTCGTGTCCAATCCCATTCAAAACGCCCAGTAGGCTAGAGGAAGCACATTGCGATTTCGGGGAATAGTCTAAATCGCATATTCATTAGGGGAAAAACTCCAGCTATAGTGCACAGGTAATAACACTGTCTTTGGGATCGAAAGAGAAAAAACTTGCAAAAAGTCGGCTATTTCTGATAAAAGCCGATATTTGGGATAATAAATCTGACAGGGTGTTTTCCATGTTGGGGCGCTATCTAACAAACCCAGACATACAATAGTACCGCTATACAGCAGTGGTCAGTGGCAACAAACAAGTTTGCTTATATAGTTTGTGAATCATTCAACGCTGTAATCTACACATCGTTTTACCGTCGGACCGTATGAACTCAGCCTACACTAGTTTTAGGCTTTTAAAATCGATGTAGGATACTGAAGTCTCCATTTATGCATTTTGTTTGAATACAAATGTAGAAAATTAATCCAATAACAAACCAAACACAACACGGACATGCATCAATTTGAATGCGTGCATAACATTGGTAGCCTAGATCTGCCAAACAAAAAAACAAACATAAAAAAAGTGTAAACATATAATCGTATGTAAGCCTATATATAATTGTAACTGTCATACGTATTAGCCTACCTGTCCAGTGTTTCACGCCCAGCTTTTTAGCACATCCACGTTATTTCACCTTCCTACTTTAAAACGTCCTTTTCTTAATCAATTCTGTCACACGTCTGGCGAAAGCTTAGTGCTGAAACATTCAACGCTCAAAATGAGGAACTTGATGTTGAGAGCTGGTTAGCTTTTTTCTTACAACAGCTTCCTGGTACAATGCCCCGCGTGTTTATCAAAATTATTTGCATGACATGCGGACTTAGGCTACACTCGTATTCCACCCCATTCTCCGGAGACCTTCGCTTTATCTTCCACAGAACTGGCAACTGATGCGAATCCGCTCGCCACTCAGCGAAACGCAGCGCAACATAAGTGTTTCAGCATGAGTAGGAGGTGGGAAAAGAGGGCTTTAGGATTTAATTTCAAATTATACTCTTAATTATTCAAATATCCAAACCATTTATTTATCAGCTCATGGATGAATTCTGTCCCCATTTCCCTACACTCTCAGAAAAAAAAGGTACGAAAATTAGGCTACCTAGAAAGGTCCAAACGCTTACGTCACTGGGGTAGTGCCCGACATAATATTGTACACATAGCCAGCAATACATAATTAATTTCTACCTTTTTTGTTGTTGCTTTAAATGGTACTTATTGGTACCCATATAGAGTATTATTGTACTTCCAGGGTAATTTTTTGGGAAATGTATTCCTTAAAGACGAAAAATGTAGCCTACCTCCATTGTAGGCTACCTTTATTTCTGAGAGTGTAGGCTATATTAAACGTTTTACTGGAGGTACTGTGTTCAACCGGCGTAAAATCAAGGTGTAATGGCAACTTCGGAAAGAATAGAGGTGTTAAATCATGGTGTCCTGGTTAAATTACCCGAAAGTTTCTCTGTCTCTCTGCATCTGGCATTCGGACAGAAGAGGAGATTCGCGCCTTATTGCGCGAGAATTAATTTGCAGAGAATGTTGAAGTTGTCTTGTCGGACGGGATGATGGAGGACTGCGCATTCTAAACTGAATAGGCTACAAAAATAGAATAAAAGAATATACACAGACGTGTGTGCAAATAATTTAAACGCCACTGCAAATTGCACAATGGAATTTATTATGAAATATAAGACATCATGGTGTAAATAAAATCTATAAAAATAAAAAACAGAAACTAAAATAATCTCACGGACATCATTTCAATGCACAACGTTTAAGCGGCAGACAAGCAGGCAACCCGCATGTCAATCTAAGAGTCGGACAGAATCAGATTGCCAAAGTACGCCGTTATGGTCTTTAACTTGCTGTTGAGAAAGTTCTGTTCTACTTCCGTTCTTCCGCCGGGTCCGGCAAGGGAGGCGATCTGCGATTAGAAACAGGAAACCGTCCAGTCAGTAAAATTCCACCCACAGCATACGTTAAGGTTCAATGTGCAAAAACCGCGGTACTAACACACAATCACACTCATTCAAAACAAATAGAGATGGGGGAGGACAGACAGAGAGAGCCAAAACAGCTATTTGGATAGATAAAATCTGACCAAAGTTTTACATGAACCATCAGAATAAATTAATTATGTCAAAGTTAAATATGTATAAAGCACCCTTATGTGCTGAGGAAAGATAATGTATGAGGGGAAATGTACTGCCCCCCAACTGCGACACACTTCAAAATGTAATTTAGAATCTTTGATGTGCAATACTCAGATTTTTGTCAGGAAAAGCCTGCTGTGGGATATTTCCACATCTGAAGATTGAGCTCCACGGATGGAAACGGCTAACGAGCTGCAGAGGAGGCCTGGGGGAAATGGCGCAGGTCAGCGATGTGGACCTGCATCCACAAAGCCATAAAGCATCCGAGCAGAAGAGCGCTGATCTGGGATCAGTTTCCCCTGCTCACATCCTAACCACATCCATTATGAGCCAGAACATTAAACTGATCCTAGATCAGCCCTCCTTTTTTGACTGAAGCATTTCGGTGAGGCGGGAGGGCGGGGGGTCTCACCTGATCCACATCAGCATTCCGAGGGAGGAAGTACACTATGTTTTCCGAAATCAGTTTGGCGAGTCTGAAAATTTCAAAAGTGAAACCCGTGATTAAGGAAAAAACACAGTTCACCCATGTGGGGGAAAGGAAATAAAGAGGGTGAACGAGTGAATGAGTAAAGGAGAGGGGAGGAGGGAAGGAAAGCGAGTGAGGGTGAAAGACTGGAGTAGGGAGGTAGGGTTTTGGAGCGGCTCAACAGTGTTAATGAGTGAAGCAGACTGCAGGAGAGTGATGGAGAGTCACAGAGAAAGAAGGTTTTTGGAGAGTCCTGGGTAGTGGTAGGAGTCTATAGGGGAAGTGATGGGAGGGTATGTGCTCCAACCATGCGCTACACCACCTCATTTCACTAATTACATTACCTCCTTGGTGCAGCTCGTCAGCTCATTAGTGAAATCAGGCAGTTTAGCTCATGCTTGGAGCACAAACCTGCAGACACTGCGGCCTGTAGGACCTGGAGTTGAGTACCGCTGGTATAGAAGCACATCTGGGAGGGTATATGGGTAGTTGTGGCTATGTGGAGTGTTTATGGGTAATGGTGTTTTGGGGTAGTGCTATGTGGAGTGTATTATCGGTAATGGTGTTTAGGGTTAGTGTTTTGTGGAGTGTATTATGGGTAAAGGTGTTTAGGGGTAGTGCTTTGTGGAGTGTATTATGGGTAATGGTGTTTAGGGGTCGTGTTATGTGGAGTGCATTATGGGTAATGGTGTTTAGGGGTAATGTTATGTGGAGTGTTTATGGGTAATGGTGTTTAGGGGTAGTGTTATGTGGAGTGCATTATGGGTAATGGTGTTTAGGGGTAGTGTTATGTGGAGTGTTTATGGGTATTGGTGTTTAGGGGTAGTGCTTTGTGGAGTGTATTATGGGTAATGGTGTTTTGTGGAGTGTACAGAGCTAAAGGATATCCGTCAGGACTCATCATAGTCTTGATGTTGAAGACGTCGGCGCTGAGGTAATCCGGCCCCCCCCAGGGGGGGCTGAGGAAGACGACGTCAGCGCGGAGGTGAGGGGCAAGCTGGAGGAAGTCTCCCTGCAGGAAGTCGATTCGCTCCGACACCCCGTACACCTCCGCGTTGTTCTGTGCCAACGCCAGCCGTACCGGGTCGATGTCTATGGCTATCACTGCAGAGCGAGGACATACGCACGCACACAGAGAGACGCATACACGCGCACGCACCCACACGCACGTATGCACACACACACACGCACACACAAAAGTACATTTTTATTTGAGACTGAAGGGCTTTTTTTTCACGTCAAGGACATTTTAGACTTTGTAACAGTGGCTCAGTGTCAGTGTCCATCCACAGTTTCACACAGAATGCCGGATTGATTAATCAGTGCATTTACAGATGTATCTCATAACAGTTAGTCAGAGATGTAAAGAGCAGCCCCTCCAGGCAGGGAGGCCTATAGGGGGAGAAACAGCACCCCCTCCAGGCAGGGAGGCCTATAGGGGGAGAAACAGCATCCCCTCCAGGCAGGGAGGCCTATAGGGGGAGAAACAGCAGCCCCTCCAGGCAGGGAGGCCTACAGGGGGAGAAACAGCAGCCCCTCCAGGCAGGGAGGCCTATAGGGGGAGAAACAGCATCCCCTCCAGGCAGAGAGGCCTATAGGGGGAGAAACAGCAGCCCCTCCAGGCAGAGAGGCCTATAGGGGGAGAAACAGCAGCCCCTCCAGGCAGAGAGGCCTATAGGGGGAGAAACAGCAGCCCCTCCAGGCAGAGAGGCCTATAGGGGGAGAAACAGCAGCCCCTCCAGGCAGGGAGGCCTATAGGGGGAGAAACAGCAGCCCCTCCAGGCAGGGAGGCCTATAGGGGGAGAAACAGCAGCCCCTCCAGGCAGGGAGGCCTACAGGGGGAGAAACAGCAGCCCCTCCAGGCAGGGAGGCCTACAGGGGGAGAAACAGCAGCCCCTCCAGGCAGGGAGGCCTATAGGGGGAGAAACAGAAGCCCCTCCAGGCAGGGAGGCCTATAGGGGCAGAAACAGCAGCCCCTCCAGGCAGAGAGGCCTACAGGGGGAGAAACAGAGCCGTACCCAGCCCTTTTGTTTACCCCTGCATTTGGAGCGGCCTGCCCACAGGCTCAGAGGTTTGGGGAACGGACGTACCTCTTTTCCCTGTGAGGGCGAACTGGCCCACAGGCTCAGAGGTTTGGGGAACGGACGTACCTCTTTTCCCTGTGAGGGCGAACTGGCCCACAGGCTCAGAGGTTTGGGGAACGGACGTACCTCTTTTCCCTGTGAGGGCGAACTGGGCCACAGGCTCAGAGGTTTGGGGAACGGACGTACCTCTTTTCCCTGTGAGGGCGAACTGGGCCACAGGCTCAGAGGTTTGGGGAACGGACGTACCTCTTTTCCCTGTGAGGGCGAACTGGATGGCGTTTCCTCCCACTCCACAGAAGGCGTCGATGACGAGGTCGGAAGGGCAGCTCTGCTGAACACGAAGGGCGATGTGGCGAGCGATCTTCTCTGGAGTCACAGAGAACCAGCCCTCTGTGTCCGAAGCACACAAATACACGCATGAACACACACACACAAACAAACATACACACACGCGCACATACACACACCTACACGTGCACAAGCACACAAAGACACGCAAACACGGGCACACACTCACACATACACACACGCGTGCGCGCACACAAACACACACGCGCACGTACACACCCACACACGCACAAACACACACATGCACATGCGCACACAAAGACGCGCAAACACACAGGCACACACTCACACACACACACAAACAAACATACACACACTCGCGCGCACACAAACACATACGCGCACATGCACACAAACACACACGCGCACATACACACGCAATATTCCTGCTAAAGTTTCATCAAGTCGGCTGTACTGCAAATAGAACAGACTGAAGCGAAGTTACACATCCCTGACACCAGGGGGCAGCAGATTCCTGATTTTGTGTCACTGCTCCCTGAATGTTGTTCAAACAAAAAGATCCAACTCAAGGCCTGTAGTAGGAAATGCTACCCTCTTTTTTTTTTTGGGGGGGGGGTACTTTGGTATCTAATCTACCCATAGGGCACAGTTACTCAAAGGTACACTCATGACAGAAAGACAAATTCACTCTCTCAAAAGCCACGCTAACATTCAGCTCTGCGTGGAGATGAGAACAGGCATCCGGCAGGCTGGGATTAATCTGACAGCGCTGGGTTGTGTAACAGCGCGTCAAAAAAGGAATCGGATTTTATCTTTTCTGTCAGGCTCCTCTCCGTGACAACGATGGGCTTCCTGTACGTGATGCTGTCATAAATAAATCAGAGGGTCGATGTGTGATCTCCGCTTCACACAGAATGCTCTATGAATCCTGACACACTGACCTAAACAGTGAGAGAACTACACCATTATAATGCTCATTATGTCTTTTATAGGACAATATGAAGAGACACCTACACTAAAATCTAAAATGGGTAACAAGGCAGTGTCAGAGAAATTGGGTTTTCACAAGAGGGGTTGTGTTAAAACTAAATCCAAATCCAAATGAGCGCATCTACCCAGAAAGAGTAAGAGCTGGTGCCGTTACGCAGACAGCAGAGGCCAAGGCAGCTTCAGACAGGGCTCTGCAACTCCAGTCCTTCACATTTCCTCCAAGGACTCGTGTGCAGACTGCAGCCCAAAAAGAGGTTTGAGCCAAATCAATAAGATCAGAAGCTTCATGAAATCGGGCCTAGTTGTGCATCTGGAGGAAAAGAAATGTGGAGGAAAATGTTGAAAATCGTTTTAAAAAACAGAAAGGTATTGAAATGTGTTGTACAGGCACGTGCAGATGTGTGTGCGTGTGCGTGTGTGTGTGCGTGTGCGTGTGCGTGAGCTTTGGGTGCCCGAGCACCTGCCCCTTTTGCCCCAAGTGCCCATGTGCCTCTTTGATTTAATTAAATAAATAATAATATTTATATATCATTTTTGTATCATTATTGTTGCTGCCATTCATTTCCATTCATTAATTGTGGTAAAATACATTCTGTACAGTAACTCTGTGTTTCTAGGTTGATGTGCCATTTCCTCATTTTGAGCACCGACCCCTCAAAAGGTCTCTGCACAGCCCTGGTTTTAAATATCTGGTAGCAGAGCGCTGTTACTACGGCTGCCGATTGGCCGATTGTGCACGGTGGGACGCCCAATTGGGAGCAAGTTCTTCGTAACAAACGGGTGCAAACTGTTTAGACTGACTGTAGCACTGATGGGGAGAGCCGGAACAAAGCGCTTCGGATCTTCAACGCAGCCTGGGTGCTTTTGATGCATAACCGCTGAAGGAAAGGGCTCTGGACCAGATGGTCATGGGTTTGAGTCCCAGGGTTACTCACCGTGGTCCAGTTTGATGCCGTCGTCGAACCGGGAGAAGAGCCGGTAACGCTGGACCCAGTACTTGGCCAGGTCGGGTTCCGCGGCGATCTCGGGCGGAACCTCAACGTCTTTCCGCTTTTTCCTCTTCTTGTTCCTGGCCTTTCTCTTCCCGCAGGAAGCCGTCAAGTTCCCAGCTGGAGACGCACACGGACAGACAGACAGACAGACAGAGGAAACGAGAGTCATTCCCGTCCATCAGTTCGTCAGACTGCACACTCACTACACACTCATTACACACTCACTACACACTCATTACACACACACTACACACTCATTACACACTCACTACACACTCATTACACACACACTACACACTCATTACACACACACTACACACTCACTACACACATTACACACACACTACACACTCACTACACACACACACACACTACACACTCATTACACACTGACTACACACTCATTACACACTGACTACACACTCATTACACACTCACACTACACACACACTACACACTCATTACACACTCACTACACACCCACTACACACTCATTACACACACACACCCTTAGCCAGTCCCTCAGGTGTATCAGGGAGAAGGTAGTCTGGGACGTCCAGGGTCTGCAGCTCCATCTTGGGGGCGCTGTTGTCCTCGCCGTCGCTGTCCGTCCTCAGGAATGGCCGCTGCGGGTGCGGGTCTTGGGAGGGCGTGGCAGAGGTTTCAGTTTCCTGCTGTCGTTCTTGCTCTTCATCGTCCTCTTCCTCATCCTGGTCTTCCTCAGGCCTCTGTCCCGCTTCTTCATCATGTTCATCCTCGCTCTCGTTCTTCCTCTTCTCCTCTTCCTCACGCGCCACGCTGGCCGACCCACCCGCCACCCCCCCCGTCGCTCTGAACCCGCTTCAAGAAGCTTTGCACCTGAGGGGAGGAAACGAGGGGTTAAAGCGCTGAACCCCAAAAACACAATACACTCCAAAACCTCACGTGTAGAGAACCTGGGTTATAAGCACACACGCACGCACGGCTGTTGCACAGCTCACGGCGGGGGAGAATGTTCCAGAATAAAGGCCTGCCCAGAGATATTTAGGGTCAGTAAATCAGTATTTCCGGATCATTCCGGGAGAATCCCAATCCCATCTCTGCAGAGGCGGGTCTTACTTGGCGGAAGGTTTTGCTCATCTTGGGCTCGTCGGCGTCCCCCTCCTCGTTGAAGAAGATGTGCTTGTTCTGCGGCTTTCGGCTCCTCTCCGCCCCGTCTACGGCCCGGTGAGTCCCGCCCCTCTTAAACTTCAGGGTGCTCTCAAACCTATGAAGTAAAAAAACGTGCTTTAACAGAGGCGGGAAAGCAGTGAATTTCAGGAATGTCTGAGCGGACGTGTTGGGAAGACGAGGTGCCATAATACCAAAAACCTAATCATTGTGTTCTTCCTGAGGAGATCAAAACATTTCTGATTGGTTCAAAGGAGTCCCTGATTGACAAACAGTTGTAGCTCCACCCGATTATGGGGATTCGTGAAACCTCACTCACCAATCACTGCCAAAGATGGTGGAGGAAATGACAAGATGGAAATGTTAGTCTGCAGGAGGAAACACCACGGTGAACGGTACACTAGTGTCATATAAAATTATTTTTGAAAAATATTACTCGTTTCATCTCACTTGTGACAAGGTTGAAAAAAAAAAACCCCTTTAACTCCCATTACTGATTTCTCTGCTAAATTCTTTAGCTCTCGTGAGCAGGAAATCCAGTGACTTGGCGCTGTAAGCGGTTCTGTCTAAGCAGGACTGACTCACGCAGGATTTGTGCCACGCTTCAGGCCCAGCCGGCCCCAGGACTCCTCAACACCAGTGTGCGGGCTCTCATCTTCATCCAGCTCGTGACTGCACACAAGGAGAAACACACACAGTTAACATACAACATACCACACACAAGGATATAACACACACAGTTAACATACAACATACCACACACAAGGATATAACACACAGTTAACATACAACATACCACACTCAAGGATATAACACACACAGTTAACATACAACATACCACACACAAGGATATAACACACACAGTTAACATACAACATACCACACACAAGGAGATAACACACACAGTTAACATACAACATACCACACACAAGGATATAACACACACAGTTAACATACAACATACCACACACAAGGATATAACACACACAGTTAACATACAACATACCACACAAGGATATAACACACACAGTTAACATACAACATACCACACACAAGGATATAACACACACAGTTAACATACAACATACCACACACAAGGATATAACACACACAGTTAACATACAACATACCACACACAAGGAGATAACACACACAGTTAACATACAACATACCACACACAAGGATATAACACACAGTTAACATACAACATACCACACACAAGGATATAACACACACAGTTTAACATACAACATACCACACACAGGAGAACTAAAACCCTATGGTATTGCTAGTCTATTCGGATTCGACTGTATTTTATTTTTGGGTTAAAATAGCAACGTTGCCTAAAGTATTTTTTATAAATAGTATACATTTTTTGAGCACAGAGGAGAGCCCATAAAAGCACTTCAGTAATGAAACTACTAGACAAATACAGATCTGACATAACCAGTTAAAAACAGCTGCCGCTTAATGTAACAATAAAAAAGCAAAAACCATTCATGATCTATCAATTCAGACAATACAGGCGGTATGCTTAGTTACAGCTGGATAAATGACCTCTTTAGTTTTAAATACTAAATAAATTACATAATGAAGAAGTCAACCATCCCTCATTCATTGGGAGCTACAGCACTTCTGCTGCGCTGGAATCGTCTCTGACTGGTCATAATTATAATACACAATACACAATACATCGTTTTTATAGCGCACACACTGTGTCACTCATTCAATTAGTGACACCCTGCTGCCCAAACCATCCCAGGATCTGCCACTGCACTGGTCTGAAAGCTCAACACATTACCGATGATTTATGTCAAAGTTTTAATTTAATCCAAGCCAAAAATCTCTTCTTTTTTATAGGACAGGCGGGTTAAACTTAATCACAACTGTAAATGAGGCTCAGTTATTGTCCTATTAGGTCATTTACATGGTGTTTTTTTTTATTTCAGCGACTGAAAAAAATAGCTAATTACAGTCGAAGCTAAGGTGTGGAAAATGCATTTTCTGTGTGTGGCGAAACAACATACCCCCTCTTGATCTTCACTCCGATTCGGTCCGGAGGGCCATCATCGTCTTCATCATCATCATGGTTCAAAGAGGCTTTCTCCAGCTCACCCTGTCTCTTTCCCAAGGTAGTGGTGTTTCGGCAGGATTCTGGAGGAACAGGTTTTTTATATTAAATGACGCATTATGAGTATATAGTGAGGGTTGGTACTGGATTACATTTCCCTGTGAAGATTCATGCATCTCCCATTACAAACAACCAGCTGAGGACAGACTAGACATGTCCCACTTTTTATAAAAAAAACATTAAATTCTGTAAATGTCCCCTGATCAGGCCCATCGCAGAGTACAGGCGCTGATGGCATCTCCTCAACAGGCAGACGCATCAAATATCTATGAGGTAAAGTCACATGGTCCCAGCATTCAAAGGTACAAAGGCTTTTTGATGTAGTATTCACAGAGGATCCGAGCGCAAGGTGACGTGGGAAAGCCCCAGACACTCGACGCTGTGGAGAGTCTCCACCTAAATAGAGCCTTGGAGGGTGTGCCTGCAGTAACAGCAGCACCAACACCGCCTCGACCCTGGATAGTGGAGCCGTCTCACTGGCTGGCTCAGAGCCTGCAGTAACAGCAGCACTAACACCGCCTCGACCCTGGATAGTGGAGCCGTCTCACTGGCTGGCTCAGAGCCTGCAGTAACAGCAGCACTAACACCGCCTCGACCCTGGATAGTGGAGCCGTCTCACTGGCTGGCTCAGAGCCTGCAGTAACAGCAGCACCAACACCGCCTCGACCCTGGATAGTGGAGCCGTCTCACTGGCTGGCTCAGAGCCTGCAGTAACAGCAGCACTAACACCGCCTCGACCCTGGATAGTGGAGCCGTCTCACTGGCTGGCTCAGAGCCTGCAGTAACAGCAGCACCAACACCGCCTCGACCCTGGATAGTGGAGCCGTCTCACTGGCTGGCTCAGAGCCTGCAGTAACAGCAGCACTAACACCGCCTCGACCCTGGATAGTGGAGCCGTCTCACTGGCTGGCTCAGAGCCTGCAGTAACAGCAGCACTAACACCGCCTCGACCCTGGATAGTGGAGCCGTCTCACTGGCTGGCTCAGAGCCTGCAGTAACAGCAGCACCAACACCGCCTCGACCCTGGATAGTGGAACCGTCTCACTGGCTGGCTCAGAGCCTGCAGTAACAGCAGCACTAACACCGCCTCGACCCTGGATAGTGGAGCCGTCTCACTGGCTGGCTCAGAGCCTGCAGTAACAGCAGCACCAACACCGCCTCGACCCTGGATAGTGGAGCCGTCCCACTGGCTGGCTCAGAGCCTGCAGTAACAGCAGCACTAACACCGCCTCGACCCTGGATAGTGGAGCCGTCTCACTGGCTGGCTCAGAGCCTGCAGTAACAGCAGCACTAACACCGCCTCAACCCTGGATAGTGGAGCCGTCTCACTGGCTGGCTCAGAGCCTGCAGTAACAGCAGCACTAACACCGCCTCAACCCTGGATAGTGGAACCGTCTCACTGGCTGGCTCAGAGCCTGCAGTAACAGCAGCACTAACACCGCCTCGACCCTGGATAGTGGAGCCGTCTCACTGGCTGGCTCAGAGCCTGCTACAGTCACAGCAGTAATACCGCCTGTATTTACCACCTACATTCAGCGTATGAAATTAACCTTTTAACCCACTGGCCAGAGTGGCTTGCGGATACTAAAGATCACCAGCCATTTTCAACATCTTACCAGCAACATTACCTTTTACAGTATAAAACAACCTGGTTGGTTACCTGCCAAAGTGGCTGCTAGAGTAGAAATCTTACCAGCCACACTCAGAATTTTACCAGCGTTTGTTAATTTCACACCCTGGCTGCATCACTGAACCTTGAGTATTTCTGACTCCCTGCAGCCACTTAAAACTGGCTTTCTTTAAATGTACAGCGCAGCCTGTGTGTAAGCATATGGTATGTACAGCGCAGCCTGTGTGTAAGTATATGGTATGTACAGCGCAGCCTGTGTGTAAGCATATGGTATGTACAGCGCAGCCTGTGTGTAAGCATATGGTATGTACAGCGCAGCCTGTGTGTAAGTATATGGTATGTACAGCGCAGCCTGTGTGTAAGCATATGGTATGTACAGCGCAGCCTGTGTGTAAGCATATGGTATGTACAGCGCACTGAGCGCAGCCTGTGTGTAAGTATATGGTATGTACAGCGCAACCTGTGTGTAAGCATATGGTATGTACAGTGCAACCTGTGTGTAAGCATATGGTATGTACAGCGCAACCTGTGTGTAAGCATATGGTATGTAGGGATAACCTGTACGTAGTCATAATACAAATGATGTCGGACGCACACGCATGTGCCAGAAAGCCCATGCACTTATGCTGTAAATTTAAGTGAAACCATAAAGCAGGTTTATATATTTTGTTAGATATTTTATTTTCTTCATAACATCTGTGCTCATCTACTCCTGCCATGAATGTGAACTGGTTGCACGTGTGCACATTTGTTCTATAATATACAACAGGGCAGTATTGCATCAGCCAACATGACCAGTTAGGTATTTGTTTATTGATATCGGACTGGAAACTTCCATTTCATGCATCCCTAAAGAAAACACTACTATTTTTTATTTTGTCAAAATACTTGGCATCTGATTTTCAAGAACTTCTGGGTGCATGGTTTTATTTTTCCTAAATTTGAGGGCTTCTGGGATGTGGAGTGTGGGAAAAGTGCTCCTCTCACCAGCTGGCCCAGAGCTCGCTCTGCCGGAGGACGTCCGTTTCCGATTGCCGCCATCGCATGGCTCGTCGCCGAGGTAACAGGGCCCCTCGCCCCGCCCCTCACCCTGACAACAGCCAATCTCCTCAGTTCCCCCCCGAGCTCAGCAGGCTCAGCTGCCCAATAAGATGTGCCGCTTCTTCCTCAGCCCCCAGGCCTCCTCCAATCACACAGTCCCTGGTGTCCCCGGGGGGCGTGTCCAACATCCCCAGGCCCGCCTCCTCGTGGGCGTCAGCCACGGTCCAGCCCTGCGACGCCCAGTACTGGTACTGCTCCCAGTAGCGGTAATACGTCTCGCTGTAGTGGAGCTCCCATTCGCTCCTTCTGTCCAGGTTGTCCCAAGGTGCCACCTGCTGGTCGCCGTTGTCCTCCGGATGCGTCTCCAACCAGGCCTGCCACAGCAGAGCATTCCCCTGCTGGGCCCAGTACAGATCCCAGCCCTCAGAGGGGGCGGGGGCGTGTCCTTCCTCCGGCCCCGCCTCTACCGGCTGATCGCCCTGTCCGTCACATGAGGACTCCTCAGTGGGCGGGGGCTCAGGCTCCGCCTCCCAGTGAGAGCCATACTTCCTCCCCCTCACGCTCTTTAGCCTGGGATCAGTTTTTACCTGCAGGGAGGAAAAGCAGCGAGAACGTTTTTGCTGTGGATGATGTATTCTGATTGGTTCAATGGAGTCAATGATCGACAGGTCACTGTATTATTTATTAACCTTCATTTATACAGGGTAGGTTCTTTTACATGCTCTTTTACAGCACCGTCCTGTTAACACCCCCACAATTAGCCTAAAGCTGCATGTCTTTGGACTGTGGGAGGAAGCCCACAGGGACACAGGCAGAACACGCTAACTCCACACAGAAAGGCCCCTGGTCGGGATTCAAACCCGGAACCTTCTTGCTATGAGGTGGCAGTGCTTGCCACTGCACCGCCGTGCCGCCCTAGTTCATAAAACCTCCACTCTCCCTGCCATAAGCTGTTACTATATACATGCAAGCATGTGCTTGACCAGGGTCTGGTGCAGATTTACATGAGTGACAGACTTACCAGCTGCTTCTGTGCAGAAGAGCTGGTGAAAGAAAGAGGTAGGCCCATGCTGGCCATGAGGGTGGTCTCTTCATCCCAATCCTCATTTACATCTGCAGTAGCCTCCTCTTCCTCCTCCGCTTCCTCCCTCTCCTCTTCCTCTCCTTCTGAAACCATATGGCAGTCAATCAATCAATTTTTACTTGTATATATATAATTATTATTTTTTTATATATTTTTATAATTTTAAACTTTATATAGCACTCTACAAACTAAGGGCTTGCCAGGGTCATAAACAATTAGCAAAGTACCAAAGACGCCTGTGCAAAAAAAGAATTGCCTTCTGTTTGCTTTTTAAAAGTAGTCATTTCAGAATTTCTGATCTTAGCTGGAAGAGTTCCGCAATCGATGCGCACAGCAAGTGAAGGATGCTCTGCACTGGAAATGAATCTACTCCCTTTCATGGGAGTACTGGTTCTCACTGTGTACAGTTGTCATACATATCGCCCATACCAATCAGGTTCAATCTTAATGCCATGCCTCTTATTTGATTAATTATTGTGTGCATATTGACGCATGGCAACGTATGCGTACAAAAAGATACATTTCAGATACAGATATAAAGCATAGCATATTCACAGCCAGGCTGGCAATTAAAATAGTTCACATGCGAGAGAAGACTACCTTCCAATTCATCTTCTGCGGGCTCTGTGGTGTCAACAAAGCGCGTCTTCCAGCCCCAGCGGTACCATTCTCTATCTCTGCCGGAGGGAAACAAAGAAAAGGCGAACGTTCGTACCATTTGAAAACTTAAAACCAAATGAACTACTTTAAGCGTAAAACAGCAACGTTAGCTTTTGGCATTCATCGTGAGTGTAGGAACACGTAGCTATACCCATATCTATTTTCAGCCGTTGTTACCTAGGAAGCAAACTGTCTATATTAGTCATCAAAGCTGCAGACACAGTGTGCAAGTTCACGTCTACTTACTGTGCAAAGGCCCTTGTGCACAAACAGCGAATCGTCTTATCTTCATCAGCACCTCTGGGGTTGAAAAATATTTCAGCAATCACACTGGTTATCCTGTGATTACCTCCCATACTTCTGGTAGGTAACTCCACAATCTCTACTAATAAACGAGTTAGGCCGCCTCAGTTTCTAATATTCTCAGCCTGGTACAAACCGGTCACAAAATTTAGTTTAAGTTAAAATGTGAAAGCACGCACAATAATATTTCTGTTGCTGCTGGCTTTCGGCCCCACTCATCTCTCACATGTAGCTCAAGGAAGCTCAAAATCTAGCGCCCCGTTTCCTGTTTGTGTCACGTGACATGTCAACCGGAACCGGAAAAAAAAAACTTATTGGGAACCGGGAGCGGGAGGGGTGAGGTTTGGAATTAATCCAATATGTCATAAAATGACGTTTGTGGTATGTTCGTTATCCACGATTGCACTATGGTTACTTGAAGATCGCTAGGGATATTGTTCAATATAGCGACAACTAGTTAGGTAACGTTAGTTGCAAAGGTTGCTGGCTTGTGTTGAAAAGTATCTGGCTCTCGCTTTGTCCTGGCTTGAGTTATGATTTATCTACGTTAGTTATCGTTAACAGCTACAGCTTTGACGCAGAGTTTGCCAGTGCTAACTTACAGATGCAGCTCGTTGGTTGGTTTTTTACGAAGACGGTTAATTTATCTTGCTCGTCGTGCTTGTTTTTTGTGTGTAACTAGCAAGGTAACCAGCAAGCTGTTCTACTTTTTATTTAGCAAAACGGTTGGGTATGCAAAAAACTTCGATGGCTAGTTAATGATCTCCTGTCTTTCCACGGGTTTGTTCTGTTCCTGCTATGGTGGTGGTGTTACAAAGTAACGGCAAAGTAGAAGTGAACAAAAAATGACGTGCATAAGTGGCAGCGTTTCACGTTTATTATAGAAGGAAAACATTTTATCGTGAGCTAATTTTAAACTCACATTATTATAGTAGGCTACTATTATGTTTTAAGGTAGTTCGTAGGCTAGCTAACCGTAACCTTTACCCTCCCTCCCACCCACCCCTGTTATTCCGAAGAAAAGTCACATTTTTCAGTGTCTGAGATATGTTTGCTTGCAATGCCGTCTTTCGAGTTGAATAGTGCTGCTTACTTTTGCCAGAGGCACTTTGGGGGGAAATGAAAGACTTCTCTCTACTAATTTTAGGTCTGCCTTTTGGCAGAAGCTGTCCCTAGTAGCGTACGGCCGATCTGGGTTCAGTCAAGGACCCCAATTGAGGAGACATGTCGGATGGTGTAGAATCCAGCATGGCTGACCTGGGATCAGCCGGCTACCTCTCGTACTTGTTGGAGGAGTGGGCGGGGCTAGACAATTTGCAAGGCTACCTCAGCTACTTGGACTACCTTCTGTGGGTTTTCACCCCGCTGGCCGTGGTCTTCATCCTGCCACTGTTTATAGTGCTGTTCCTCTACCTCTCCATCCTCTTCCTCCACGTCTACAAGCGCAAGAACGAGCTGCGCGAGGCGTACTCGTATAACCTATGGGACGGCGCGCGGAAGACGCTCGCGACGTTGTGGGACGGGCACGGGAGCATCTGGCACGGTAAATTACCTTCAACCGCAACCGGGTGGGACGTTTTTGGGTACTCCTTATCACCTTTGCGGGCAAATTTAGCGAAATTAATTCGATTCATGAAAATATTTTTAAAAATTGTCCCTATCATCCTGTTCAGATTTGTTTTTTTGTTCATTTAATACATTTAATTTGAACTTCCTTTCCTGATTTTAAATTTTATTGGCTGCATCTCTGGTCCTGACTGGGTGTTTGTGTTATTTGTGTGTGTATTTTGAGTTTGGGGTTTGGGATGTGTGTTCGGTTGTGTTCTCAGTTTGTATGCCTTTCTGATGTGGACATGTTAAAATATCATGATTAACAGATTTCCGCATTCATCTTTTCTGTTATATTAACTGTCACTCCAACTGCCAGACTTCCCACACTCTGAAGGCCCATATTCATATAGTGTCTCAGTGTAGAAGCGTTGAGCTAGGATCAGTTTGGTCTTTTCAGCTCATAATAGATAAGGTTAGGATATGGAGACTGGGAGAATGTGATCTTAAATCAGCCCTCCTGCTATCTGGTGCTTTATGAAAATGGTCCCATTTTGTCCCGTCTTTGATGAAAGCTCTGTCTCACTGCAGGCTACGAGATCCACGGTCTGGAGAAGATTCCAGATGAAGGGCCGGCCCTTATCGTTTACTATCACGGAGCCATTCCAATCGACTATTATTATTTCCTGGCCAAGGTCATCCTGCACAAAGGAAGGACCTGCCACTCTGTCGCCGACCACTTCCTGTTTAAGGTTCCAGGTAAACATTATCTGGGTTGTGGGCAGACATTTGTGAAAGGATTTGACTAGGGTGCATTGATAAAAACAAGGATAATTAATATTTGCATTATTTGACTTCAGAAAGAGAGGCTCAAAAGTATCTTATTCTTGATTAATTTTAGTAGCATACAAGAACAAGTACAAGAGCATATTTCTTTTAAAACAATTTGTTAAAAAAATAACAAAAAAGTTTTAAGAGCTTATTGCATGCTTTCAGTGCTATTACATTAATTATGGGTCCAGCTGTCTAAAGATAGGTTAGCTGGATAATGGTGTTAGCTGGATAGGTTAGCTGGATAATGGTGTTAGCTGGATAGGTTAGCTGGATAATGGTGTTTATCTTTGTTTATGATACTAATTGTTGGTTTGTTTGATAAACTTTACACTTAATGATTATAAATATGCCTGCTTGGTCATATCACACTTTTGTATTCCTGAGACTGACACTGATGTTTCCCCAGTTTTTGTAAGTGACCTTGGAAAGGGGGATCTGTTCAGTGGTTGTAATAAATTAATATTACACAATTTCTGAGCCTTTTTTTTTTTGAGTGTGGGCATTGATCCAATCATAATTAAAATCCATAATAATCATTTAATTAGACCTTTGAAGAATTGACGACTCCTGTCGTTTGACCAGTGCCACTGGTTCTGGCTGTAAGAACGGCCAACTGAACTGGACTGAAACAGGCAGGTCAGTCAGGTTCCTTAGAAAACAGAGGACCGACAAACTAGACAGCAGCCACGGACGGTGTGCATTTCCCTCCCTCACCACCGTGAGGCGCTGTAGTCACATAAACGTGAGAACAAGATTATTTCACCGTCGGGTCTTTATTTTGCCTACTGTCTACAACGATTGGAATCTTCTGCACTTTAATGAACTAAATCATTTACATAATCAAAGGGTCTTGACTGAAGACCTGGATTAGTTGAGTCATGTGCATTACTGCTGGGCTCAAATAAAAATGCAACCCTACTGGGATAATATTGGGGATGTTCCTGTTATAATGGAAAACCCAGAGTTGATTTTATGTGTTTAATATGCAGGTTAGGATATGTTGTATCATGCGACACTCACAGTGTGATTTTGGAGTGTGATTTCTCACCCGCTGGGGCTGCAGTGCTGGGTTTCCGGCACTTTCTACTTTCGGCTCAGACAGAAAACGGGGCGGCGTGTCACACGGGTGCTTTTTGGCTGAATCCCATTCTCTGGATTTACAGACTCATGGGCTCAAAGGCGTGTTCTCGTCCAGTCCGTGAGTGCTTAAGGATGACTCCATTGTGAAAAAGGTTGTTTCTGGCCCGTGCTCTTATGTGGAATTTTTACGCCCTCTACCCGCACTTTTTGCAAGTCCGCATCAATGCAGACTTACCTGCCCTCGGAAATACGCCAATAAAGTCTGCAAGTCCACGAGTCCATGGGGGCTCAGTTTGGGATTCAGCCTATGTCTCTCAGCCGACCTGGCTGTTGGCCTGTTCTCTTAAATAAACGTAGAACCCTGAGTTCTTGGACGTGCTGCACACTGACCCCGCCCCGCCCGCTCCGACAGGTTTCCGTCTGCTGCTGGAGGTGTTCAGCGTGTTCCACGGCCCGCGCGAGGAGTGCGTGAGAGCTCTGCGTAGCGGTCACCTCCTGGCCATCTCTCCGGGCGGCGTGCGTGAGGCGCTGTTCAGCGATGAGACGTACCCCCTACTGTGGGGCCGACGCCAGGGTTTCGCCCATGTGGCCATCGAATCCAGAGCGGTGAGTCGGGGGGGGTCACCAGACTGGGGTACGGGGCGGGGGGGTCACCAGACTGGGGTACGGGGCGGGCGGGTCACCAGACTGGGGTACGGGGCGGGGGGGGTCACCAGACTGGGGTACGGGGCGGGGGGGGTCACCAGACTGGGGTACGGGGCGGGGGGGTCACCAGACTGGGGTACGGGGCGGGTGGGTCACCAGACTGGGGTACGGGGCGGGGGGGTCACCAGACTGGGGTACGGGGCGGGTGGGTCACCAGACTGGGGTACGGGGCGGGTGGGTCACCAGACTGGGGTACGGGGCGGGTGGGTCACCAGACTGGGGTACGGGGCGGGGGGGGTCACCAGACTGGGGTACGGGGCGGGGGGGTATTGAAGTATTTCTGCTGGGAGGGGCTCTTGGCAAAATGTTTTTTATAAAATTTAGTGATGTTGATATCTTGTCACATGACGGCAGCAGCACTAAACCCCTCCCTGTTTCTCATTCTCCCAGCCAATCATCCCCATGTTCACTCAGAACGTCAGGGAAGGATTCAGATCTCTTGGGAATTTAAGTAAGCAAAATTATTGTATATATTTTTTATTCGTTTTCTATTGTTTTATATTCTCAGCAGACGCATGGCTTAGTTGAAGGCCGTGAGTCATGGCCCGTGACACATAGATTACATACCCATAAACCCTGTGTGTGCTGTGGGAACAAACAAAGAGATGATGATGATATTTATATTGAATATGACTATGGAGGGTGGGATTGATGATGGTGATGAAGATGATGATGATGATGATTATGGTGGAGGGGAAGAGGATGGTAACGATCGTAAAGATACAGATATTGATGATAATGATGATGATGACCTTGGTTTCAATGATGATTATGGTGGTGAGGATGATGATGATAAAGATGTTGATATTGATATAGGTGATTATGGTGGTGAGGATGACGATGGTGAGGATGATGGTGATGATGATGATGATAATGAAGATCCTGACATCGATATCAGTGACATTTGAGACGATGACGTTAGCGAAAGTGATGTTCCAGTTTTGTTTTTTGTCGTCTTTGTTGTTCAGGGCTGTTCCACTGGGTGTACGAGCGTTTCCGGTTGCCCGTGGCGCCGGTGTACGGGGGCTTCCCCGTCAAGTTCCGAACCTATCTGGGTGACCCCATCCCATACGACCCCAACGTCACTGCAGCCGAGCTGGCCGATAAGGTACCCCAACATTTTCTACACTTACCTCACTTACCTGCTTTTATCCTACAGCCCTTTCTACACTTACCTCACTTACCTGCTTTTATCGTACAGCCCTTTCTACACTTACCTCACTTACCTGCTTTTATCCTACAGCCCTTTCTACACTTACCTCACTTACCTGCTTTTATCCTACAGCCCTTTCTACACGTACCTCACTAACCTGCTTTTATCCTACAGCCCTATCTACAATTATCTCACTAACCTGCTTTTATCCTACTGCCGTTTCTACACTTACCTCACTTACCTGCTTTTATCCTACAGCCCTTTCTACACTTACCTCACTTACCTGCTTTTATCCTACAGCCCTTTCTACACTTACCTCACTTACCTGCTTTTATCCTACAGCCCTTTCTACACTTACCTCACTTACCTGCTTTTATCCTACAGCCCTTTCTACACTTACCTCACTTACCTGCTTTTATCCTACAGCCCTTTCTAGACTTACCTCACTAACCTGCTTTTATCCTACAGCCCTTTCTACACTTACCTAACTTACCTGCTTTTATCCTACAGCCCTTTCTACACGTACCTCACTAACCTGCTTTTATCCTACAGCCCTATCTACAATTATCTCACTAACCTGCTTTTATCCTACTGCCGTTTCTACACTTACCTCACCTACCTGCTTTTATCCTACAGCCCTTTCTACACTGACCTCACTTACCTGCTTTTATCCTACAGCCCTTTCTACACTTACCTCACTAACCTGCTTTTATCCTATAGCCCTTTCTACACTTACCTCACTTACCTGCTTGTATCCTACAGCCCTTTCTACACTTACCTCACTAACCTGCTTTTATCCTACAGCCCTATCTACAATTACCTCACTAACCTGCTTTTATCCTACTGCCGTTTCTACACTTACCTCACTTACCTGCTTTTATCCTACAGCCCTTTCTACACTTACCTCACTTACCTGCTTTTATCCTACAGCCCTTTCTACACTTACCTCACTTACCTGCTTTTATCCTACAGCCCTTTCTACACTTACCTCACTTACCTGCTTTTATCCTACAGCCCTTTCTACACTTACCTCACTTACCTGCTTTTATCCTACAGCCCTTTCTAGACTTACCTCACTAACCTGCTTTTATCCTACAGCCCTTTCTACACTTACCTAACTTACCTGCTTTTATCCTACAGCCCTTTCTACACGTACCTCACTAACCTGCTTTTATCCTACAGCCCTATCTACAATTATCTCACTAACCTGCTTTTATCCTACTGCCGTTTCTACACTTACCTCACCTACCTGCTTTTATCCTACAGCCCTTTCTACACTGATCTCACTTACCTGCTTTTATCCTACAGCCCTTTCTACACTTACCTCACTAACCTGCTTTTATCCTATAGCCCTTTCTACACTTACCTCACTTACCTGCTTGTATCCTACAGCCCTTTCTACACTTACCTCACTAACCTGCTTTTATCCTACAGCCCTATCTACAATTACCTCACTAACCTGCTTTTATCCTACTGCAGTTTCTACACTTACCTCACTTACCTGCTTTTATCCTACAGCCCTTTCTACACTTACCTCACTTACCTGCTTTTATCCTACAGCCCTTTCTACACTTACCTCACTAACCTGCTTTTATCCTACAGCCCTTTCTACACTTACCTGCTTTTATCCTACAGCCATTTCTACACTTACCTCACTTACCTGCTTTTATCCTACAGCCCTTTCTACAATTACCTCACTTACCTGCTTTTATCCTACAGCCCTTTCTACACTTACCTCACTTACCTGCTTTTATCCTACAGCCCTTTCTACAATTACCTCACTTACCTGCTTTTATCCTACAGCCCTTTCTACACTTACCTCACTTACCTGCTTTTATCCTACAGCCCTTTCTACAATTATCTCACTTACCTGCTTTTATCCTACAGCCCTTTCTACAATTACCTCACTTACCTGCTTTTATCCTACAGCCCTTTCTACACTTACCTCACTTACCTGCTTTTATCCTACAGCCCTTTCTACAATTACCTCACTTACCTGCTTTTATCCTACAGCCCTTTCTACAATTACCTCACTTACCTGCTTTTATCCTACTGCCCTTTCTACATTTACCTCACTTACCTGCTTTTATCCTAAAGCTTTTTCCATTAATAATGGTCTTCAGTCCAGCTTTTTTTAAAGTGAAATATTCCCCAATATATCCAAATAAAAGTAAAATGAGAAAACCTCATAATATTTGGGCAAATATACAAATTGTAACTGCTTTCAGGTATGGCACTTTTTTAAATATTGTACTGTATCTATATTTATCGTTAATTTTCTCATTATTCCTCAATATTTATCATTTAAAAGTCCACATATATCTAGTATAGAGGAGAAGGTTGTGTTTCCATAAGGCCCAGAGCCCGGAGCTTTACTGCAGCTCTGTGCCAAACCAGGAAGTGACATCCTGTGAAATTCCATTCCAGGCCCAGCATGCAGTGCAGTCTTTGATCGATCAGCACCAGAAGATCCCGGGGAACGTTCTTCGAGCGCTCCTGGAACGGTTCCACACCAGACACAAAGAAGAATAAGCACACGGAGGAAGCAGCAATATAGTGCAGAGGAACCCACAGTGCAGAAGAACCTGCTACAGCGTAATGGAACCCACAGTGCAGAGGAACCCACAGTGCAGAAGAACCCGCTACAGCGTAATGGAACCCACAGTGCAGAGGAACCCACAGTGCAGAAGAACCCGCTACAGCGTAATGGAACCCACAGTGCAGAGGAACCCACAGTGCAGAAGAACCTGCTACAGCGTAATGGAACCCACAGTGCAGAGGAACCCACAGTGCAGAAGAACCCGCTACAGCGTAATGGAACCCACAGTGCAGAGGAACCCACAGTGCAGAAGAACCTGCTACAGCGTAATGGAACCCACAGTGCAGAGGAACCCACAGTGCAGAAGAACCTGCTACAGCGTAATGGAACCCACAGTGCAGAGGAACCCACAGTGCAGAAGAACCCGCTACAGCGTAATGGAACCCACTGTGCAGAGGAACCCGCTACAGCGTAATGGAACCCACAGTGCAGAAGAACCCGCTACAGCGTAATGGAACCCACAGTGCAGAAGAACCCGCTACAGCGTAATGGAACCCACAGTGCAGAAGAACCCGCTACAGCGTAATGGAACCCACAGTGCAGAAGAACCCGCTACAGCGTAATGGAACCCACAGTGCGGAAGAACCCGCTACAGCGTAGAGGAACCCACAGTGTAGTACAGAGGTATCCTCTACCGTACAGCACAGGGGAGCCAGCTGTATAGTACAGAGGAACCCACAGTATATTACTAAAGAACCAGTGACAGCAGAGAGGAACCCAGAAACCTGCTGTAATACAGGGGAACCCACAGAGCTGCGTTTTGGCTCTATCCTGTCCTGTGACATTAAAGGGACGGTACTTTAGCTGTACACAGGTTAGGGAACTCCCATGTGCAGCTTACTACAGACAGGCTAGTCCTGCCGTCATATGCTTCCCCTCAGTGCACAAACACCTGTAAAACCTGTAGCGGCTCAGACTGCTACGAATCGGGAGTATTTTCCCTCTGTGTGTGTGAGTGTGAGAGAGTGTGAGACGCATTATCAGACTGATTCTCCAGCCCTCTTTTAAAAGCCATCAGTTTAATCATAACTGGCTTCGGTCTGGTCTGGTATTTATTGTAGCTCCTCTAAAGAGCGAAGCCACTTTATAAAGATCCTGTCATGTACACAATGGCCTCTCAATTGCAGCTTTGATAGATTCCTCAGTTGTATGTGGTAGCTGAGGAGTTACTTGTACATATTTCCAAAAGCGTGTATGAGCCCACGTGATAAAAGTAGCAAAATGGGGAAAGGGAAAGAGTATTCGCAGGACAATCATCAAATGCAAGATAATTTATTATTTTATTGTATTAATTATTGTATATTTACTTGATTTTAAACGTCTGACTTAATATTGTAAAATCTAATTTAATTGTATTTGTTCTGCAGTCTAAACACCTCCTATATGAGCTGCGTTTTAAGGATTTGTTTTACGATGTCTAGAGGACTGTTCCTTTACTTGTGTCTGACGCAGCAGGTTTGGAATCTTTATGTATTTTTATGCTTATGGAGAAAGTGGGATGTGAGTTTTAATGGAAGGTTTGAGCCTAGAAACCAGACCTCTTTCACAGAGTTGTGTGTAAAGAACAGACCTGATCTCTCTCCTCAAAACCCCTCCAAGCCCCGCTGTTCAGATGTGAACTCTAAGTCGTGTAGATGAGAATGGCAAAGCTACGGGATCCACATCACACAGCACTTACCTAATTAAACAACTGTTTCAGTAGCAGCAAGTCCTATGTTGGTTGAGGGGATCCATCTTGTTTTGAACTCGAGACTAGACCCGTTGTATCCTGGTGACCTCCTCTGCCAGCAGATCTACGACTCAGTATCTTGCACTAAACAGAGTTTCTAAAACCGCATCATCTGCTATGTTACTTTTCGATCTGAACTGGCCTTAACATGGCTGCAGCAATGGGCCCCATTTCTCAACATCTCGGGCCGAGATCCGTCCTAATGCCTCCATGTTGGCTCTGACGCATACTGTAACCTGTTCTAATGCCTCCATGTTGGCTCAAATGCATACTGTAACCTGTTCTGATGCCTCCATGTTGACTCCGACGCATACTGTAACCAGTTCTAATGCCTCCATGTTGGCTCAAAAGCATACTGTGACCTGTTCTAATGCATCCATTCTGGCTCATACGTAGACAGTAACCTCCTTATGCATCCATATTGCCTTCTCACACAGACTCCGCTCTGAAACAGGCTTTTCTGTAATGCCTGACTATCCTTCAGGACTTCCCTGTTGGTACGAATTTTCAGACTGGACAACACAAAAGCTCTTTGGCTGTGTCCGAAACAATGTCCTTCCATACTATTGAATATACCAGTTGAGTGCACTGGATGAGAGAGGCAAAGTGTTCTCTAAATGTAGTGCACTTAAAATCCCCGGATGATATACTTATTTCCGGGTTTTGACAGGGAACCTTTAATAGCTGAAAAATTCAGGGACCATATTTTTTCTTGCCCTCAGGAGATTAAATGGATCAATATTTTAATTGAGTGCTGCTGTAGATTTATGGAATAAAACCAATAAGGCACTTTTATATGAAGGTTGTTTTATGTTTTATAGTGATTACGGTTGATCTTTAACATCTGATGTTTATTTTTTTATTTTGTATGTAAATTTTCCTCTAAGTATGATTCTGATTCGGTGATCAGTTGTTGTTTTTTTTGTTTTTTTTTTAAATGTCCCAAATCTAGCGCATATATTCTATGCTCCTGCCAGACCGAACTTCACAAATATATTTTCTGTGAAAAATGATTCCCTATAAGCACTCATTAGCTGCATCTGGAGAAGATACACTTCAGTGAGCAGCTTCATCAAAGCAACGGCACAGTACCTCTTTTTTACCAGTAGAGGGCGAAAAGGCCTCCCACTGGTCTCCCTGTCCAGTTATTTAATCATGGCTAACACCTGCTCCTCCAAACAATGAGTGCGTTTTCTACAGCTGTGCTAAGGCCGGGTGACCTGGAGTGTGCCAGCGCTTCCCGATTCTCCGCGCTTCGCTTGTGGGCTTCAGCTTTGCTTCAGTAACACCTCTTCTCTCCCTGAAGCCTGTGCTCCGCCCCTTCCGTCCCCCTCGGTCCTCGCTAACCATGGCCTGGGTTATCACAATATGGGTGTCGGCAGCCATCTTTGATTTGGGCGTTTGACAGTAGCTTCGAGCTGCCATTGTGTGGGTGGTGATTTAGTGATGTTGGCGCCTCTGGGGCTCGAGGGCGGGCCAGGAAATGGACAGGAGCCACCAAGGTACGATGTTTTAAGCACAGATGCGGTCAGGCCAGCTCGACCTGCCTGTGGAAATGTGGCTTATGACAGGGGGAAAGCGTCAGGGTTGATGGTCGTAACGGAGTGTGTGTACCGGTCCATTTCTGCCAGGTTTATGTGTTAGTGAAGAGAAACATGTGTGAAGATGGTAATATGATGTAAAGCTCTTTGAAGAGAGGGCAGACCATCTTCTGTCCTGGGATAATATTTTCACGTGTTAAGGTTAATGACCATGTACACAAAATGGTATCAGCATTTGCCAAATAAATGTTGCATTTTTTTCCCTCTTTTCAGTTTTTCTGTAATTTTTGACCTTTGTCGTAACGTTTAACATACGTGCAGCTTGTTCTGTAAGGTGATCAGTTGCTACACATTTCTCTTACAGCCTGTACAATGAGTGTGTTAATTTTTGATTAAATCATGTTGGAAAATAAAGAATGTTGTAATTATTTTGGTATTCTCACTTCTGTGAATAGCACCGATCCTACGTGACTGTTATTAACCGCTGTTTTTTAAACTTTTGATTGACAGACTGCCTCGTGATGAGTGAAATGGCAGAGCATGGTGACTAGAGAGGGTGTTGATTAGCAGAGTTGGGCTGCAGGGATTCCAGGATGTGCACGGTCTTGCACAGTGATACCGAGGAGATCTAAGATGAGCATTGGGTCCGCAGGAGAAGTGTCTTGTGATGACAGATCCTGCCTCAACAGCGCCCCCTAGCAGAGCACTTTGGTGGCCCTGAACAAGAACTGTACTGTTGTAACACAACTGTGAACTGTTGTTGAGGCCCCAAAGTGCTCCAATGTAAATCACACCCATCACTTAAAAGCTGAATTGTGGGGCCCAGTGATGGTTGTGGCCCTAAACGATTGCATAGAGTGTTTATGCAGCAGTCAGCTTTGCCCCAAACTGATGTAACACGTAATCAGGAAAAATAAATCCTCTGCTTTGACAGCTGGTATACCTAACTGCTCTGTATGGGAAGGTATACCCAACAGCTCTGCATGGGAAGCTATACCCAACAGCTCTGTATGGGAAGGTATACCCAACAGCTCTGTATGGGAAGGTATACCCAACAGCTCTGTATGGGAAGGTATACCCAACAGCTCTGTATGGGAAGCTATACCCAACAGCTCTGTATGGGAAGGTATACCCAACAGCTCTGTATGGAAAGCTATACCCAACAGCTCTGTATGGGAAGGTATACCCAACGGCTCTGTATGGGAAGCTATACCCAACAGCTCTGTATGGGAAGCTATACCCAACAGCTCTGTATGGGAAGCTATACCCAACAGCTCTGTATGGGAAGCTATACCCGACAGCTCTGTATGGGAAGCTATACCCGACAGCTCTGTATGGGAAGCTATACCCTACAGCTCTGTATGGGAAGCTATACCCAACAGCTCTGTATGGGAAGGTATACCCAACAGCTCTGTATGGGAAGGTATACCCAACAGCTCTGTATGGGAAGGTATACCCAACAGCTCTGTATGGGAAGCTATACCCAACAGCTCTGTATGGGAAGGTATACCCAACGGCTCTGTATGGGAAGCTATACCCAACAGCTCTGTATGGGAAGGTATACCCAACGGCTCTGTATGGGAAGCTATACCCAACAGCTCTGTATGGGAAGGTATACCCAACGGCTCTGTATGGGAAGCTATACCCAACAGCTCTGTATGGGAAGGTATACCCAACGGCTCTGTATGGGAAGCTATACCCAACAGCTCTGTATGGGAAGCTATACCCGATGGCTCTGTATGGGAAGGTATACCCGACAGCTCTGTATGGGAGGCTATACCCAACAGCTCTGTATGGGAAGGTATACCCAACGGCTCTGTATGGGAAGCTATACCCAACAGCTCTGTATGGGAAGGTATACCCAACGGCTCTGTATGGGAAGCTATACCCAACGGCTCTGTATGGGAAGCTATACCCAACAGCTCTGTATGGGAAGCTATACCCGATGGCTCTGTATGGGAAGGTATACCCAACAGCTCTGTATGGGACGGTATACCCAACAGCTCTGTATGGGAAGCTATACCCAACAGCTCTGTATGGGAAGCTATACCCAATAGCTCTGTATGGGAAGCTATACCCAACAGCTCTGTATGGGAAGGTATACCCAACAGCTCTGTATGGGAAGGTATACCCAACAGCTCTGTATGGGAAGCTATACCCAACAGCTCTGTATGGGAAGGTATACCCAACAGCTCTGTATGGGAAGGTATACCCAACGGCTCTGTATGGGAAGGAGAAGTTAGGACTAGGATTCCAAGAGCCCTGACAAAAAATATTAGAACAGGATTAATAACTTTGTCAGTTATAATAATGTACATTAAGAGAATGTTTTACATGCAATGTACTAATAGCGCTAACTGTTTCTTTTTCTTTTCTTGTTTTTGGCAAAAAAAATAACCACCACGTGGTGGGGCCCAATGTGAGATCTATTCCTGGGGCCCAATGTGAGATCTATTCCTGGGGCCCAATGTGAGATCTATTCCTGGGGCCCAAAATCCGTGGCGGCACCTTTGGGAATACCAGAAGAACATTTGACGACAAGGCCATTCAGCCCATCTGAACTGGTCATCTTGCCTACTGCCCAGAGAGGGTCTACTACTGCCCAACGGAGGGTTTACTACTGCCCAGAGAGGGTCTACTACTGCCCAACGGAGGGTTTACTACTGCCCAGAGAGGGTCTACTACTGCCCAGGGAGGGTCTACTACTGCCCAGAGAGGGTCTACTACTGCCCAGAGAGGGTCTACTACTGCCCAGGGAGGGTCTACTACTGCCCAGAGAGGGTATACTACTGCCCAGGGAGGGTCTACTACTGCCCAGAGAGGGTCTACTACTGCCCAGGGAGGGTCTACTACTGCCCAGAGAGGGTCTACTACTGCCCAGGGAGGGTCTACTATTGCCCAGGGAGGGTCTACTACTGCCCAGGGAGGGTCTACTACTGCCCAGAGAGGGTCTACTACTGCCCAGAGAGGGTCTACTACTGCCCAGGGAGGGTCTACTACTGCCCAGAGAGGGTCTACTACTGCCCAGGGAGGGTCTACTACTGCCCAGAGAGGGTCTACTACTGCCCAGGGAGGGTCTACTACTGTCCAGGGAGAGTCTATTACTGTCCAGAGAGAGAGGGTCTACTACTGTCCAGGGAGAGTCTATTACTGTCCAGAGAGGGTCTACTACTGTCCAGGGAGGGTTTACTACTGTCCAGAGAGAGTCTACTACTGTCCAGAGAGGGTCTACTACTGTCCAGAGAGGGTCTACTACTGTCCAGAGAGGGTCTACTACTGTCCAGAGAGGGTCTACTACTGTCCAGAGAAGGTCTACTACTGTCCAGGGAGGGTTTACTACTGTCCAGAGAGAGTCTACTACTGTCCAGAGAGGGTCTACTACTGTCCAGAGAGGGTCTACTACTGTCCAGAGAAGGTCTACTACTGTGTCAAGCCTGAATACCCAAAGAGACTCTGCTTTTACTCCATGGCTCAGTAAGTTATTCCATGTAGCAAAAAAAAAATAGTGTAAACTTGATATTATGTGGATTGTGGATGTGACAGGGTAGTCATCTGTGTGAACTACCTGCTTATCCAGATTATATGCAGATCAGTGGGTGTGTGTTTGCGCTTGTGTACACACAGATTTAGTGTGGGTTTAGAAAAGGGCCTCCATTTACACAATATCACACAACTCACTAATTTTTAAGTGTTCTTGTGTGTATTAGGAGGCCACATTAAATAATGCAGAATAGGACAGATTAAATGAATTGTAGACCTTTAACCAGGATGGTCAATGGAGAACCAATTCTTTACAATGACCACCTGCGTGGTCCCTAAGCTGCATGTCTTTGTGGGAGGAAACTGCAGCACCCAGAGGAAACCCACATGGGTGCGGAGAGAACATGCAAACTCCACACAGAGAGGATCCAGGCCAGCCGGGACTTGAACCCGGAACCTCTTTCTGGTGAGGTACAGTGTCAACCACTGCGCCACCATGCCGCCCCAAACGTTATTTTTCCCCAGGGAGAACTTCAGAATAATGATAATAATAGCAATAGTAATGATAGCCCAAGTCTTACAGGGGAGACGAGGACATAGTTCAGCTAAAGGGAATAAAGTGAGCAGGCAGATAAAATGACCACAGTGTACTTTATTAAATTAATTTGGTACCTTGTGTTGCAATAAAATCAAATAAAAATTTACAAAACTCCCAATATATACAAAATTGTTAGATTCTGTAGTTTCACGCTTAATATTTACAATAAAATCAAGTCAAAATAAAACTTGTTTTTTTTTTTTGTTTTTTTTTTTTTAAAGCACTTCAATCTTCTGTCACACAATGCAACTCACTCAAAAGACCAAAAAATAAACAGGATTTTTTTTTTTTTTAGTTTTTTTGATAATTTTTTTCTCTTTTTATACATCACATACACCACACTAGATTATTCAGCACTATAGAATGTGCAGCTGCCAACATCTGGCACTGACCTCTATTCAAAAACACATCCTTCACAACCAGGACTCAACGTAGGAATGTTGTTTAAACATGGTCATTTGCATACATTTATGTACAGTTAAAATATCTCTTTTCCCTCCATTTCAGTCATAACCTTCCATTTGCAAATGAAATCAGTGCACATTTGTACAATATGTGTTTACACGTTGAGCGATACCGGACTGGGTGGTGGCAGTTGGGACAGTTGGTGTGGGCGGCACTCCTGCATAACTTTGCTGGTTTCGTCTTCAAACAAATATCTGATAAGTTAGGGGCCAGTGAAATGAACTCTGATTGTACCCCCCAGGAAAAATCCAGCGCTTTTGCCCCCACCCTGAGCAGACCAGATCACCGTTGACGACCACCCCGCCCCTTCCCCAATTTGAACTCGGTCACTGTTGCCATGAGTAACGGTGACATGTTTCTGTAAATCTGCGTCTGAAAACGGATCCTTTCTGCTCGTGACTCATTGAAAGAAGACATTGGCTTTTAAGGTCAGTCTGTGGCAACAGCCCTTGCACACACGTACACACACATACACACACATACGCACACACACACCTGCTAACTACTGCACAAAGAAAATGATTTCTTATGAGGCAGAAAAAAATGACGAGAAAATATCAATTTGATATCAATATCAACAAACTAAAAGTGACAGAAGCTGCTTATTAGGTGAATACGTGGCCAAGCTCTTCCCCATCCCTCCCAAAATAGGAAATAATTTTGTTGTCGATTACAGATCAGCTGTTTTTGCTGTGTTTCTTTCTGCAGTTAGTGGGTAAAGTGAGTTGACAGTCTCCTGCCATCGCAGCGCCAGTGTGCAGTTACTGCTCCACGGTAATGAGACCTTATTGTGCCAGTAAAGAGCACAGCTTCCTGTGTCATAGTGAATAGAAAGCAGACAACATCTGTGTGATAGAACATCCAAAGAGCTGAAGAGGGCTTATGTTCAGCACGTCAAGCTGAGGTAGTTAGATGTACGTTTTTAAAACTTTACAGAAAACTAGTGACAAAAAGACAAGACTTGGGCTGCTTTTTAAAAAGAAATACGCCTTTTTAACTTATGGTGGGGGTCCCCTGGATGCCTTTGTGCCTGGGTGGGGGTCCCCTGGATGCCTTTGTGCCTGGGTGGGGGTCCCCTGGATGCCTTTGTGCCTGGGTGGGGGTCCCCTGGATGCCTTTGTGCCTGGGTGGGGGTCCTTGAATCAGAAAAGCCCTGGTGTAAAGCACTATCCTTGTGTGTGGATGTACCCCACAATCTGGTATAGAATCTGGACCGTGCACCACACAGTCTGGTATAGAATCTGGACTGTACACCACACAGTCTGGTATAGAATCTGGACTGTGCACCACACAGTCTGGTATAGAATCTGGACTGTGCACCACACAGTCTGGTATAGAATCTGGACCGTGCCAGTGCTGAGTGTGGATGGCAGACCTGTCTGGCGATGCATAAATTGGCACTAGCATCACCAGGGAAAGGATAGCTTCAGTCGGTCGGAATGACAACGTCTCATCGCAGCCCCCCATTGGCTGACTGGACACACTGACTGGCCTCCATTGGCTGAACTGCACATTAAGCCCCTCCCCCCATGCTTTTCTGCACTCTCCTGATTTGACAGCGGAGGTTGCAGCAATGAGTGCTGATGATGAATCCGATTGGGTATTCCAAATTAGGAGGAAAAGGGGAGGGGCTATAAAAATATCTAAAAATAAATAAATACAAATAAATTAGGAGACTAAAGTGAAAGAAAGACCTCTGTATTACCTGTATTACCTGTGTATTTTCCAGTACGTGGCAGTTTGGCCCTCCACAACAGCGATTGTAAATTTTTTAGATTTTCATTGTTCAGTTGGTTGGTGTTCATATGTACGTTATTTTGCAGTCAGGTGATCAGAAACCTATACGGGCAGGTGAAAACCTAAACGCCTACTACACAAGGTGATACCCCCCCCCTCCCTTCCAGGGTCACTCCCATTACGAGCGGGATGTCCCAACTTTCCTTAGACAACCTCTGCCTGTATGACACCCTGCCTATTTTTACCCGCGATCGACAAACGCTGGAAAACACCCCCAATCTTCACCCCAAAAGTCACAGCAAGATCACAAGTCCTCGGCTGGAAAAAAAAAACTCTTGTGGTTTGCAGATGGCAGGGGCAATGGCTCTATAAATAACTGATGGCTTTCTCTCGTTCAGGGCGGGGGGGGGGTGAGGTGAGAGCAAGGTGTAATACCGTGGAGCAGAGCCGCAGAATCATTCTACGATTATTCCGGTCAAACGGGTAACCACAGAATATAATCATCTCTACAGTGTGCTTACACATACAGAATAGACAGGAGATTGACAGGTCCTTGCACGTCCGTCCCACAGATCCTAGTCTTGTCTTCCATTGCACCGGCATTTGTTTGGGGGCCGCTGAGTGGGAGGTAATATCTATGGAGGGATCTGGAATGGGGTCATGGGGTCATAGGGGTCAGGGGTGGGGGTCATAGGGTGATGGGGGGGGGGGGGGGTCAGAGGGTTGAGGGGTCACAAGGTGTTGAGCTGTGTTTTGGACTAAACACACAGCTAATTAACATCTGCTGGTTTAGATTTCGGACATTTGGGGGTGGGGGGGCGTTAGTGTTCTGAGGCGTGATGGGGCGCTGTGTTACCCCCTCCAGTGATGGGGCGCTGTGTTACCCCCTCCGGTGATGGGGCGCTGTGTTACCCCCTCCGGTGATGGGGCGCTGTGTTACCCCCTCCGGTGATGGGGCGCTGTGTTACCCCCTCCGGTGATGGGGCGCTGTGTTACCCCCTCCGGTGATGGGGCGCTGTGTTACCCCCTCCGGTGATGGGGCGCTGTGTTACCCCCTCCGGTGATGGGGCGCTGTGTTACCCCCTCCAGTGATGGGGCGCTGTGTTACCCCCTCCGGTGATGGGGCCTGGAACGCCTCTAGAACCCCTCAAGACCATCATGGAGAGGCTTGTTTCTTTTTCCCTTCCTTTCTTAATAATTAACATTATTCTCACATTGGCCTCCAACTCCAGCTGTGATTGGTTAACCAGACACATCAGTCAGCCACTATCCTGATATCGGATTGGTTAACCAAAGATGTGAGCCGTTTAGCATGACTGATTAGTCAGATGTATATGGGCCATTAGCGAGCGATGCGAACGGTTAGCCAGAGACGGAGATGTGTGCAGGTGTGAGCCGTTCGCTGGAGCGGCTTGCTGTTAACATCATCATCTGTCACTGTTGTTGTGGGAGAGACATGGCAGAGACTGTGTTAAATTAGCTCCTTCTGAAGAGAGTGCTGGCCTACAATCAAACAGTGTTCAGCAATGCAGGCGGCTTCTTCCAGACACGCTTCCTCGAGATGAACAGGAGGCCGTACTCGTCTAATGAGACTGCATTAATGTGTTTCAGCTAGCGATCTGGCGGCGTGACCTTTCTCTGCGCGGCAATAAAAATGAACGTGGTCGTTTCATATTGATTAGGTTTACTTCATAACCGATTGGCCCCACTTTGTTCCTTTAATGGAGGCGATAGCCATCAATGAGAGCAGAGAGCTGAGAAATCACCTTTCTGACAAGCACTGTGAGTGGCCACAATACGGCCATTCACATAACCTGCACCAATCGCAGAGTGCAACCCATCCCACAGCCTCATTCTGCACCAATCACAGCGCACAACCCATCCCACAGCCTCATTCATCAACAAGCACAGAGCACAACCAATTCCACAGCCTCATTCATCAACCAGCACAGAGCATAACCAATCCCACAGCCTCATTCATCAACCATCACAGAGCACACACAATCAAGGTCTCATTCTGCACCAGTAGCAGAGCACAGCCAATGACATAGCCTCATTTGGCACCAATCACAGTACAGCCAATCACACGGCCTCATTCTGCTTCGCTCACAGAACACAGCCAATGCTCTACAGCCTCATTCAAAACTTAACACAGTCTGCCCAAAATTGTTCACAGAGAAATCAACTTAACAAGGTTTAACTGTAGCAAGAATGGCGAGGGTTATAACTGTAGATTGAGATTATTTTGTATTGTACAGGACCTTGGTCTTTCGTAGATAAATCAAGATGTGTGCTTTTCAGAAAGTTTAAAAATAAGTTGGTTAATTATTCATTTTGTGCTTCAATTTAATCAATATGACAAAAGTGGAATTTCGCTTGTTTTCACAGATGGATATTAAACTACAACACTTTATACGGATGAATGACTGTGCATGTCAGCTGCAATATATAAGGCTTGAAATCCATTTTTGTCATGTGCTGTTACGACCGGTCTCAATGGTAAATGAGCCAAAGGACTCATTGGGAGTGCTACCCATAGATATAGAACCATAGATGTGACATATTATGTGATGCAATAGCAATTTGGCAGCCATCTTACCTGGGTACAGCTATAATGGAAACCTAAAGTGTCATGTACTTTCTAACCCACTGTGATGTCATAATCGGGTCTCAGAAGCCAGATAGCTGATGATTGGCTCATAGATATGGAACCATGGCTACTGGCCACCATCTTACCTGGGTATGGTCTCAAAAATTGTGCCACTAAACTATGACATGTGTCACATCTACGGTTCTATATGTATGTTGTTACCAAACAAGCACAGCTTCCTCTCTCTTCATTTGAGGGCAAGAAACAAAGGGAAAAATTAAATTCAATACAAAATATCGGCCTGCAGTTACGTAAGACGAGTCATGCACTATTTTATATGAAAACACCCTGTGTGAAAGAGAAGAGAAAGCAGGCGTATTACAGTAAACGCGTGTGGCAGCGGAGAAATTTAGAGAAGGGGGGGGGGGTGGTCAGTTTAAAGTTGTGTTTGTGTTTTTGGTTAAACCAGAGAAGGACCCAGAGAGATTTAAATCTTTAGATTGACACGGGGACGTACGCCATTTTGAATATGTGTATCTTCCGTGTGTTTACACGTGTGCATTTCGTATGCAACACGGGTCGCTCAGATTTGCACTTCATCTAACTCTGTCTCGCATGCAAAGCAACGCACACCTCCATTACTTTGATTGTAGTCTATACGTACATCTATTTGGGAGTCATTTTGTGTTTTATTTTGTAACGACAGTAAAATGTTTAGCATTAAATCAACTTTGTTTTACTCTGAGACAGTTTTTATCCTCTCTGGATTCAGAGAGATTTGTATGCATCACCCTCTCAGTAGGCTAAGGCCCCGATGCTCCATGACACAGATATTTAAATCTGGACCTCAAATCCAAATCCGGCCCTGGTTTTCTTTCTCCCAGGTAATTAACTGAACAGTTAGTGCTACTGATTGGCCAGACTGCCTTCACACCTGACTCCCAGGTAAAGGGAGGGTGGAAAACCAGTAGTGCTCGCACCTCGAGGACCATGATTTGAATACCAGAGTGCTCTACGATGTCTAGAGCTTCTACAATTGGTAGAGCTTGGTTTCCTGATTGACTGTTGGAGCGATTTGATTGGCTTAGATCATTCGTGAAGCACATGCCCAGGGATTTGGGCTGATTCAGCTCACATAAGGTTTATAATGCAGCAAACCAGGGATCTCAAATCAAATCCTGGATACTCAAATCTGTTAAGAGTACTAGAACACATTTACGGTGATTTGAGTAACTGGGCTCTACCCTAAGTCAGACAGCCCTGTCCATCGGCTTCATGATCCAGTGTTCACACACTCCATCCACCACAGCGGTGGGGAGAACCATTCCCGGAATCCGTTTCTGGTTTTAGTTCCCACCGATTGCCCCGGGCTCAATTAGCTAATTAGCTGTGTACAGCAATGCCAGCCCACTTCACTTATAGATTAGACCACTGTAAAAACATTTCATACTGGGACACTAGAACATGCAGTCTTCAGATGTCATTCACAAGCTTATCAATAGGTAAGATGTCAGATGGCGTTAAATATTTGGGCTAATTAAGTCATTAAGAGCCGAAGTTGACATCCTAAAGTCCTGAAGTGGACACAGCCCTCCTGGAACAGGGTACCAGTTACAACAAACCTGGTACAACTTCTCACTGGGGAGGTACAGTCGCTGTATGTTGCCATAGTTACACTAATGATTCATGTCCTAAACCTGTTCTCCTGTCATTTCTGAGGGAGCTAGGCATGTCACACACTCACCATTCTTATCCTTTTCTGAATGACAGCTGAGACATAAATCAGGAAGCCGCAAATTAAACACACCGCCCCGTGAACCTGTGTTCGCGCTCGCACGAAGTGCTTACATCATCACAAAGTGCCGAAGAAGGAACGTTGCTTCTGTCGTTTGGCCAAAGGCGTACCATAATCTCTGAGTTTGGGGGGGCCTCCCCTTCCTGGGCACAGGAAGGGGGCCTCCCCTTCCTGTGCCTGTGTGTGCTCTGATTGATTAGCTTGTGCTGTCTGGGTTCCTCCTCCTGTTCCTGTTTCCTGTCCAATCAGATCTTGGCAGGTGGTCCTTCAGACTGCGGCTCCACGGACATTCTGTAGCATCTTAACAAAAGGTTGCACCTGATTGGCTCTTCCAGTTGAGATATTATAATGAGGTCAGCCTCCAGCACCACACCACTCCTTCCAGTATAAACACTCATATGGCACGTTCTCAAGCACAGCGACGCCCTGTCTTCATTTGTATATTTTTATATATACAATATATTGTTTACATATTTTTTTAATTCAAGTAAATAACAATCGATCGCTGTATTTGTTCTGTGCTTAGCAGCGACCCATATGATAGGAACTTTATGGGCCCACAAGTAGACCTTTTGGCACAAGGAGAGCTTCATCTGACTGGGAGGGGTCACAACGCAAGGACAGAATTCCATGGCCTTTGTGACATCATAAGATGTGGCCTTCACCGATTGGTGCCTCTTTCGGATAGCAAAATTGGAGTATTACTCCTTTTGTGTGTTGTACTAGCATTTGTACCGAACCTCCGGGAAGTGTGTGTGTGTGTGTGTGTGTGTGTGTGTGTGTGTGTGTGTGTGTGTGTGTGTGTGTGTGTGTGTGTGTGTGTGTGTGTGTGTGTGTGTGTGTGTGTGTGTGTGTGTGTGTGTGTGTGTGTGTGTGTGTGTCTGTGTCTGTGTCTGTGTGTGTGTGTCTGTGTGTGTGTGTGTGTCTGTGTATGTGATCCTGTAGCTATGGCAGAGATTGTATCACTGTAAACAGAGTTTTTTGTGAATAGGCTTCAGAACTTGCTCATAAGAGGCAATCCTCCATTGTGGAAGAAGCACTCGAACCCGGATATGAGATGTGAGAGGTTGCTGTGGATTTGTGTGTGTTAGAGCACAATACCCATCACTAACCAACGTGTTCCCTGACAGACATCAGTAAAAAAAATGAAGTAAATCAAAAAAAAAGATTTAAAAACGCTGATCGATCAATAAAACCTTGCCTTACTTTTTTTCTTTTTTTTTTTTAGCCCGTGACAATCAACATCAGGGTTGAAACTCTATGTACACTGGGCTTGTGGTTTTATTGCCTTGTCCGTGACCCCCTCCCCTGAAGGGGTCCGGCTGTTCTCTCTCTCTCTCTCTCTCTCTCTCTCTCCCCCCCTGCAGGACGTCCCCAGAACAGCGCCCCCTACAGCGTGGTCTCGTACTCCAGCCTCTCCTGCATCAGCGCGTCGTCCTTGTACTGCAGCCGCGGGGGCGTGGCCCCGGAGTCGGCCGCCAGCACCGCCTTCCGGATGCTTCTGTCCAGCACGTGTCTCTCCCAGGCCGGGGTACCTGTTCCGGCACAGGTCGATCTTAACGACGGTCTCCTCCACGCGGTGCGCGCGGGACGAGCAGGGCGTCGACGGCGCCGTGGGCCTCACCTGGAACACGGGCGCGAATCCGTCCCGCTCCGAGTACTTTGGGTCGCCCGCCGCCGCCGCCGCCGGTGCCGCCGCCACCCCCCGGTTCGAGCGCAGCGAGTTGGTGGCGCCCTCCGGTGGCAGGGCGAAGGTGGCGGACGGGTCGTCCAGGATGCAGCTGGCGGAGCGGGCGAAGCGGGCGCCGTTGGGGTGGAAGAAGGCGTAATACATGAGCATGAAGAGTACGCCGGTCAGGAAGCTGCTGAAGATGACGCAGAGCGCGGGGGACGGCGAAGGCCTCCGTCCCCGCCGGCGAGCGGTACAGGTACCAGAGCGCGCTGAGAGCCGCGTTCTCCGTCAGCACCGCCGCGTAGTACGCCAGCAGGCGCCAGCGGGTGCGGCCCTCCTTCACGTTGAACCAGCTGAAGATGTAGACCACGCCCACCACCATGTCGAAGACGATCTCCTCCCACTTGCTGACGCAGTACTCGGTCTCGCAGTGCACGATCCAGAAGGTCATGGCGCACCAGTGCAGCACGATGAAGATGCCGAAGTACAGCTGGAACACGGAGGCGAAGAGGGCAAAGGTCACCACGCGGGCGGCGATGGTGAAGAAGTGCCAGCAGAACTGCAGCGCCACCGCCAGGTGGCTCAGGGGCTTCTTGTCGTCGCGGCTGTCTCGCAGGGCCTTCTGGTACGACGCCAGCGCCCACGCCAGGGACACCAGCGACGCGGCAGCCGTCATACCTGTCCAAGAAGCGCACAGAGGTCAGCTCCTTTCAGAGCCAAAGATTGTGTGTTTTATCTGGTTGCTACACAAACTAACAGGGTATAAAATTTACTTTTTCACCCATTGGCCAGAGTGGCTTGTGGATTCTAAAAATCACCAGACCTTTTCAACATTTTACCAGCCACATTACCTTTTACAATATAACACAACCTGGTCAAAGTGGCTGCTGGAGTGAACAATCAATTTTTTACCAGCATTTGTCCGGTGGCGACTGTTAATTTCACACCCTGGTAATGAAGTTGTGTAAGTCGCTCTGGATAAGAGCGTCTGCTAAATGCCTATAATGTAATGTAATGTAATGTAAGTGTCTTTTCTGTGTTTCAGAAACTAACAGTATCTTCTGTGTGTTATAGTAACGTCCGTGTGTGTTGGGGTGTGCGTGTGTGTGTTACAGTTTTGTTTGTAGTCTTCACAGCTGTCTCTGCTGGCTGGTTACACACATCGTGCTTTTTTCCCTGTACAGACACACAAAGTGTTGGCCACTGACTGAAACGACGGAACGGACTCCCTGATTCAGCGCTATGCTGCTGCATCGCGGTTTATTCTCACATGGCCGTCATCTTTTACCCACAATGCTCTTAAGCCTTAAATCCTGAAGGGTTTACCAGCACTCGGAAATATCACACCCAAGATTACCTTTTGTTTTGCTCTTTGGTGGAAGTTCAATAAAGGTCCAAGTTCAACAGACGACAAGAAACCCGTCTGTAAATAACCTGCTCCGACTGTCATTGGTGAAGCTGGCGCCGTGGTTTTTAGCATCTGTGAAAATCTCTACTCCTTTCATTTATTTATCATATAATATTTTAAAAAATGGCTTTTAAAAGCATGGAAATTATGAAAGAGGGTCTGGCAGCCTTCCAGACAAAAACAAGCATTTTGTAGATGACACAAGGCAGCTCAATACCTGACCCCTACTGTGCGTATATATCTGTACGCGGGCTATTGATGCTCTGCGACAAATCTAAAGAGTGACTTTGTGAGAGGAAGATACGGGTCTCCTGCTGGTAATTGGGGAGTGATAAAAACTCAGTACCCTCTAGTTTAGAACCATTTTAGGCCGTAATTATTCCCTCCATGCGAAGCATTGGGTGCAATACCCGCCAAATTTGTTGAAACACAAGGCAGTTCGCCAGAAGGATGTGGAGTCGATATTTTTTTTCCGGCGAATCTTAAAAGCAGCGGATTCCTGGCCTTTATCATCAGGGGCAGCGCACTCCATTACGCTCAATTTACACTGTGGTCAGACTGAAGCACGCAGCCAGACTGCCGGCCCTTTTAATTACTTTCACTTCAAACCACTTTAGGAAGAAAAGAAATGAAAAGAAAACCGTTGAAAGCCTTCTGCGTTTTCATTGTGGTCTGAGAATGTTTGGGGAGCAGAGAGAAAGAGCTTGTTATCATTGAGGGCAGCCTTTTTGTCCTCTCTCACGTCCTGTACATCACTATACTAAAAGAGGGTGGAGATGAGCTGCTGATGTCACAAAGAGAATTCAACTGGAGAGGAGAATTGTGAGAGATATTTACAGTGGGGGGGGTCACTGTTGAATTTTTACTGCAGCAGGGGAAATGTGAAACCACATTTGTATCGGACCTTGTAAACCTGCTCATTTTACACTCCTTATCTCAGTATAAATGAAGTACTGCATAAGAGTGCAGCTAATTTAACCCACATGAATTTTACATTTTTGTTCATTTTGAAGGTCATTAAAGTTAAGTTTAAATTGTGAATCTTTTTTTTCAGGGAAGTGTCAGTGGAGCTGATAATTCTAGAACCATAAGTCGGTACACGTTGCCGTGACGACACGGTCAAAGCATTTGGGGCTGAACATGAACTATTTATAGCCGTGCTCCACGGCTGATTTGGGGGGGGTGAGCACATCCGCACGCAGTTCCTCCTCCGACACACATGGTGGCGCCAGCCTGCTTATTCTCACACCGCAGCCCACAGCCAAGCTTGCATAGAGTTGAGTGGGAGGAAGACCTTTCGTATGCGGCTTTGACATACGGGGGTCACTAGTGAGCGATGAAACGCAGACCCCTAACTGACTGACCCCTCCTGTACCCTGGGCGATGCAATCGCCAATTACGCCTCGTCCTATTGGGCTACAGGCATTGTATGATCCCAGACCTTCCCAAACTGAGTTCTGGGTGCTCAACTGTGTGCTCATTACTACAATTATCATCAAAATACTTTTATTCGGAAATATGACAGAGCTTTATCTATGACAAGCCAAGAAATACAAAACGGTGATCGTTTAAAGCTGCCCTTGACCTTATTTACAAAATGACACAATGAAATTAAATTACATTTGACAGTTCATCACCGTTAAAATAAAAGTGATGAGTTTGTAGAGACAATCTGATGGTTAAGAAGGGCTACATCATCTGCTTTAAAAAATTAGGCTTTCGCTGCAGTCGGTGCAGTTGCAGACCGTGGATCAGGGGTTCGAGCCCCTGGTCCTGCCAGATCCGAGTATGGCCGGTGCCTTGAGGGAGTGGCAAATTGGCGGCCGCTCCCGGGGTGGTGGGAGGAACTTGGCCGGGGGAGAATCGTTGCGCACAAGCGGCCCCGGGCGAGTTGGAATCACGGTCAGGAGCTCGAGGAGTCGAGGAGTCGAGGAATCCTGGAGAGGACGTGGCGCCCTCCTTCCTACTAGCAGCTGACGGGGTTGGTAGCGGCAAATTTTCAAGCGGTTGCTACACGGGGGAATTGAATAACATAGGGTACAATTGGCTACCAAATAGGGAGAAAACGGGGGGGTTTATATTAAAAAAAAACTCACATGATGTGCAAGTCTCCCTGATGCATCAGTCTCTTTCCCTCGTTTTAATTGGCTGTTGGAAACCTCCCGCTTTAGATTTCCACACGGCTCGTTTAGACAATTTCAGAAAAGTGTTGAGACTATCCGCGGCTTCGCATGAAAAGTCCATTAATTAGGTTAATATATCCTTCTGTATCCAGCCTCCTGAAAGATCGCGCTCTGTGCTTAATGAACGCAGGCAAGTCAGGAAGATTAAAAGGGATTAAATTAGGCTACTGTGACTTGCACTCTTTATGGCTATATCTGTGTGTATCTGTGTGTATCTTTGTGTATCTGTGTGTATCTGTGTGTATCTGTGTGTATCTTTGTGTATCTGTGTGTATCTGTGTGTATCTTTGTGTATCTGTGTGTATCTGTGTGTATCTTTGTGTATCTGTGTGTATCTGTGTGTATCTTTGTGTATCTGTGTGTATCTTTGTGTATCTTTGTGTATCTGTGTGTATCTGTGTGTATCTGTGTGTATCTGTGTGTATCCTTGTGTATCTGTGTGTATCCGTGTGTATCCTTGTGTATCTGTGTGTATCTGTGTGTATCCTTGTGTATCTGTGTGTATCTGTGTGTATCTGTGTGTATCTTTGTGTATCTGTGTGTATCTTTGTGTATCTGTGTGTATCTGTGTGTATCTGTGTGTATCTTTCTGTATCTGTGTGTATCTGTGTATCTGTGTGTATCTGTGTGTATCTTTGTGTATCTGTGTGTATCTGTGTGTATCTTTGTGTATCTGTGTGTATCCTTGTGTATCTGTGTGTATCTGTGTGTATCCTTGTGTATCTGTGTGTATCTTTGTGTATCTGTGTGTATCTTTCTGTATCTGTGTGTATCTGTGTGTATCTTTCTGTATCTGTGTGTATCTGTGTGTATCCTTGTGTATCTGTGTGTATCTGTGTGTATCCTTGTGTATCTTTGTGTATCTGTGTGTATCTTTCTGTATCTGTGTGTATCTGTGTGTATCTTTCTGTATCTGTGTGTATCTTTCTGTATCTGTGTGTATCTGTGTGTATCCTTGTGTATCTGTGTGTATCTGTGTGTATCTGTGTGTATCCTTGTGTATCTGTGTGTATCTGTGTGTATCTGTGTGTATCTGTGTGTATCTGTGTGTATCCTTGTGTATCTGTGTGTATCCGTGTGTATCCTTGTGTATCTGTGTGTATCTGTGTGTATCTGTGTGTATCCTTGTGTATCTGTGTGTATCTGTGTGTATCTGTGTGTATCTGTGTGTATCTGTGTGTATCTGTGTGTATCTGTGTGTATCTTTGTGTATCTGTGTGTATCTTTGTGTATCTTTCTGTATCTGTGTGTATCTTTCTGTATCTGTGTGTATCTTTCTGTATCTGTGTGAAGTTAAACTCAACAGACCTAATGAGGTCAGACAGTAAAGCTATTGTCAGAAGATATTATCCCTGATGAAGTAAAATATAATATCCCTGATGAAGTAAAATCCTGAAATCATCCTGCTCTCCGTTCGGCCATGTTTCTATAATTGCCTCAACGTGTCCTATAGGAATCGCAAGACTGTATTTTGTTTAAAAAAAAACTTTTTTTTTTCAAGTTATATAATTCCCATAGAGAACACTAGTACATTTACATGGTCAAGCAAAGAAAACCGATCTTACTGTATATTTTGTTATGTTATATAATGTCATTTTGCTCACCTGGTGACAGTACTCATCTTGCAGTGCCTGTAGTGTGTGTGTGTGTGTGTGTGTGTGTGTGTGTGTGTGTGTGTGTGTGTGTGTGTGTGTGTGTGTGTGTGTGTGTGTGTGTGTGTGTGTGTGTGTGTGTGTGTGTGTGTGTGTGTGTGTGTGTGTGTGTGTGTGTGTGTGTGTGCGCGCGCGCGTGTGTGCGCGCGCGCGAGACAGTACTCACCTTGCAATGCCTGTAGCGTGTGTGTGTGTGAGACAGTCCTCACCTTGCAGTGCCTGTAGCGTGTGTGTGTGTGTGCGACAGTCCTCACCTTGCAGTGCCTGTAGCGTGTGCGTTTGGATAATGATACAGAGCTGGAGGACTAGCTGGGGGGCGCTCTCCAGAAATGTGGCCAGCAGATGGAGCATGCTGACGTCTGCGTACTCGTACACCATCCTCCAGTGATACCGCCATCGCTCCTGCTCCCCACTCCGTCGGCTCCTCACTCCCAGATACAGCGTGTGGAAGTACCTGTCCGTCCCCACAAACACATCAGTGCACAACACAAACCTGTCCGTCCCCACAAACACATCAGTGCACAACACAAACCTGCCCGTCCCCACAAACACATCAGTGCACAACACAAACCTGCCCGTCCCCACAAACACATCAGTGCACAACACAAACCTGCCTGTCCCCACAAACACATCAGTGCACAACACAAACCTGCCTGTCCCCACAAACACATCAGTGCACAACACAAACCTGCCTGTCCCCACAAACACATCAGTGCACAACACAAACCTGCCCGTCCCCACAAACACATCAGTGCACAACACAAACCTGCCTGTCCCCACAAACACATCAGTGCACAACACAAACCTGCCTGTCCCCACAAACACATCAGTGCACAACACAAACCTGCCTGTCCCCACAAACACATCAGCGCACAACACAAACCTGCCCGTCCCCACAAACACATCGGCTCACAACACAAACCTGTCCGTCCCCACAAGCACATCAGTGCACAACACAAACCTGCCTGTCCCCACAAACACATCAGTGCACAACACAAACCTGCCTGTCCCCACAAACACATCAGCGCACAACACAAACCTGCCCGTCCCCACAAACACATCGGCTCACAACACAAACCTGTCCGTCCCCACAAGCACATCAGTGCACAACACAAACCTGCCTGTCCCCACAAACACATCAGTGCACAACACAAACCTGCCTGTCCCCACAAACACATCAGTGCACAACACAAACCTGCCCGTCCCCACAAACACATCAGTGCACAACACAAACCTGCCTGTCCCCACAAACACATCAGTGCACAACACAAACCTGCCTGTCCCCACAAACACATCAGTGCACAACACAAACCTGCCCGTCCCCACAAACACATCAGTGCACAACACAAACCTGCCTGTCCCCACAAACACATCAGTGCACAACACAAACCTGCCTGTCCCCACAAACACATCAGTGCACAACACAAACCTGCCTGTCCCCACAAACACATCAGTGCACAACACAAACCTGCCTGTCCCCACAAACACATCAGCGCACAACACAAACCTGCCCGTCCCCACAAACACATCGGCTCACAACACAAACCTGTCCGTCCCCACAAACACATCAGTGCACAAC
>CM056394.1:3745613-3793113 GCA_029718625.1 Synaphobranchus kaupii | reverse complement strand
AGTTTTAAAAGATCAATTCTACTTTTCGATCTTTTAAAATGTTGTTTTAAAGTGTTGTTGAAAAATGTTGTTTGATCTTTTAAAGCATTCTCACTTCAAGGCGCTGTGTGCTTTAAGAGGCTATAAGCTGCTTTATGAAAGAGATCCCTCATCCATGTTTTGATAAACAAGAGAAGTGTTCTTCAGACAGCAGACCAGTTGTGTAGTTACAAGTTTGTTTTAAAAAATTGAGGACTAATTAAGGTAGTTAATACTGTGGTCAAGCTGAGTTCACCCTTGAGCATTCCTGAAACCAAGACTGAATCATTGCTCGGAAAAGTCGTATGACAGAACCTTGCTCTCTCACGTGTAAGCTAGGCTCTCTCACGTTTAAGCTAGGCTTCTTACGTCAACTTTATTTTTAACCTGCAAAACAGCATGGTGCGCAGAAAGGGTGTCAAATTCAGGTTCGCACAGTAAAGGTAAAATCACCTGGATTTGCTAATTAGCACAATTAGAGTTCATGGGTGTAAGAAACACATGGAATGACTTTCACTTTCTCACCCGTGGACTTCCTACATCTCACTCTTTACTGCATGGATTCTTGATATTAAAGCTCTGACATCTTGTTGAAATGCAAAGGCTCCACTTTTTTCCCCCCTCGAAAAGCAAAAACAATGATAAAGGTGTGAATATCAGATCATGTCATCGTGATGGATTACTCTGGGAATATGAATAATTAATTCCACATTCCATTGCTGAATCAGTTCTTGAATCGCTCCGTGTTCATGAATCACGCCGGCGCGTGGTGCCTGTGCGGAGCATCGCCACGTGAGAGTACGCTACGGATTAGCAAATTGATAATCGCGGCGCGGTCGCATTCCCGGTGCGGAGCGGGCTGGTTTTCAATGAGAAACCAGCGCAGGGGACTTCGGTAGACCCGCGCTGACCGCTCCTGAGTTTGATTCGACGAATCGCGTGAAGTCTCCCGCGAGGCAGTTCAGTGAACGCTGACGGCGGTGAATTGGCCTACTCGTAGACGGCATAGACTAGCCCAACTGTTATGCAGGCTGTAAATACGCAGGGTAGATAAAATATTCCCCTCTCACAAGGAGAACGGGGCTTTGAGTCACAGCTGCAACACAAAAAAACACCGGACCCTCTAGTGCCAAAGCGATAAGCTTTTTCAAAGAAATATAATTACTTTATTATTAGACCTATAATTATGTACATGCATTCACTCGTATTATCCGTTGCCCTTTGTAATTGGTACCATGGTGATTTGCAGGTAGGGCAATGGATAAACTCCAAACTGCTTCTGTAAAATGTGCCACTGGATGGTTGTAAAATGTAAATGTAAAATAGTATTGGCCCTGGATTACACTTGCCAAATGAGAAACAATGTAATTTAATGGACAATAATACTGTGAAGTGAAGGGGTTTTGGGTGTTTTCAAGACCAGGCTTGATATGGTGCTAGATACTATCTAGTTTGTAGGTAAACGGTGAGCACCAGGTACCCTTTAGTGGTAGGAAAATGGCGAGCATTGCTGGGCTGAAAGTCATTAAGTTATGTTATGTTATGTCATATACTGTACATTCCGAGCTAATGATCGAATAAGATGTAAGATGGATGTTTCACTCAAAGTTTCATGAGTTCTTCCTTTAGTCTGTCAACCAATAGTCTTTCTTGCGCACCATGGCTCTGCCTATACAGAGTCGGGCCCACGGGCCTGGGGAATACAGTACATAGAAAACAAACGCTTATTTGGCGGTGAGGAGACGGGTTGACGTAAGAGTCTCAGCAAACCGTACAAGAAAAAAAAAACATGGCGCTCTCTGACTCAGCTTTTGTCCGTCTGATTCCCGGCCGCTGATGAAATGTCGCGGAAACCGTGCGAATAACTTGCCGCTTCCCCCTGGTCTTATTAAGATCCTACAGATTGCGTGAGTGCATGAACATGGTGTCTTTCCACACTGCGACAATTGCAATTTCAATTTACAATTTCAATGTAATTACTGGCTACAGTAATTGAAATACAATCAGCTATCATTAACGTACAGCTAGTGTAGGCCGATGTCATTTTCCAGGCACAGATATTTGGCGTAATTATTATGTCACTTATTCGATAGTTATAGAGCAAAACGACACTGTAGAATGCAGTGTGTTAAACTGTCATGTTTGATATTTATATAGATCTACAATCTGCAATCGAGCCTCAGAACAATCCGGGCCGCTTTTCTGGATCACAATCCATGGAAACACCACCAACAGCAAGGGGGCAAACTAGCGTCAAACATTTGGGGCTTGTACCAGGAATTGGGGGGTAATGCGGGACTGGGGCGCACCTGTGTGCACCTGTATGGGTATTTTGGGCACAGCAGCTTGAATAAATGCAGGCTGGCTGGGCTCTAGGGTAGAGAAGAGGGGTGTCTTGGTGTTGGTTTCTGTTGCTCTTACTTAAAGAGACTGCTTTGATCGTTTTGGCTGATTTTCTGACTCTGATGGGCCGGATTATTTTTTTTTTTTTCCTTTGATGTGACCGAGGGAGGGTCTGAACCGTAGACCCCCCCAGTACCAGAGAGGGAGAAGAGAGAGGGGGTTAACAGCCAGGGCCATTGAGCTCATGCCTGCGTCATGTAGTCTACGAACTGAGATCAGTGTTAAATTGCAGTTTTTTAAGCCTGCACTTCCGAGATTTGTGGTGGATCCCTGCAATTGTAAAAAGCTGTGCACTCAGTAGTGGGCCAGGCTCCTCATGGTCGGACACTAGCTCACGGTTGTGGACGTTGGGGCCACACACCAGTGATGGGGGAACAGGCTTCATGGATCCTAGAATTTGCAGAGCTGCGATGCATCATCCATGACCTGCTGTCCTTTCATTGGCTGATAAGTGTCAGTGTTTGACACTAAGCAATTGCTCTTCCCATTAAGGTCTTGGTGAAGCCAGACTGTACAGACCACAGTTCTGTGGTAAAGACTGACCAGGGCATAGACTGTACAGACCACAGTTCTGTGGTAAAGACTGACCAGGGCATAGACTGTACAGACCACAGTTCTGTGATAAAGACTGAGCAGGGCATAGACTGTACAGACCACAGTTCTGTGGTAAAGACTGACCATGGCACAGACTGTACAGACCACAGTTCTGTGGTAAAGACTGACCAGGGCATGGACTGTACAGACCACAGTTCTGTGGTAAAGACTGACCAGGGCATAGACTGTACAGACCACAGTTCTGTGGTAAAGACTGACAAGGGCATAGACTGTACAGACCACAGTTCTGTGATAAAGACTGACCAGGGCATAGACTGTACAGACCACAGTTCTGTGGTAAAGACTGACCATGGCATAGACTGTACAGACCACAGTTCTGTGGTAAAGACTGACCAGGGCATGGACTGTACAGACCACAGTTCTGTGGTAAAGACTGACCAGGGCATAGACTGTACAGACCACAGTTCTGTGGTGAAGACTGACCAGGGCATAGACTGTACAGACCACAGTTCTGTGGTAAAGACTGTCTATGGCATAGACTGTACAGACCACAGTTCTGTGGTAAAGACTGTCTATGGCATAGACTGTACAGACCACAGTTCTGTGGTAAAGACTGACCAGGGCATGGACTGTACAGACCACAGTTATGTGGTAAAGGCTGACCAGGGCATAGACTGTACAGACCACAGTTCTGTGGTAAAGACTGACCAGGGCATAGACTGTACAGACCACAGTTCTGTGGTAAAGACTGACTATGGCATAGACTGTACAGACCATAGTTCTGTGGTAAAGACTGACCAGGGCATAGACTGTACAGACCACAGTTCTGTGGGGAAGACTGACCAGGGCATAGACTGTACAGACCACAGTTCTGTGGTAAAGACTGACCAGGGCATAGACTGTACAGAGCGGTGGTGTCCAATCTTACGCAAAAAGGGCCGGTGTGGGTGCGGGTTTTTGCTTTAGCCCGACACGCAGACATCTGATTCTACTAATCAACGTCTTGATTGAAGACCATGACTAGTTAATTAGTTAATTGCTTGAATCAGGTGTCGTAGTGCTTTTTGGATAAGTGTGGACACCCCGGGTGTAGAAGAACATGCGTACATGTTTAAGTTGAGCTCCTATATCCCTTCTTCATCCCCATTTCTCAAGTACAGCAGTTTCTGGTGCTTCCAATCTCAAAACTGTATGGTTCTTGGTCGCAACTCCTACTAGAATTTTGGAAGTGTCAAATTTTAATGTCTCGGTGTCAAGGGAAGTGAGGCTGAAATTTAAATCTTAACACAGAAGTGAGTATCTGCTGAGCCTGCACTCCGACTGTTCCATCACTGCCTTAGATCTCCACAGCGCCTGACTTTCAGACCAGAGTAGCTGCACTCCGAGTGTTCCATCACTGCCTTAGATCTCCACAGCGCCTGACTTTCAGACCAGAGTAGCTGCACTCCGAGTGTTCCATCACTGCCTTAGATCTCCACAGCGCCTGACTTTCAGACCAGAGTAGCTGCACTCCGAGTGTTCCATCACTGCCTTAGATCTCCACAGCGCCTGCCTTAGATCTCCACAGCGCCTGACTTTCAGACCAGAGTAGCTGCACTCCGAGTGTTCCATCACTGCCTTAGATCTCTGTCAGACCTGACTTTCAGACCAGAGTAGCTGCACTCCGAGTGTTCCATCACTGCCTTAGATCTCCACAGCGCCTGACTTTCAGACCAGAGTAGCTGCACTCCGAGTGTTCCATCACTGCCTTAGATCTCTGTCAGACCTGACTTTCAGACCAGAGTAGCTGCACTCTGAGTGTTCCATCACTGCCTTAGATCTCCACAGCGCCTGACTTTCAGACCAGAGTAGCTGCACTCCGAGTGTTCCATCACTGCCTTAGATCTCCACAGTGCCTGACTTTCAGACCAGAGTAGCTGCACTCCGAGTGTTCCATCACTGCCTTAGATCTCTGTCAGACCTGACTTTCAGACCAGAGTAGCTGCACTCCGAGTGTTCCATCACTGCCTTAGATCTCCACAGCGCCTGACTTTCAGACCAGAGTAGCTGCTCTTCGAGTGTTCCATCATTGCCTTAGATCTCCATAGGGGCTAACTTTCAGACCAGAGCATCTGCACTCCGAGTGTTCCATCACTGCCTTAGATCTCCACAGCGCCTGACTTTCAGACCAGAGTAGCTGCTCTTCGAGTGTTCCATCATTGCCTTAGATCCCCATAGGGGCTGACTTTCAGACCAGAGCATCTGCACTCCGAGTGTACCATCACTGCCTTAGATCTCTGTCAGACCTGACTTTTAGACCAGAGTAGCTGCACTCCGAGTGTTCCATCACTGCCTTAGATCTCCACAGCGCCTGACTTTCAGACCAGAGCAGCTGCACTCCGAGTGTTCCATCATTGCCTTAGATCTCCATAGGGCCTGACTTTCAGACCAGAGTAGCTGCACTCTGAGTGTTCCATCACTGCCTTAGATCTCAGTCAGGCCTGACTGTCAGACCAGAGTAGCTGCACTCTGAGTGTTCCATCACTGCCTTGTATCTCCACAACATCTGACTTTCAGACCAGAGCAGCTGCACTCTGAGTGCAGAGGAGAGTACTGGGCACAGATCTCCCCTCTGTCATTCAAACTGTAAATATTTTATTTGGATACTGACAGAGCTGCAGATGTGTAACCTGAGTAGTAATCATGTCCGGGTGGGGGGACGAGAAAAATTTAAATGTTTTAACTTCGTATTTTAACAGTACAATTTTATGGGAAATAAAAGTGGATGAAAACACTTTACTGGAAGCACAAGCATCTAAGAATTTCTCTTGTCAATATAATTGTGCGTGTATTCCTGGCACTAGGTTGTACGTTCAACTAAAAATGCTCCCTGTGGTTCCAGATATCTACTGGCTTTATCCAGGAAAAGAATTAAATCCAAGCCTCAATTTCATATGTTTTATATGATACCATATTTCATATGATACCATATTTCATATGTTTTATATGATACCATATTTCATATGTTTTATATGATACCATATTTCATATGTTTTATATGATACCATATTTCATATGTTTTATATGATACCATATTTCATATGTTTTTTATGATACCATATTTCATATGTTTTATATGATACCATATGATTATCTGGGGAAAAGCCTGGCTATAATAATTCTGGTTATAATGGTATTTTTATGTTTGTTTGTTTTTTTACTTAATTTTTTTGGGTTTATTGGATGTACTCTGTGTACTAAGCATCTGTTCTCTGGTTCTTGGTTGGCTTAGTTAACTTCCAACATTGGTCTTGCATGTGCACTTCCTGGTTTGGTAATGTTGTCAGCCAGTTTGATGCTTTTCGCTCATATAAATCACTGGACTGTTTGCTGTTGTAAAATGAAACAAATTGTTTTGACTAATGTATAATATGTACATTCAAATTCGACTTATTTGGACTTTATTATTATTATTATTTTTTTTTTTCTCTCTCGGACTGTTTTGTTATAAAGCAAATTCAGCTATGCTGTTGTGATATGAAACAATCTGTTTTAAACAATGTATAATGTGAACATTCAAATTTGATTTGGGAATTGGGGCGGGACCTTGATAAGCAGTCTGCTTTTTCCCGTATCCCTTTTCGGCAGGTACTGTGTTTGTTCAGGGCATATTACAGAAATTGTGAATAAGTGTGTCTATATGCGTGCCGAAATAAATAAAATAAAATATTTTACTTATGTTATCTTGCATTGCAAGTCACTCTGGATATGCTCTATCAGAGATAGTTTTACACTGAACATATTGTTGTATTAAAGGTCATTGTATAGTCATGTGATGTACACAATACCAAATTAGATCAAGGGAAATATTTGTAGGGATTCATGGTGTGTATTACCATGGGAAAATGGGCAGTGGTCCATTTGTAAAAAACAAAATACATAAATAAAAATGTTCAAGGGGGATGGTGGGGTCTGTGACATCACAGAGCACCATTAACCGAAAGGGGATGGTGGGGTCTGTGACATCACAGAGCACCATTAACCGAAAGGGGATGGAAAGGGGATGCTTTTTGTCCCTTTTTTTAATGGGGGGGGGGGGGGGGTTCCCCTTGCATCCCCCCATCAATGCACCCCCTGGATACGGGATAGATAATAATATGTGGAACGAGTGACGTGCTTATAACATAAAATCAAAGAGCAATTTAAAAAGTGACATTAAGGACAGGTTTCAAATCGGGGGCAGGTCTGTTGTAATACAGCATGTGTCCTTAAATGGGGATTATGGAAAAATTTATACATTGTTTATTTGTGTATTTATTATTAACCCAATCTCCACTGAGGCAATTGAAACTTGTGGAGTCATTTTAAAAAAAAACATCAAAATGATCTTGGATTCTATTTGTGCTGCCGATTAGAACAGTTGAACAGACTTGACAATGCGAAGCTCGTGTGTGTCTTTCTCCTCTATCTAAACATTATGTACCACAGCTCTGAAATGCAATTCTGAATTCATCCTCACATATATTATTATTGCTATTAAATATCAGACCCTGCAACGAATTCTCTACTGATAATGTCAAAACTGCATGATCAATGCATCTGTTAATACTGCCACTTCAGAGCAAAATGTTCAGTGTAAAATTAACTCTCACTGAGTTTATATGGGTCCACTATGACCAGAGTGGGCTCTTATAAACTCTGTTCGAGTTGAATTAACAATGGATATTTTACTGTGTAACAGAGTTAAGTTCAATACGGAGTACATTAGATTTAAGAGTTAATTTTACACAGTTGATTTAACATTGTTGATAGCTTGGCGATAGAGACACAGGTCAAAAAGTGTGTTCTTGTTCGCTTGAATATCACAACGTGTTTAAAACTGGTTGTCGAGATAGTTTTTCATAATTTTGCTCGGATTTTCAACAAAGGGTTTGGTTTCGTCAAGTGTGGCAAAAAATGCAAGCAGATTAGCCTTTTAAGACGCAGCTATTTTTAACCAGTGTCTTGGTGTGGCATTTTCCGCGCTCGCGCTCGCATTGTTTCGTCAAACCCCCATCTGCTCTCTGGGCGGGTTTATTCTAGACCACCGAACAAATGACGTAATAATGATTAAAACAGAGCCGATCAGACAGCGCGGGCAGGAATGTGTTCTTTCATGGAGGGTCGGGTCCTGCTAGTTTAAATTTAAAATAAAAATAAAAACGGTTTGCATATGAAACACTAAGTGATGCCACTTCATGCCCAAGTAATGATTGCAGTGAAACAATTAAGAACGGGAGCAGAAAGGAATCTCGCGGACTTTCCCTATTATAACTAGATAAAATTAAACTTCGGCCTTAAAAAGACTATGAGAACGGAGTTCCACACTCCTCTTCATAAAATCGTCATTAAAGCTGTTGCTTTTAATTCGAAAGCTTATGAGGTTATCTTTAAAAAATAAAATCGAATAGAGATTAATGAAGACATGTCCTCACTGAACAAGCCTTTAACTATAGTTTCACACGTAAATAGGTTTATAACATAAACCACATCTATTCAACACTACCGAGCCGAGACAAACCTTTTCAAAGAGTTGTAGTCTATATGTAAAACATTCAGAAGAGGTAGGCAAAAGCTACAATCAAGAGATAGTACATTATCCTTCATTTCCTGAGAAATGTACAGTGAAATATATAGTTTAAAAGTTAATCTCGTTCTATTCTCTGATACTTCCATACTGCACCTGAGTAACCCTTTGCGCGTCACTTACTTTCCACGAAAATAAGAGCTTTACATATCATTTCCTAGATCTGATTCTATATAAATAAATAGCAAACCATTATCATACCCAATTTGTGAGACATGGAATTGGGCGCAAACATCTGATCTGCCCCAATATGGGCAGTAGGTTGAGTACAGGCCTATTCGTGGGAACAACTTGGAATAATTCAATCAGTGCATATAATCACTCAATTTTTTTTTTGCAAGTGAGATATTGTAAGGTAAGACAAAAAAGGCAAGACAAAACATTCAGTGGCCTAAAAAAACAAAATTGCTCCTATAGTTCAAAGCCTATATATATTTCCAGGCAATGTCCAACGATTTCAGTTCTGATCAGTAGGCTATCAAAGCAATGATAGGATACGCTCCAGTACCCGTGAAGCCGAGGCTGAATGCTAGCTCCCATTAATCGTACCCACAATGAAACCACCTACCTCCATATTTGCCCCAGCTGCAGGGTGTGAATTACTGACTGCAAAAACCAAATGCAGAACGACAGGGACGTCGACCTTTTCTTAGTCCGGGTCGCGTTGGCACTGTTGGTGGTGGTGTTGGTGCTGTTTGTCGTGGTGTTGCTCTTGCTAGCGGTGGACGCTTGTCTCTGGGGTGTAGACGGGTGTGCGCCCACGTCCCCGTGAGACGCCGAGCCGCTCAGGAGCTTCCCGTCCACGTGAGAGCAACTGGCGGCGCTCGAGCTCTCCTCGGTGCTGAAATCCTGAACAAACCACCTAAAGCTGAACACTTGGACAGAAAATGAACCGAGCACCACAAAAAACAACGTGAGGCCGAACCACCAGTAGTCGCGACGGAGGTAATAGTCGACGGAGAGCCAAACGTCCGTGCCCACGTCGGCTGAATACACCGCGACCGCAGCTAGGATCCAGAGAGCGTCCCAGACCGTCCACTTCTGCTGCTCCCTGCCGAGACGAAGACACGTCGAGGAGGAGCCGCAGCAGCGCGAGTCCGCGTTCACAAAGTCCCCCTCTCCCGTCCCCGAGTCCGGCTGCGATCCTGGATTAAGCCCTTGCACCGAGCCCGAGTGATCCGAGTTCTGCAGCGGAGTGAACGCCACATCACTCTTTTTAATTTTTATAACCCCATCGGACTTGGCGGCCATTATAGCAGCCTTCCCTTTGCCTAAGCAACGCCGTCTTTCTCCTTCCTCCTCTCTGTCTTCCTCCCCTGTCTCCCCGCTTCTGTGCACCAGCAAGCTCAGACTGGGCTGGGCGACCTCCTCTTCCGCCGGCCGCAGCGCCGCCTGCTCACAACAAAGCAACACTTCCTCTCGCCAGCGAGTCGGAGCCATACGCTCTCCCATGGCTCAAATTTAAGCTATGACATCATTGCTTTGAAAACTAGTCCTCAGTCCCCTGCCACAATTTTCTCACCGCCAACCACCGCAGTAAAAAGGGCATGCAATCGAGACGCTGTAATCTGTAATAGGTCGTTTTTACTTACTTAACAGATCCATATCGCAATTAATGCATTCGTTGTCAAATGTCCAATAGTGAAGACCATTTTCAATCCTGAAATCTGTGTTAAAATATGAAGAATTTGCATAATGTAGATCCACAGGAATAGGCTTACCTCGCCTAACATTTAAATTAATCCTCGAAGATATTACACTTCGTATATATTGAATCAAGCCTCAGGTCTGCTTTCGGAAGTTCTGGAATCTGGTTTTACCTGCTGGATAAATGTATAACATTCAATTCGTGGATTATTAATTCTGTGCATAGCAAAGGCGGTGCCAACAAGGGAGCCGAGTGTTGCTCTCTTTCAAAGCGTTCGCAATTAACTGCAGTGAAGCATAGCCCTTTATATTACGAGGGTTTATTTGGGCCAGTGTAGGTTAATTCGTGTTCAACGTACAGTTTAATGCCTCATTTTGTATTGATGTGAAGTGTAGGCTATATTAGAACACGGATCAGCACCATGGATAGCTCTCCAAAGAAAGGCGAGTTGTGGAGCATATCTCCGGGTCAAACGAAGCTTTCATGTTTGTACATGAGCTATTATGGGGTTACGGTGCCCGAAACAGACGCCTCGTGAGGTTTTGACAGCACGTGCTCATGTGCGTACTGGGTTTACTGACATTTCATAAGGTTTTAAGATTTTCTGGTCACGCCCTCCCTTTGTCGGCCGCATTCGTAACCGCGTGACCACAGGAAACGTAACGTACGGTAGCCTAAGAAGAGTCAGACGTAGATATTTACTCAAATTCAACCAATCAGGTTGACCAATTCTTGCTATAACATTATTGTTCGCATTATTATTTTTGTCTTGGTTGGAGAAAAATAATTATAACAGATGCACGTTTACTGAGAAATACGACATTACATGCAGGGCACGTGAACACACACGGGAAAGGCGTTAGCCTACAGCATGTGCCCCCACCCCCAGTATGAATCCGTAGGCCTGCACAGAGCTGCACCTATTGTGTCGAAAAATAGCTTCGCTAGCTCATATGGACACAGTGTAATGTGTATAATAATGTTAAGGACCTGTAGAATTCCTGTGTATGGTGGTTGGATCGCATGCCATCGCCAGAGAGTGAAATAGCGCCCAGCAAGTTAAACTTCACACCTTACTTTCTAAACTGTGCCCATTCTGTTTTGCCGCCGTTTTGCCCGTTTTCCCTCGTGTGGTTTTTTTTCAGCTCGGGTGATTGGCTTCCACGAAATTCGCGTGAGAGACGCAGAGTACGTTGTCATAGTAACCAGGCCACAGGCATAACCCAGGTTACACCAGAGACGCCCCAGGGACAGAGGCACACCCCAAATCTAACGCGTTCTGTGGTTCCCTCGACTTTGGCGGAGCTATCATCTGTTTTATCCTCCTCTTTCTCCCATCTCTTTTTCATATCATACGGCCTGTTTATTATTTGGCCCATATTGATGCTTTTGATGGACAAAGGGAGGGAGAGAGAACGAAAGAGGAAGAGATAGAGGTAGAGAGAAACAGGGAGAGGGAAAGAGAAAGAGAGAGGGTGAAATAGAGGGCGGAGAGAGAATGAGTAGAGATAGATCGACAGATAGAGAGATAGTACCAGAGTCAGAATAATTCAATACTTTTAACATTGGATATGGCAAAAATCACACTGCAATACCTTTACTTGTATAAAAAACTTTATTTCCCCCAAGTGAAATAGAAATTTAAATATCTTTGTAACATAAGAATCATAAATACTGTGTTGCTGAGGTAGCTGAAGATCCAGGTTCATATTTTATCTGGTGCTGCCATCTAGTGGAAACTTTAAACATAGCGGAGAGGGAACACCACAGAATGATGTCATCCCTCGATGTGGAACAGAAAGGTCATTTCATTTTAGTGCCTGAGGATAATGACCATGGCCGTGTCCCAATCAGCGCACTATTGAGTATGCCAGTTGAGTATACTTTTTAAAAAAGCTGTTAAGTACACGACAATTCTGAAAATGGAGTGTTCTTAATATCCCTGAATGATATACTGTACTTATTTCCAGGTTTTCACTGATAATAGTATGGAGGATATTTTTTTGCATACTGCATGTCACTAAACAGTATGGAGCAAGCAGTATACAGCATGCTAGTACACAGGACACAGTAGATAAGGCTCTGATTCGGACACAGCCCAGGTCAACATTATGCCATACAGTGTTCTCCTCCAGACTGGCCACCCACAGGCCACACCCACACTGCTTTCAGTGGTGTTGGATGCAGCAGAATCAATATCAATTAGACATGAAGCTGAATGGGCAAATATGAAACAATATGTTTTTGGGTTACAGAAATCAGGTGCTTGTTTAAAACATCTGACACAGATATTATATGCGGAAAGGGGCAAATTGAATACAATGATACATTTCAGCTGTGTGTATAAATGTGCAATATACTGTGTGTGTGTGTGTGTGTGTGTGTGTATAAATATATATATGATGAAGATTCACTATGATCGGCTGTATAACACATTAGGTCAAATGGCAAATAATACACCTTTAACGTGCAATGCTTACTCTTATGCAACAAAAATGTATTTTTCCATATATGGAGATCCATACATATTGGCATTCTTCATTTGCTATTTTTGTGGCAATGGAAGGCTGTTCTGATAATACATTCAGAATTTAACTACATATACAGATATAATGAGACATATATTAAATAATATAAAAATATTTTTAATATACCAATTATTGCCATTTTGTGACATATCTGAATATACCTAACAGAATGTATTATTGAGCAACATTGTAGAGTGCCTTCATATATCTAAATGTTTTACAATATATTTTTCATTATATGTCAACATGTTTTCATTGCAAAAGGCTAGTGCATCAATAGTACAATATTTTCACAATTACAAAAACAAATCATTTGAGTTGAAAATTGTTCTTCAAGTTTTAACTGCCCAACAATGGCTCCAGCGTAACTGAAACCATCTTGTGCTGGCGTCTTCAAGTTAAGTACCTGGGTCCAGTTTACAACAAGGATGCCCCATTCGAGTTTGAAACATAATGCTCTGGTAATGGATTCTGTCACTAGCACTCCACACTGTGTCCATTATTCACCTTAGAAACACATATGATGAATTATTCAGGTACACATACTGTACACCACATAACCACAGAATAATAAAGAGTGCTTAACAGAGGCTGTACAAGCATTATTACAAACGATTCACACTGAACATAAATTCTCAAGAGTCGCTTTGAATACGTAAAAGTTTCAGGAACCAGAAACCTGTGGTTCTGAGAGTCAATCAGTATGCATACCGGGTAATAGAAGCTTTATCTGTGGATGCAAACTTATTTTACAATTTTAGCATCACATCTACTTTTAAGACGGCTAAGATCAGAATGACATAATATATAACTTATTTTACCTAAAGCTTTTCAGGCACCACGTGTATGAAAAAAAAAAGAATCCATAATGTATTACCTTTATGTATTCCAAAGTGTAAAATGACAAAATTTGTATTATTTGTACATATGTGTACAAACGCCTCTCTTTAGAAACAAATGATTATATGTTCCATTTGATATTTTTTATTTCCTCCTTATGGGAGGAAAAAAAACACATAACCAAAATGCAAACTGTGTTTTTACACTCGAATTTAGAGGATTTGAGTATTGAATGACAGTATGATACAGTGTTGGTTTACAATAATGCACATCACTGCATTAAAGTATGGTTCTAACTTGAGCTATTGTACAGCATTGGACTATTGGACAGCATGGTAGAGTGTTTTTATTACAGTATGGTAGTGTTGGGAGTATAGTATGGTAGAGTGTTTTTATTACAGTATGGTAGAGTGTTGGGACTATAGTATGGGGCAGTGCTGGCCACACACTAGGTGAAGTTTCTCCAGGGAGTCCTGCTCTTTGAGCGTCTGGCTGGTTGTATTTGATGCTTTGCCAGGCTGGCTCTCCACATGGGCGCTCCCCGATGGCCCGGCCTGGGGGTGCACCTTGTTGTCCCCCATCTTTAACTCTACGGAGGCGAAGGAAGACAAGCTGCCGCCCTTCTTTGGCCATGTTTCGCTGCGCTCGTGGGAAAGGGGGACCCCCAGCTCTTTCTTCGTCCGGGTGGCCTTCCCGTTCCCACTCATGTTCCGAATGATGCCCCTCCTGCTGCCGTCACTCAGCTCATCCTGGAAGGGCTCGGAGTCGCTGCCATGCGACATGTTGAAGTAAGAGCACTTGGGCATCACCGGCCCGGCCAGGTCCTCCAGCTCAGAAGAAGACAAGACCGCCATGGGGGAGCGGTGGGTCCCTGGTTGGGAGCAGCAGGGGATGTCGTCGCTCACGTCGTCCCGCCCGCTGTCCGCCGACGTGGTCTCGGCGTTCCCGTACATTCCGCAAGGCACCGGCGGAGACTTCCGGATGAGGTGGTTCTCCTTCAGGAGCCACCTGCCCTTGTCGATCAGCACCCCGTCGCTCATGTCGTCGTCGTACATGGGGGGAGAGGCACATTCGGGGGATCGGCCTCGCGACACACCTCCCCTCTCCTCTGTCCTTCCATCCGGGTCGGAGCTGAGGCTGCCTGTGTGATATTCTTCTGCTTTCTCGCTTTCCTCCAGGTCGGTGTCATTCCCTCCCTCTAACCTATCCACAGAGCCCCAAGTGATTGGCTGAACTCCCGAACCATCCCCTTCACTCTCCGTGATCAGCTCCATCGATGACCGTGATGAACACCTGTCACTCTCCGAAGTCTCTCTGTAGTCTGAGAGCTCAGACACGGCGGGGCTGGGCAGCTGTTTTTGCCCATACTGGGGCACGTCCTTCACTGACCTGCCACAACTGCTCTCGGGCTCTATCCGCAGGTTTCCCCTGGAGTCATAGCTGAACACCAGGGAGGAGGACATGAGGACTGATCTTACGTAGTCCAGCAGGTCCTCCGGGATCTCCACGGAGCGAGAGATAGCTGCAGTGCTGGGGTCTTCACGTTCCACTGAACCAGTTTGGAGCTTAGCTATTCTCACCCTGTCTTCAGCGTCATCCATCATAGACTCCACCTCCTTTGACTGTCCAGTGGAAGAAAGCTGAAATGCCTCTGATACCCTGCCCATTTGTAAAAAGCAAGCCTTCCTTTGCATGTAACTTGCCTCTTTTTCCTGCACGGCAGAGATCACTGACTCTCCTGTGTGACTCCTCCTCTCTTGTAAATAGTTAGCTTCTACTAAAGTTGAGTGCTTGCACTGTTCAGAATCCTCATCTACACTGATATTTGGAGCATCATTTCTGGACATGTCCTGTGCAGACTGTGCAAAGTCATCATCTCCTTCCACTAGAACAGATTCTTCAAGGTTATTGACTTCTTCTTTTTCCTGGGCAGATGCAGAGTCATGGTCCTTTTCCTCTAAGATGGCTTCTGCTGGGAGTTCCTCTTCAGTGGACTCTACAAAGTTGGTGATTCCATCCTCCACCACGGATTGTGCAAAGGCATTGACACCTATCCCTTGGACAGGTTCCACAAAGTAATCTTCCTTAGTTTCCAATTCAACAAAACTGTTTGCCTCTTCTGACTTTTCTGTTGGTTCCTCATTCCTGTTGACATCATTCATCATCTCCCCCATCACTAAGCGGAACAGCTCTCTCTGCAGATCGTCAGAGATTCCCAGTCCCTTCACCAGCTCTTGGAATCCATAGGGATAGCCCTCTTTGTTGCTACTCTCTTCTAAGTTTGCCTCAGACAGGGTTGGATGTTCTGAGGCCCAGAAGCCCTCTTGGCTGTCATCGTGGCTGCTGAGATCCTGGAAACTCCTCCAGCTCTGCAACAGCTCCGACGAGGCAGATCTGTACAAGTCTGAGAGGCTGGTCTTCAGTTCCTCTGTGTTTTCCATGCCGGCCAGTTTGTGCAGAGCCTTCACCATTTGCAAGGCCTCAGAGCCGCTCGAGTCCTTCACGGATGGCTGGTCTCTACCCAGGCTCGCAATGCCTTCCTTTAAGGACATCGCTGATAAAAACGCAATCAGCATTTTAGAGGATGACCCAAATATGGCGGCCACCTGAGCGGAAAAGTCCGGGACACTGTGGAACTTCTCAAAGCTAGGAGGGTGCATCTGATGTGAAATCTGGCTGATTGATTGAATTGATGAGCACAGCTGCTCCATCGAGGGTTTAATTTTGGGCTCTTGAGCAGCCGCGGAGACTAAAGGCATTTCCGCACCTGACTGAACCAGAGCTTCAGCCCACTTTTTGACATTCGGTACTTCCACCATTGGTTTTATGCAGATGTGGGACTTTGATTGGCTTGTGTTTTTCCTCACATGTGACTCACATTCAGGTCCCAGTTGAAAGCTTCTCTCTGTGGGAGCATGGGAGGATAGTGGGTCGGTGATGTGCCCACAGGTCGGGCATTCCTCTTGGGCTGACTTAATATCACACATCGCCTCGGTCTCTTCGCGAGAGTCGCTGCCGATCTGAAACTGCACCTTCGCCTCTGTCTCTGCGCCACTTGCGTCTTCCTCACAGGAAGTGATGTCCTGAGGCTGCATTTTTTCCAGCCAGTTTTCTACGTACTCATTTACAGCAGAGGGAGACGAGTGGAGGATGGGCATGGACGCACTCTCACTGATCTCGTCTCTTTCCCTTCCTCCTCCTATCTCCTCGGTCATCGACCTCTGCTTCACCAGCATTTTTCGGACCAAAGGCTGGATGTCTAACAGATTTTTCTTTGCAAATGTGCTTATGTTGAGCTTAGCCTCACCGGTGGACTTCCCCTCTGTTAAATTTAGCTCTTTTGTAGATTCCCTCAGGTGCTTGATGTTCAACAACAGGGCCGGGCTTTGGGATATTTCATCTCTGTCCCTAATTCCTTTCTTTTTCTTTTTCATTTTGCTAAGCTTTCCTGGCTCATGTTCTGCTCCCCCCTCAGCTCTGATTTCATCTGCCTCTCTGTCATGGCGAATGTCTGAGGTGGATTTCTCATGCCCGCGACCTCTGACATCCCCCATTGCGCCCTCTGCTAAGGTTCCACCTGGATTCAAGGACAGGGGCGAGGCCTTCTTCTTCACTTTGAGTTTCTCTGATGACTTCTTCTTTCCCCGACAAAGGCCACGACTCTCGGAGCAGTCTGTTTCCTGCGGGGAGAACTCTGACGGGGTCTCCATGGTGACACGGCCTTCATTATTGTTCCTGATTCTGTGCGAGGGGACCGCAGCTTCCAATGTACTGTCAGACTCTCTGGGAGATTCTGAGGTGACGGAGGGCCTCTCGTGTAGCCGTCCATTGTCGTTGCCGGAGGAACAAGGAGCTGTATCTGTGGAGAACGTCCGGCTGTGCACCGCCCTTCTCACAGACTGACGCTCACTGCCGATCTTCGCATTGCCAATGTAGCTGTCGAAGCAGCTCTGCTGCTCGTATACATGCAGCACTGACTCTGTGACCTCCCTCCCATTGCTCTCTATCTGCAAGACGTCCGCTGACCTGGAGGACCGGAAAGCAGCGTGCAGCTCACTGCGATTGGCTGCTGCAGCGTGTAGCTCACTGCGATTGGCTGCTGCAGCGCTCCTGGGTTTGGGCGTGGGCCGAATGCTGCACTTCTCCACCACAGTGCTCCCTGCAATCTGCTCCATGTAAGAGTAAGAGGCGCCTACCACATTCTCCTGCTCCTCTCTGTCTGACACCGTCTGGATGCTCTCAGCGGGCGGCTGCTTCTTTCTCGGGACCCTCGGCCCCGGGGTTTGCACCCTCCGGATCCTGGGCTTCTCAACATCCGCCGGCACTGCATCCCCATCCTCTGCTTCTCCATCGGGATGTCTGGCTCCACACACTGGCATGCGCAGCCATACTTTGGTCCCGCCCCAGCCTGTATTATCATCAGGGGCATCTGACGGATTGATGTTGGAGGTCAGGGATCCTCTACCTGTCGGCTCCTGCGATGCAGTTCCCTCCCCTGGCCAGCAGGTGGTGCTAGACCTGGACAGCGTGGTGGTCCAGTGTATGACCTCCTCTTCCTTTATCATCAGCCGGACCTTCATCTCCACCGTCATGCTGCCGTCCTGGTTTATCCGGCAAGACTTTTCGATATCATCAACATCAGGGGGCACCAGGACATCGCTTCCCGCAGCTGAGACCCCCGTGTTCCTGGCACAGGCTAGCGCACCCGTGTCCACTGTGCTGCTGCAGTGGGGGTTGACAAGGCTCCCGGATACGGAGTCATTCATCTGGTTCGCCAAGAATGTCTCGGGAGACGGAGAGAAGTTCCTGGAGTTCTTCGTGGATAGAGAGTTGCTCTTCCCTTCGAAGGTAGAGGATGTGTGACCAGGACAGCGGGAGTGAGGGAGGACAAAGAAAGGAGGAAAGATGGGAAAAGAAAAATTATTTAAAAGAAAGAAAGAAAAGGAAAAAATGTAATAATTATTCAAAATCTAGCAAAGATAATACCTCACACAGAAAACCAGTCAGGGCAAAAATCAACTCTCATGGAGTGCTTTTAACTCTAATAGTGTACATTCAACCACTACTGGACTCTTTAAACTCTGTAAGAGTTGATTTAACACTGAATTTTGTTGTGCAGAATAAGATCCTGAATTCACAGTAAAGAAGAAATTCCCAGCTGACAAGACAACAGAACCTGGAATTTTTAGGTCAGGAGTATGGTTTTCCACATCAAAACGGCAGCTGTTTCCTACAGCTTACAAATGATGTCCTCAATGAATCAATGGACAGTCAGATATGTTTTTTTCCACTTCTTATAACCTTCCCAAGCATGCCTTCTCCATTTCAAACTCAATTTCTATCTCAACACGGACCTATGCGCAAATGAGCACCTTGTGTACTGTTTAGCAGCTGGAGATCATCATGACTACTGTGCATTTTAACCCATTAGCAGCTCAGCTGAGCGTTAACACAGCCGATTAACGCGTCCATAATATTTCAATTTAAATGTTAGTTATTAAACACACACACACACACACACACACACACACACACACACACACACACACACACTCCTTACTCATCTTAAGCATCGCTGCCAGAAGTAGACCTGGTTTTGAAATGGATCGCTACACACTGATCGTTTCTTCACTTCCCATCTGTTTGGAGAATTACTTGTACAGTTTTCCAGTCTCACAATAAACCTATTGCGTGCTTCCTTTTCACACAGCTGGTGCATTAATCCCATTGGTTCAGCTAACTATACCACCACAATTTGGATTGTACATAATCAAAAGTAGTCCAAATGAAAATATTCAATATCAAACTTCAGATATTTGAATAGGTTACAGTTTACGTTAGTGTACGTTACGGTTTCCAGTGACTAATGGCTTTTGTTTGTAATGTATGAACCAGTGAGCTATCAGCACATAGCGTTTAACCCTTTAATGTGTTAGATCACAAATGTGTGATTAGAATGTTCTTAAATGAACATTCTAATGCTGATGTAACAATCACTACTGGTAACTGAAAGCAATGGAGTTCTAGAACACTGACTTACAATTTTGAAAAAAAAAAAAAACTACTCTTCAAATGATTAAATATTTTTCAGCACTTTCTAGGACTGTGGGAAAATCCTGTATTAAACTGCTTGTGTGTGAAGCTTCATAGAACTCTCCGGAAACAGGAATGAGTTTGGAACTTACGAGGCTTCGGCTGCAGCCTGTGAGGCTCCAAATGACTGGCACTTTGGGAGGACTGCGGGGGTTTCTGAAGACTGTAGCCGATTGGCCTGAAGGGCTCGTGACCTTTGGCTGCCACCACCGTGGAGCAGAGGTGAAAGGCCACTAGGCCATCAACCTGCAATACATTACATTACCATTAGGTTGCAATACATTAAATTGCATTACATTACAATTAGGTTACATTACATTCTGTTACATTATACTAATTTTGCAGGCACGCTTATACAACTTGCAAAAAAAAGAGTGTCAATATGTATCTTACCATTAATTATATTGTTACAATTGAAATAATTGTTTTAGATAAATTAAATTAAATTGTCTGATTAGGATCTTTTGTTTAAATCTCTTGTTTAAAGCTACTTATTGTGGCTTCATGTTTATATTGCAATTTTGCAGGCTCCGTTTTCAACTACTGTACACACTACTGTACACACTACTTAAAAATGATATTGTGGACACTGCACTAAATTTTTCACAATCACAGACAAATTGACGAGGCGGTGCAAAATTATTACATTTTATTCTGCACTAAATGGTTTACTCTGAGCTTATTCATCATTATTGGGGTTGTGTCTCACTGAAGGATGGTGGACAATCTGCTTCCTGACTGGCTGTGAAATTATAAACTGGGGCTGTGTCCGAATCAGCACACTTGCCTACTATTGAGTATGCCAGTTGAGTATACTTTAAAAAAAAGCTGTTAAGTATGTGACAGTTCTGATAGTGTTCTTAGTATCCCCGGATGACTGACTTACTTATGGGTTTTCGCTGATAACAGTATGGAGGATATTTTTTGCATACTGCATGTCACTAAACAGTATGCAGTAAGCAGTATACAGTATGCTAGTACATAGGACGCAGCAGATAGGGCTCTGATTCGGACACAGCCAATGTAGAGAAAGGCATCCTCACCCTCCTGCCATCCGTGGTATAGAGCTTCACCACAGGGAACTGCATGACCTCTGAGACGTGACCCAGCAAGGTCTCAAAGCTCTGGGAGCTGGCACTCTGCAGCATGATGGTACGCCTGGCGCTGGGGTCTCCATTCCTGAAGACGGTCAGCGTCCTGGGCATCCGCAGAGCCACGGAGCTCCCCCGCTTCACCCTGCCAGCCACCGGCTGTGCCGCGTGGCGCCCCCTGGTGGCCGGGAGGGCTGAGTTCCACGGCACCGGCCTCTTCCCGGCCGCCTGCAGGTCTATGGGCTTGGCTTTCTTTCGGTCGGAGCAGAGGTAGGACTTCCCGTCCTCCAGCTCCTCCAGGGACAGGACGGCGTGGGTTCCCCGGGGGGTGGTGATGTTCCGCACCCCGAACGGCAGCGGGACCTTCTTGGACAGGCCGTCCAGGAGGGCGTCGAAGGACTTGAAGGTGCGGCCGCTGATCACTGCCCTGAAGCCGGAGAACTGGGGGTCCCCGCTCTTGTAGAAGCAGACGCGCTTGGGGGCTAGGGGGTCAGAGGGCACAGGTTGCCATGACGCCACCGTCGGCCTTCTCCCCATGGTCTCATTCCGCTGTGGGGGGTCCGCATCACTCATTATTACTTATCCCCTGTAAGAGAGGAAGGAGGCAGTGTTGTACATTTTAATTTTATTTATTAGTTTATTTTATTTCTTTAGGGGCAGCCCCAATTAAACACTGAAGCAAAGGTAAAGCAGTGTCTGCATTGTTAAGAGACGACACACAGAAATCAACGTACCAGCAAGGACCACGCCAGATTTACCTAAGATGCTAATGTTCATCTGCAGTCCATTTGTGGCGGAACATATTCACTCTCTCTGTACAACAGCCATTCTCCTCCTCCCGTCTGATACTTCCAGTACCTGCAGCACAGAAAACCTCTCTCTGTCAGACTTCATGTTTATGCTTAGTTAATTTTTTGACATTTCTTCCAACGAAGAGAGGTAACATTATGCTCTGGAAATGATGCCGAAATTCTGACCATCAGCGGCTGTAACTCGGTCAAGTTTCCCTCTAAATGAGCTTATATCTGGATCACTTCCTGTGAGCTCACGCTCTGGGTTTAAGGTATATCTGGATCACTTCCTGTGAGCTCACGCTCTGGGTTTAAGGTATAGGACTGTAAGCACAGAGAACACAGCGCTCCCTGTGCGCAAATAAAGGCATTATAAGATCAAGCTGTTCTTCAGTACAGCCTGAGAGACATCATCTTACTAATTACCATTTTAACGTAACAAATCAGCCAAATGAACGGTGGTAACTTAGTCATGTATTCCATCATTGAGCAGCCATTAGAAGGGTGTGAAACGTAGTATACCAAATGACCTAATCTAATGGAATCTGGTTTCACTAGATACACTCTCATAAATAAAGAAACATTTTTCTTCCTTAAAGGTTGTATCAGCGATTTTGGGTGACGTCACTTCTGAAGCGAAATCCCAAACAAACATACTTATGAATAATTATGTTATGTTTTAAAAAATTGTGTTCAAGCATCCAGAATTATAACCACGTTAATAACGTTTGTAAGCAACCAAACCGTTTGTAAATCCGTCAAGATTTCAGCGAGATAAGAGTATTAGCGTTTGTGCAGATCATTGTGATTGGTTGGAATACTGTTTATTTTGGTTTTGAGTGGTTGGTAGTACCATTTGTTTTTGTGTACGATCTCGGAGCATAAGCTGCCTACAGAGACGCGGTTTTTTGACGGCCTGCTTATGGGGCGGGCAGCTAGCGGATCGTGAGGAAAAATCAGATGAATGTGATCATTTATGTTTCCACCCAAAATCGCTGATACAACCTTTAAGGAACAAATTTACAATAAGTACAATAATGTTCTATTTGGCTACTAATAAGTACCTCTTCAAGCAATGGTACAAATTAATTATGTATTTGTGGTTAGGGGTGCAGTATTGGGACCACCCCAGTGACAATCATTTGTACCTTTTAAGGTGCTTTTTGTACCTTTTTTCTGAGGGTGTTATACTTTTATATTTATTATACTTTTTAATCCTGGCTGGTAGTAAAAGCCTGATTGAAGACCAGCTATTGTGATACATAGCAGAGCATAACATTCTGTAATAAACCTGCATATTCAAACATAGCACAAAGTCATAATTCAAACCTCGGAGAGAGATAGAGAGAGAGAGGATACAATTGCAGGTTACATGTATAGGTGGCTATCTGGAGATAATGAAGATAAAGTAGAAGTATATATATTTTATTGATTAATTTATTTTAGTTATTTATTTTATTTAGTATGCTTCAAAAATAATTTCAGGAGGACCAACATTGAAAATAAAAACACCAATGGATGCATCTGTTCTGTTGTTTTGTTTTTTTCCACTAGGAAATAAACAAACAAATAAATAAATACATTTACTTGTGTCCAAAATACTGCTTTGACACAATTTCCTTTTCACGTCAGCATATATAAATTCAAAACTCCAGCAATGCTAAGCAGGACAAGTTACAATGGCACACTTTGTTATGTAAACAACTAAATTAACATGAAACCAAAACATTAGTATATCAAAACAATCAAAATTAATATAACAATAATTTCAAAGAACAGATTGTGAATCTTTACGCCAACTGGCCCATGCTGATATATATCTGTTTCATTGACATATATTTAAATCTTACCTGGTTTCACATTTTCAGCTGCCGGCCTGCGTTCACCAGTGCTGGTAATGAAAGCTGCTCAGTGCGCTCCCGTGGTTATTTTTGGGACCGTCTGCATCAGCACCAATTTGCGTAATCTTTGCTCACGATTAATCAGCCCTCATGCAGAAAGTAGTAGCCTACATGTCCGCACTAGCCTACAGAAAGGCACGCTCTAAAGGTGAAGCCGGGGCACGTGCGCGTTCTGCAACAGCGTGACTCTCTCACTCAGCGGCCACTTGTAAACAGGACCAAAACATGTAGGCTATTTACTGGTCACACAAAAAGTTAAGTAGTTCCCCACAAACATTAGCGGAAAAGCTTACTGCTGGGATCAGATTAAGTGACACACACCTTTGGTACGAACTCAGGGTTCAGGTTGGGGTCAAATCAAGGCAACAGCCACCAGACCAGAATATGGTTATTATCAGGATTGTGGTTGAGATTTTCTGTCAAGGATTAGCCTACTTAATTCCTTGTTTCTCTAGACAGGTAGGATATTCCAAGCGATTGGGAATCTTCTTAAGGCCTACCGCACATTTCCTTTCCCTATTTTCCACGGTGTCCGTGTTTAGCCATAGGTGGCTTGCACTGTGTTCATTTTCTAGCGGAGACGTAATCAGATTTGAGCAGCCTTTGGGTGATACGGATTACCAGGTTTAACCGTTATCTGACGGGGGGGGGGGGGTTCAAGTGGGACATTTAATTCACACTTTCACAGTGAGAGAAAAGCTCTTATTGGCTCTGACCAAACGCGTCCAAATCCGTCCAATGTGTGGCTGCGTTCTACCAAAGCCTGCAGTTGGAGCACCGGGCACACAGTAACTTGAGGAAAGCTGGCTTGGTGACACAGGGCTCATAGTGGGATATACTGTACTGCCGCTGCTATAAAAACCCACGGACACACACACACACACACACACACACACACACACACACATTCTTCTGCCATACAGTTTGCAACCAGCACACTACCACAGAGTGATTGTAGTCACTCAAAGTGATTAATGCGAGATCTCCCGGTTATTCCGATGTTAAAGCGCGCAAAACTCCAAAGTACAAGTGTGCATCAGTGGGGTTTCTTTTGGGATTCAAAATGAACAAAAATACACCCCCTTCACTCACCCCTGTGGGTCATGTACTTTTTCAAATGCAAATGATAATGATCCTTCGTGTTTTCAAGCAGTGCTAATAAATAATAAAATAGCAAACAAAACACAAAAGATCATTGTCTCGATTTGGTTAATCAATATCCATTTGCCTCACTGTTAGGCAAGATGAATGCGTTTTTTTTTTTTTTTTTGCAATGTTCAGATTGTTTATGCATACATGATTGATATTGGTATATGTTTTATGAGGAGGTGCAATTAAAGAAATACCTGAAAACATGTTTATGTTGCATACTGTAAATGGTAGGGGAGCCGTTCCTGGAGAGCCACGGGGTTTGGTGGTTTTGTGAACAGCAATTAATTGATTGATTAAAGCAGTTGAATATAGTTCGCTGATCTCACCTGGTTTCTTTGCTCTGAAGCAGTTGTTTGTTTTCAAGACATACTAAAAACCAACCACCAGACTTTATTAATACTTAATACAAATCAGGGAGGAAAATCGTAAGAAATGAGCAGCGATTTGGGGAATTTCGATCTTGCTCGATTGGTAAGTCGATGACATCGCAATCTTCTTGTTGAGTCTAGTCTAGCCTAGTTCTGCTGCGCCTGCGTAGCCGGCGTGCAAATGTGTTCTTTTTTTCGGCTGTAAGTTTATGTTGTTGAATTAAACTTTCAATGCTTGACTGTAACGTTACGTTTTCTTAAAAAACACGATGGGAAAGAAAGAAGACGACATTATTAGGATAGCGAAGAAGATGGACAAGATGGCGCAGAAAAAAAATGGGGTAACATAACATCTTGTTGGACATAAACGTTAATCAATAGCGCCTGACTGCAGTAGCCAGTGCTCCTGTTTCTGATGCTGGGCTCACGTTAGTAAGTCAACTTAGCTAGCTAGCAGTTAGCTGACGTAGCTACCTGTGTTATTGACCACCTAGCTTCAATAGCTAGCCGAACCTTAGCTATATGAAATATGAACAATTGTGTGCTTTGTATTTTTAGTTAACGTTACCCCATTATAAATACCACATGGAGTCCGATTGCTAGCTAACGTTAGTTATCGCATCATTCTTGGATCAGTCTTGACTTAATTACTTGTACGTAATTAGATAGTTAGATAAGAAGCTAGCTAAGTAGCTAATGTTGGCGTAGTAGCTTGCCTTTGTGCCTCCCGTTATACTAACGTTAGTTTTAAAGGTTACCTTGTCAGCCAACTTGGCTAAGTTATAAGTTAGTTAGCAGTTAGCAAGCTCGGCCATGGCAGGAGCTAAACGGTGCTGTCAATGTTAGCTACGTTAGTGATTTAACGATAGGAAATCCCGCTTGTTTAGCTATAATAGAGTACGTTAGCTAACGTTAGAGCTGAAAATGCTACGTTACAGTTAGCTACGGGAATGCATTATCGCATTGGGGAGCTAACGTTAGCTTGTTTGCGAAAACTAATTTTATAACTTAGCTAACGTTAGCTAGCTATTAACGGAATAATAAGGTCATGTTCAGATCCTACTTCTTTGTGTAGGACATTAGTAATGTTAGCTAACGTTAGCCCATTGCTGTAGCTAGCTGCTGAGAGCAGTGTTGTCAGACTGCGCCATTTTAGATAACTCTTATGTTGATCTGTGTTGACAGTTAACTCAGGTTAACCGTTTTAAACAAATAATTGCACTGCTAGCTGTTTAAAAGAGTAAAATGTGTTAATGCCACGGTGCTATTGAGTGAAATAAACATATGAAAGGTAGACGATATTTAGCGAGCAATGTTGTTTACAGTTGTGCATAGAAACCATGATGTGTTAAATGAACTCCAGTGCCTTTTTGCAGTCTGGTGCGCTGGATCTGCTCAGGGAACTGAAGAATGTCTCCATGACACTGGAGCTGCTGCAGGTGATGACCGCTAGCTAACGTTAGAACAATAATGTCTTCATTTTCAGCGTACTAACTAAAATATACAGCGATGGCATTGAGAAAAGCACTTTATGCTCTCCTTGCAGTCCACCCGAATTGGCATGTCTGTTAATGCCATTCGCAAGCAGAGCACGGACGAGGAGGTCACGTCACTCGCGAAAGCTCTCATTAAGTCGTGGAAGAAGCTCTTGGGTAAGAACTACAACATATCTTTTCATCTTTTTTTAATCAATCCAACAGGCTGGAAACTGATAGCAGAGAGAAACCGTCAAAGATCTGTCGCTGGCTACGTTTCGGACCATAATGTTTGTAGGATTGAAAATGTGTCATTAGATTAAAAGACTGTTCTCCGCAGCAAAATTCTTATGCTTGGTTAAAGTCAGTCAGGCACCAAAAACCTGTAGGACTGATTTTTTGGGGTACATGAATCCTTATCCATCCTTTCTCTTAATTTTTGATAACTGCCGTTTCGTTGACAGACACCCCAGCAGGAGGAGACAAATCTTCAGAGGAGAAGAAAGAGGATGAAGCCTCACGCTCGTCTTCCAGCCCCGCCCATTTCACAGCCACGCCCTCCCAGGACAGCCCTGAGCCTCACGAGGAGAGGTAACTAACCATGGCAGCCAGAAACATTGACCGTCTCTCTCCCAGGGCTGTGTTCGAAACCGCTTACTATATACTTACATCCTATATACTGCACGCTAGTATGTACTGTGTAGTACATACTAAGACAGTTAGTATTAATAACTAGTATACACGTTTTGGAATTGTGTGCCACGTATCTGCGGCTGTCAGTAGCCTATTTAAAAAAAAAAAAAAAAACCTTGTAAATGCATCAAGAACCTAACCTCCTTAGATTTACAGATTCCGAAAATATTTGTTACATTAGTCATTAATGTATTTTTTTTCATGTCTTTTATTGGTTTTAAAATTAATTTTCCAATAAAACACATTTTCCTTTAGACACAATTAACCATACATCATTTCACATTTTTTAAAACAGACTTTATCAGGGGTGGAATTTTTATTTCCTTCCCTTTTAAATTTTTACCTTAAAATAAACATACAACAATCAAGACACCACAGAAAGACATCACATACAAAATCAAAATTCACCAAAAAGAAACAAATAAAGGAGATTCAAGGACATTGAAATGAAGAAAAACTGAAAAAGACAAGCTTTCCCAGGTTGTTGGGCGGGCAAATGTTCAAGTTTCTAGTTCTCTCTTTTTTCATGGCTGCAAGTAATATGAAAATAGAAACCACTGGATAATTTTTCATTTAATGTCATTGCTCTGTGGTTCTGTCCAGCGTCCGTGGCGCAGGGTGGGCTAATACGAATAACATTATCACAATCCACTAAGACAGCAAGGAATTGCTTGTCACAATTAATGCATAACACCTCAGAAGATGAAGAATGATACCACTGGCTGGATATCAAAAATTCCGAACTGTCCCTTTAAAATCTGGGCGTTGTTGCTGTTTCAGTTGTTTCTTCAGGCATTATTCCTTGCAATCACCCCATACGATACGATTGGTTGCTCAGATGATGACACGCAACCGCAATGTATTATGGGGCGTCTCTTGACCATTGAGCAAGCTCCGTTGTATACTCAGAAATTGTTGCTAATGTAGTATAAATTTGGGCACATTTTGCGTACTAAGAACGAACATACTATGCAGTAGAAACACACTACATACTAATTTTCGTCATAGTTAGTATGCTAAGTACAGATAGCACGCGGTTTCAAACGCAGCCGTAGTATACATCCAGGTGCTTTTTGCGTACTGAAAATGAACAGACTATGCAGTAGGAACATACTAATTTTCATCACAGTTAAGTGTGAGAAGTACGCTAGTATGCAAGTTTATGGTCTCACCGCACCTTCATCTCCTCCTCCTCTTCCTCTTCCTGTTTCTGAAGTAACTCTGGCGGCAGGAGTGAACCACGGAACAACTCCCCAAATTCCCTGATCACCACCTACCCACAGGCTCCGCCTACTTCGGACTCGGTCAGGACCAAGTGCAGGGAGCTGCTCTCTGCCGCGCTTCAGGCTGGAGGTAGATCCATTCTCAGTGCTCACCTCACCTCCCCTCCCTCATAGCAAATGGTATCTCCCTCCCCGTCTCCATGGCAAATGACATTACCCTCTTATAACCAGAGGAAGGAAGGGTGTCGCCCCCTTGTGGCCAGAATGTTTTCCTTATACCACCAGCCTCTCAAACTGCAGTTCTGAAGAGCCACAGTGTCTGCTGGTTGCTCAGTGTCTTTCAGGGCTTAAGTGCTTATTTTAAGTCATTGATTGGCTGAGGAGTCCACGCACCTTTGTTTCCAATTGCCTAAATTGGCAGCAACAACAAAAACCTGCAGGCACCGTGGCCCCCAGGACTGGAGCTTTGAGATGTAAAGGTATGCAAACATTCAGCAAACATTCAGCATACATTCAGCATACATTCAGCATACATTCAGCATATATTCAGCATACATTCTCACTTACAACTCATTACTGCACGTCTCTGCATACATTCTCACTTACAACTCATTACTGCACGTCTCTGCATACATTCTCACTTACAACTCATTACTGCACGTCTCTGCATACATTCTCACTTACAACTCATTACTGCACGTCTCTGCATACATTCTCACTTAAAACTCATTACTGCACGTCTCTGCATACATTCTCACTTAAAACTCATTACTGCACGTCTCTGCATACATTCTCACTTACAACTCATTACTGCACGTCTCTGCGTACATTCTCACAACTCATTACTGCACGTCTCTGCGTACATTCTCACTTACAACTCATTACTGCACGTCTCTGCATACATTCTCACTTACAACTCATTACTGCACGTCTCTGCATACATTCTCACTTACAACTCATTACTGCACGTCTCTGCATACATTCTCACTTACAACTCATTACTGCACATCTCTGCATACATTCTCACTTACAACTCATTACTGCACGTCCCCTGCATACATTCTCACTTACAACTCATTACTGCACATCTCTGCATACATTCTCACTTACAACTCATTACTGCACGTCTCTGCATACATTCTCACTTTACAACTCATTACTGCACGTCTCTGCATACATTCTCACTTAAAACTCATTACTGCACGTCTCTGCGTACATTCTCACAACTCATTACTGCACGTCTCTGCATACATTCTCACTTACAACTCATTACTGCACGTCTCTGCATACATTCTCACTTACAACTCATTACTGCACGTCTCTGCATACATTCTCACTTAAAACTCATTACTGCACGTCTCTGCATACATTCTCACTTAAAACTCATTACTGCACGTCTCTGCATACATTCTCACTTACAACTCATTACTGCACGTCTCTGCGTACATTCTCACTTACAACTCATTACTGCACGTCTCTGCATACATTCTCACAACTCATTACTGCACGTCCTCTGCATACATTCTCACTTACAACTCATTACTGCACATCTCTGCATACATTCTCACTTACAACTCATTACTGCACGTCTCTGCATACATTCTCACTTACAACTCATTACTGCACGTCTCTGCGTACATTCTCACAACTCATTACTGCACGTCTCTGCGTACATTCTCACAACTCATTACTGCACGTCTCTGCATACATTCTCACTTACAACTCATTACTGCACGTCTCTGCATACATTCTCACTTACAACTCATTACTGCACATCTCTGCATACATTCTCACTTAAAACTCATTACTGCACGTCTCAGCATTTAAGTGAATGTGCTAACAACTGGTAGTAGCTGACCTCTCTCTCCCTCTCCTTCCCTCTCTCTCTTTCTCTCTGTATCTCTCCCTCCCTCTCTCTGCCTCCCTCCATCTCTCTCCTCCCTCCATCTCTCTCCTCCCTCTCTCTCTGCCTCCCTCCATCTTTCTCTCCTCCCTCCATCTCTCTCTCCTCCCTCCATCTCTCTCTCCTCCCTCTCACTCCTCCCTCCCTCTCTCTCTCCTCCCTCCCTCTCTCTCTCCTCCCTCCACCTCTCTCTCTTCCCTCCCAACCTCTCTCGCTCTCTCTCCTCCCTCCCAACCTCTCTCTCTCTCTCTCTCTCTCAGATGACTACATCACCATTGGTGCTGACTGCGATGACTTGGGGGCTCAGATTGAGCAGTATATCCTTATTTAACCCTGAAGAGGTGTGATGGGCGGCAGCTGCTGTTTTATCTGAACAGTCCTGGAGAGCTGTCCTGTGTTCCGTTCTCTGCTCCGCTCCAGGGTTTGATTGTGAGATCCCTGATCTAGAGGTTTAAAATACACTAATAATCCCACAAAGTACCAGCTTCGTTGATTTATTCTCCTTGGAGCATTTCATTGAAGGAGCTGTAGGTGTAATATGTCCTTTTGGCGGCATTTGATTGGGTGTTTGGCCAGTGATGCCCCTGATTGGAGGGAATTTAACTCCTTGACCAATCAACACGCATCTTCCAGGAGCACAGTAACACAGACATGAAATATAAAAACCGTGTAAGGAGCCGAATCGCCAACCTGAAGGACGTCAAAAACCCCAACCTGAGGAGAAACGTTCTGTGCGGCAACATCATACCGAACAGGATGGCCAGGATGACCGCAGAGGTGAGTGGTGAAAGGTCAGGGGTGAGGGGTCAAGAATGAAATGTCAGTGTGCAGTCGGTTAAATAGTTGGTCCTGCTCTTGGCAGGAAATGGCGAGTGATGAACTGAAGGAAATGAGGAAGACCTTGACCAAAGAGGCCATCCGGGAGCACCAGATGGCCCGAACCAGCGGCACCCACACCGACCTGTTCTCCTGCGGCAAATGCAAGAAGAAGAAGTGTACATACACACAGGTACGCTCACAGGCACTCACAGGTACACACAGGTACACTCAGGTACACTCACTGTCAATCACACGTACACACAGATATGGTTCTGTCAGTCACACATACAGATATCAGTCACACACTGATACGGAACCTGACACACACACACACTACACACATAGGTACAGACTCACACAAACAGGAATGGGTCCTGTCAATCATGCCCAATAACTGACACACAGGTGTGGACCTTCTGCTACACACCGCCCCCTAGTGTCAGTAACATGCACCAACATTCAATCAAGTCCTGTTGTACACATTCCCTCCCGTTTCTGAGGTACAGCTCCAGACAAAAGTTTGGACACACCGACTCAGAAGGTTTTTTTTTTTTTCCATTATTTTTACTGTTTTCCAAATTTTAGAATAGTAAAGGCATCAAAACGATGAGATGACACAAATTAAATTATGCAAAGACCCAAAAACTGTTAAACAAATCAAAAAAGTCTTATATTTTCGATTCTTCACCCTTTGCCTTGATAATGGCTTTGCACATTCTTTCCATTCTCTCAGCCAACTTCTGTGGTAAACAGGTATTCCACAGGTAAACAGGTGATGTTATCATGACTATAAAGGGATATCAAAAGATTCTTTATCTTATTTCCAGGTACTCTTGAAAGCGATACTATAACCTCTCTGCATTTGAATGGATTTCTATGGGAATTGGGGGGTGGGACTAGATTAAGTTGTAAATTACACTGGAACAGTAGGAACCCATGGTTGGCTAAATGGTTTTTAGTCATCCATGGTAGTATGATGGTATGAAATGAGCCTCAAACCATCACTCTGCTGCCGGATATTCAGTAGATATGCTCCTTTAAGGGTTGTTTCTCCTGAGTTCAGTAGGAACATTTTGATCTGGTTCTGTACGTTCCTGTATCTTTCTGAAGTGCAGGTTGAACTTGGAGTTTTGAGTGTAGTGTTTACCCTGCATTTACTCATTCACTGTTGATCTGGTTCTATCTGGTTTGATCTGGTTCCATCTGGTTTCCCCAGGTGCAGACCCGCAGCGCTGATGAACCCATGACCACATTTGTTTTCTGTACTGAATGTGGGAACAGGTGGAAGGTGAGTGCCATTGCGGTCCTGTTGTGTTCTCGGTTGATAAGTACACAGGGTTCTTCAACATATGTTCACCCAAGTCATGGTCCAATATTCTGTGTCCTTGATAAGTCCAAACAATTGGCACCTTTCCTGGGTCCTAATTATTTGGATGTTACTTAATATCAGATCTTTCAAATTCCACTAAGAAAAGCTAACTTTCAATGGAGAGTGATCAATAAATCACTATATTATTTAATCATTTATATTTTGAAGGTAATTTGCCTAAAAATCTTGGTCCATTTTGTAAAAGTATCTCTATAGCTCAAAATAGTTGTAATAAAGACTAATTTAAATTGACTATTTAAAGACCAAGGAAATATTTAAAGTATAAAATCCTATATTCATCCTTACAAAGGCATTGAAAAGTGTGAAAGTGTAAATGATTTTGATTTGAGTGGGAAACCGTGGTATTATATTAGTATTTACTGTACTGCACAGACTGTCTGTATGACCATAGCCACATTTTTGTTTGTTATTTATGTCTTTCAGTTCTGCTGAATATGAGAGCTTCGAAAAGTAGCAGCGCTGCTGTTTGTACCAGGATTTGTAAAATAAACAGGAACTTTACACCTAGTGGAGCCACAGAAGAACACCAGCATTTTAAAACCGCCATGACCCCATGGGGTCAACCTTTGTGTTTTAATCTGATCTTAGACCACACTTTATACCCAATAGCTTTTTAAAAATTGTCAAGACTGCCAGTGATGTTACTGTACTGTTTCTTTCTTTAACAATCTTTCAATGTAGTTTCAATTAAAACTTTGCTCAGAATTTGCTGTTTTGGTTTACGTTCATTAATGTTCATTTTAATGTAATTAATTTCCTTAGTAAAAATCCTCATTTAAAAAATAAATAAAATGTTCGTTTTTTTTTTTGGATTGGGACCAATATCGAGTCTGAAAAACCAAATATACACACATTTTCTCAAAGTCCCCTGACTTGGTTATCTGAACGCCTCTACAGACTAATCACTCTTACATTAGAGCGTAGTGTGACGTTTTCACCGGGGATACCTGTGCAGTGCAGTCTGAAGTTGTACTTCATAATTATGAAAACATGTCGGCTCAAAGATGATGAGGCTAATTATAGAGCGTGCGTGCATGTCTGACAAGGGTTGAGACTGAGTTACAGCAGAGATTGGTGGGTACACACAGTAAGACACACAGTAAGAAAATAAGGCCGGTCCAGGCCATGGCAATGGTTCCCATAGCCTGTACTGCAAATAGTGTCAACTGGGAGGTTTGTGGAGCAGGACTGCCCATCCTTTGATATTACCCAAAGCATGCTGGGTATTCTAGGGCTTATGTCAGCACAGCACGCCCCTGCAATACTGGCATGCTTTGGTTGAGACTTTGCGTGGATATACACAGCTGGCGTACTTCGGTAGGATGTAGTTTTCAAAGAAACTGCACAACAATGAACAATGTCTGTGGATGTTCGTGAGTAACCGTGTCTTTATATTTGTAAAGAGATGTTGCTGTTGATTTTTTCCAGTGTACATTTTTGGCGCTTTGAGCGACACAAACTTTGGACCTGTTGAGGTCTGTTCTATCAGGTTGATGTAAACGTGAGTTGTAGCGGATATCTACAAAACTAGTGAGATCTCCGCGAAACTACCTGGAACCCACCCATGCACTAGAACTGTTCCTTAAAGGACTCCAGACCATTGAGCCCATCCATACACTGGAACAGAGCCTTAACAAACACCTAACCATAGAGCCCATCCATACACTGGAACAGAGCCTTAACAAACACCTAACCATAGAGCCCATCCATGCACTAGAACAGTGCCTTAATAGACACTTAACCATAGAGCCCACCCATGCACTAGAACAGTTCCTTAAAGGACTCCAGACCATAGAGCCCATCCATACACTGGAACAGTGCCTTAACAAACACCTAACCATAGAGCCCATCCATGCACTAGAACAGTGCCTTAACAGACACCTAACCATAGAGCCCATCCATACACTGGAACAGAGCCTTAACAAACACCAAACCATAGAGCCCATCCATACACTGGAACAGAGCCTTAACAAACACCTAACCATAGAGCCCATCCATGTACTAGAACAGTGCCTTAACAAACACCTAACCATAGAGCCCATCCATACACTGGAACAGTGCCTTAACAAACACATAACCATAGAGCCCATCCATACACTAGAACAGTGCCTTAACAAACACCTAACCATATAGCCTATCCAAGCACTAGAACAGTGCCTTAACACAGTGGTTCCCAACCCTGGTCCTGGGGACCCCCTGTGTATGCTGGTTTTCGTTCCAACCACAATTGCAATACCAGAATTTTAACAAGCTGTTAATTTTTCTTAATTAGGTGTTTTTAATGTTTAGAGGGATTATTTACGTTCTTAAGCCACATTATGTTAGTAATAGCTATGCATGCCATGAAGACTAAAAGTCCAAGATTCACATTGTGTTGTATTGTAAACAATTAAAAGGAGGTAAAAAATGTTTTAACTGATCAAATTAAAGACTGAGGTGAATCAATAGGCTCATAATTGGTGAAATTGTGGACACATGGCCAATAAAACTAACCGTTTGGTAAATAATGAAGAATTCAAAGACAAAGCAAATGATAACGAGCCAAACCTGCATTGTGTTAAGGAAAAAATTATGAAGGAACTTAAACTTGCGTTCAATTACCTAATTAGGAGCCTAATCACCTGAGTTGTTACTTCTTCTTTGTAATTGTTTGCAATATAACACAATGAGCATAATGAACATGGGTTTTTTTTTCTTCATGGCATGCATAGCTATTGCTAACATAACGTGGCTTAAGAGAGTAAAGAGTTTAAAGTGTTCTCTATACAATAAAAACACCTAATTAAGAAAAAATAACAGCTTGTTAAAATTCTGGTATTGCAATTGTGGTTGGAACGAAAACCAGCATACACAGGGGGTCCCCAGGACCAGGGTTGGGAACCACTGCCTTAACAGACACCTAACCATAGAGCCCATCCATACACTGGAACAGTGCCTTAACAGATACCAGACCATAGAACCCATTCATACACTGGAACAGAGCCTTAACAAACACCTAACCATAGAGCCCATCCATGCACTAGAACAGTGCCTTAACAGACACCTAACCATAGAGCCCATCCATACACTGGAACAGTGCCTTAACAGATACCAGACCATAGAACCCATTCATACACTGGAACAGAGCCTTAACAGACTCCTAACCATAGAGCCCATCCATACACTGGAACTTGTAATTGTGTGTTAATCTCTCAAAGAAATGGAACCAAACTGGGGAAATTATTGTGCTTTATTATATTTTAAATAAACTGAGATGCCCACACCCTTTTCAGTTTTCCCACATTAAGTAATCTACCCCCCCCCCCCAATACTGTAAACATTAACGTCATAATTTTAAAATCTTTTTTTTTTTTTTTCTTCTTTATCTTTTTTTAAGTAAACTCTGAAGTCAGCTTCAAAGTAACACCTTTTATATTTTAAAGAAAAAAGATTAATAGGCAGTATCTCTCCAGACCTGTGGTTTTGATTATCTGAGTTTTGGTTCGTCTCAGGCTGATCTATCCTGTTGTACCACCAACTCAAATTACGCGCACACACACACAGACACACACACACGCATGCACACATGCACACACACACTTTTTGCTTGAAGATGAAGTGCCACACAAATCCAGACCACACTGCCTCTCTCTGTGGCAAGACAGGGGATTGATGCAGTGTTCCAGAGACTACGACAACCAATCAGTGGGATCCTGGCCCCAATGTGTCACAATAGGTGCATTAACCAATCAGAGGGATCCTGGCCCCAGTGTGTCACAATAGGTGCATTAACCAATCAGACCCTAGTGTTTCACTATTGGTACCTTGACCAATCAGATTGTAGCATGCATTGAGGAGAAAAGTAACAAGACCCTTTGCGTGTGACCAGGGGCCGCTGATTGGATTGTGTCTCCACTAAACTGCTCAGATCTCTGGAGATCCCACCCTACAGTGTGGAAGCATCACTCGCTGTTGTAGTGATTGGCCTACAGTGTGGAAGCATCACTCGCTGTTGTAGTGATTGGCCTACGGAGGCAGTGCCAGTTTGGACACTGGTCAGATCCTCAGAGGGGCGGTTTGGCAGAAGTGTGACTCATTTGACACACGCCCTTGTCAGACTGTTCGAGCACTTCCGTGTAGCTCATAGTTTATGTTTTTAATCGCCACCTTTGGAATAGACCTGCCTTCAGTGAGTTGATGCGATTGGTCACGTCCCGGATAGGGGGCGGGTCTATCGCTCTAAACAGCACTGCATTGGCCAGGCTCATCGCGGGAAGTCTAAGCCTGGAGCGCAAGGCCAGTGATGCCCCCATTGGAGATGCCATACACCGGATGCCAAGGCACTTCTCCAAGTTTAGGGCTGCGTTCAGATCCAAATTTTATGCTCTCATCCTGTCGTTCCCTTCCCTTGCTTCAAGGGGGGAAATTCCAAAAATGCCAGGATGGAATATGGCAGCACATTGAACTGCATTTACTTGTATGAAAGGTGCTATATAAATAAAGTTTGACTGATTGACTGAGCCACACCAAGTGGGATTTGGGTCCAATTTAAGAAAGGGGAGGGAGTAATTATATTGTTTATCCTCCCTTCCACCAAGGGTATAAAATGCAAGCTTCCAGCAAGAAGGGAATCCCACAATGCAATGCTCCACGGAAAAAGTGGGCTGTCACGTTTCAACTCTGCTGTTGCACGTCCTATATGTTGCAAGGGCAGGTCAGTTCTGTTTTGGTTTCTCGTTCCTCCTGTTAAGTTCGCTTGCTGCATGTCGCAAATTTAGTGACAAAACAGCTCTCTGGAGGGAAGAGAGCAAGGGAAGGGAATGTGTTAAATTAGATTCGAACGCAGCCCAGGCAAAAATAACAACAAATAAAATGAATAAATACATAAATAAACTTGGCAACTCCAAATTATTTAGACTTCAATCTGAGATTAATAAATATCAATAACAAAATGTACAATTTTTGAGCAGAAAATGTCCTGTTTGGTGACTCATGCAGAGCTGAACCTCTAAAGTCTAGGACACATAAAAAAACTAATGAAAAATGTTTGCACAGTTTCTCTTAAGGAAACACACTCAATACAACATCAGTACTGACTCCTAAAATTTGTTCTTTGAGTCTGCTGGCTATCTCCATGTATGTACAGTAATGAAGCTTATAATCATAAAAATAAATATACAGCCTCATTTAATACCATTGCTCTGAATGCGGTCTATGTACTGTTGTCACAGTGATCTTCAATCTCAACGTGTGGTTTTACCCAGCTTTTCGCCTCTGCCACAAGAGTTTAGTGATCAGGAACTTTGCCCAAATCAAGTGATCCAAAATCCATGTGCACGCCTTCGTCTCCGCTCTTAATAAAAAGCTTTTTTTTTTTTCCCAAATGTCATATTTGAAAAGACGCTCCATAAATGTGGGAGATACATTGGCAAGAGGACGTGGATCTATATTCATAAAGCATCTCAGAGGAGTAGTACTGACCTGGGATCAGTTTTTTTTTTTTTTGAATTTTGAATAAGGTTAGAACCTGGACAAGGGAAACCTGATCTTAGATAAACACTCATATTCTGATGCTTCCTGGAAACAGGCCCTGATCTCCCAAGAGCAGATCCAAGGTGAATTTACACAGGATTACACTTAATGCTCCCAAACCAAAAAAAACTCATCCCAACTGGTCAGTGCTTGAGATGCAGACTAGCTATACATTAAGGTTATCCAGTGCTCTAATTATTATATAGACTGTCTGCGGGTGTACAGAGGGGGGAAAACATGGTCAATCTGGAACTACAGAATACATCTAACGGCTGCTTTAGTGCAATCCCATTTCTTGGAGCAGATTAGAAAAACTCTTCACCTTCTGTGTCCTGGCAGACTTGTACGTACTCATTAAAATTTGGAGTTGCCCAGAACTGTAGTGTGAAGTAAACCAGGGTGTAAAAGTCACTCAGCCACCGCCCAGGTAGACAGGGACTCCTTCTGGTCACACACTTTGATTCTCGTACGCATTTCTGTGCATTTCGGTATACACACACACACACACACACACACATACACCACAATTAACCCCCCCCCCCCCCCCAATTGCTCATATTCCATTTTTTCCCCTTTCAAGCCAAAAAATAATAACCGTTGAGGAAAATATCTACAATTTCAATTTACACAAATTTAAAAGAGCCCACAGCTGGCTCTTTTTTTTCTTCTTCCAACACAATAATACAAAAGCATAATAACAAAAAAAACATATAAAGATCAGACGGATACATTTAAAAACATAACTATCATCCTTTGGCGCATTGCGCGGCTTTGTTGTTCCGATGGCATTTTTTCTGTTTTGTTTTTATTTATTTTTCTTGAGCTGGCGGTGCGGCGATCTCGCAGATCTGAGGCGTGTTACGGAGACCTGAGAGTCACCTGAGCCGGGACACACCTGTAGAGCGGCCCCGCCCACCACACGACCAGCTCTTTGACACGCCCTGCACTAATAAAGTCACATGACAAAGGGAGGGAAAAGATGACTAAGATTCGGGGGCCTGCTCTGTGACAGTCTGCAGCAGAGTCTTGTAGGCGGCGGAGTTGATGTAACGGGGGTACGAGTCTCTCTGCATCAGGGTGTAGATCTGGAGCTGTGCGTCGTCGAAAGTGTGGACCGTAGGCTCCTGCATGTTCCTGTTGATCACTTCTCGAACCCGGGAGTCTAGACTCACCTGGAGATGAGAAAAATCAGGTCCCAAAAGGATATTAATTATAATAATCGGAAAGTCATAAAAACAGTTGCAATATACAATTGATTGAGGGGGCGGACCTCTTTGGGCGAGAGGATGGAGACGTAGTCCTCGTAGATGAGCCTGGCCTTCTCCTCCACGGCGGCATTCCCGTCCACCGGCGGCGTTCCCGTCCACGCCGGCGTTCCCGCTCTCCCCGCGAAGGTCCTCGCACGCCTGCCAGAACAGCATGTTCTCCTCGCTGAACTCGGTCCGCAGAAAGTCCCGGAAGGCGCACCTCCCGGCCGGACACTGCATCAGCTTGTCGAAGCATTGTCCCCAGCCGAGCACCTCCTCCGCTGTAGGTATGGGTCTGCAAGGGGCAGGTCAAAGGTCAGCGGGTCACTTAAAATAAGAACTAGGTCTGTGTTCATAAAGCCTCTTAGCTGACCTAGGATCAGTTTCCCCATGTCCACGACCCGTCCCAAGGCCGGTGTGTATGCAGGTTTAACTCCAGTCCTGGAGGGCCGGTGTGTATGCACATTTAACTCCAGTCCTGGAGGGCCGGTGTGTATGCAGGTTTAACTCCAGTCCTGGCGGGCCGGTGTGTATGCACATTTAACTCCAGTCCTGGAGGGCCGATGTGTATGCAGGTTTAACTCCAGGTGTGTTTACATTACATTATAGGCATTTAGCAGACGCTCTTATCCAGAGCGACTTACACAACTTTTTAGCATTTTTTTTTTTAACATATTATCCATTTATACAGCTGGATATATACTGAAGCGATTCAGGTTAAGTACCTTGCTCAAGGGTACAACGACAGTGTCCTACCTGGGAATCGAACCTGCAACCTTTCAGTTACAAGGCCAGTTCCTTAACCATTATACTACACTGCCGTTTCGGTGTGTATGCAGGTTTAACTCCAGTCCTGGAGGACCGGTGTGTATGCAGGTTTAACTCCAGTCCTGGAGGACCGGTGTGTATGCAGGTTTAACTCCAGTCCTGGAGGGTCAGTGTGTATGCAGGTTTAACTCCAGTCCTGGAGGGCCGGTGTGTATGCAGGTTTAACTCCAGTCCTGGAGGGCCGATGTGTATGCGGGTATGTTTCCATCAATTACCCGGGCTAAATGAGCTAATTGGCTGTATACTGGTTCACTCGTAGATTAGATCACAGTAAAACATGTCATATAGGGACGTGAGAACTGTCTTTGGCTGTCGTTCATGCGCTTATCAAGAAATGTACTGTAGCTAAGATGTCCGATGGCGTAAATGTTAGGGCAGATTGAATAATTAAGGCCAGAAGTTGGCATGAAAACCAGAAACAGATACTGCCCTCGTTCAGTCATACTGCCCACCTCTGTCTACATCCAAATTTCAGCTGTTTCTTGAATCAGTGATTTTCCTGCCCCTAACATAGGATGATCCAGTTTAGGCTACATTTATCCATCAGGCTAATAGTGAAGTGTTCGGAGAGGCTACAGGACCATGGACAACACCTGCTTCACTCACAGTCCCTCTCTCACCCCTACACTGAGATGACTCAGACAGGTGACTGATCTGGGGTCAGTGTGTAGACCCCTCTCTCTCAGTGACTGACCTCTGGTCGCAGGCCGTGGCTCCATCGGTTTTGGTCTCATAGGAGGACCTCTGGTTCCTCTCGTTCCCCTCCTCGTTCCTATGACAACGAGACTGGGAGGTAGTAAAACACGGCACTGGAATACGGAACAGCAAGGGCAGAGAGAGAGAGAGAGTACTATTGTACATTTCTCTCCTTCCTTCCTTCTCTCCGTTGCACTCTGTCCTTCTATTTCCACCCCTTTTTTTTCTCACCTCGCTTTTCTGTCTCTCCCATTACCCTCTCTCAGTCTTTCTCTTTCAGTCTTTTGCTCTGTCCCCCATTTCTCTCTCTCTCTCTCTCTCTCTCTAGTGTACACATCACAGGGCCTCTTTATCGTCTCAGCTGTAATACATGCATCACAGCACATACTGACAAACACCAGCATCCATAATTAATTTCAAAAATGCAAATGGCCTCCGTGTTGATGGGGAGAGTTTGTGACAGCGGAACTGTGCATACTGTCCGTGTAGGCTTTCAACTACCCTTCTGAAGAGCCTGCGGTTAGTACGGTTAGTACAGTACCTTATTACCGACCCACGTCCTAAGCTGTCCTAAAAAGCGTGACCAGATTACCTGGGCTGTGTCCAAATCAGAGCCCTACTAGCCTATCTACTGCATCCTGTTTATTGTATACTTGCATACTGCTTACTGCATACTGTTTAGTGACATGCAGTATGCCAAAAATATGCTCCATACTATTATCAGTGAAAACTTGGAAATAAGTATATCATCCGGGGATATTAAGAACACTCAATTTTCAGAATTGTCGCGTACTTAACATTTTTTTTTTTTTAAAGTATACTCAACTGGAATACTCAATAGCAGGTAAGTGTGCTGATTCGGACACAGCCAAGATTTTTTTTAAAATTGGGAGTGGGGTGGAGAAGTTGTCAGTAGGTGTAATTTCAAGGACCACATTGCTTTTCACAATTGGCTATAAGGTAAAGGGCGAGCCTGATTCTGAATCAGTGTGTACCTGCACCCAGACTGGCCATTTTTGGATAGGATTGGACACCCCGGCTTAAAAACTTGCACACTTGAGCCATCAAGCCATTCAACAAGTCATCCTTGGACGTCTGGTCACCCCACTCCTAAATCTGACTAAATCTGTCACATCTGACCCCAGCACTCACAAACACACACCATCACCCCATCCCTGGTCCCCCACATTTACCCCAGAGGAGCAGCTACATCGCCCCCTCCTGGTCATACCTATGCTTGAACAGGAACAACTACAGCGCCCCCTCCTGGTCAGATCTATAATTGGCCCAGATAAACTACAGCGGCCCCTCCTGTCAGATTTATGGTTGAGCAGGAACAGCTACAGCGCCCCCTCATGGTCTCCCTTAGTCACCCACCAAGAGCAGCTACAGCAGCAGCACCAGCAGAAGCAACAGGCGTTGGGTCCTCTGTTCCCGGGGTCGGGCGGGGCCTGCACGGCACTCGCCGCGTCCTGTTGCCCCCGTCGTCTGACGCTTCCGCATCTCCATCCGCTGGGAACCCATGGGCTTTTGGGGGGCGAGAGAAACGGCGCCGGAATCAGTCGTGCACGCGCGGTTTTGCCAAGGGAATAAATAGCGCCGGAGATAATCAGGCTGGCGCATGGCGCGTCTTAAAAGAGCAAAAATAGCCATGAACGAGGCATTATTTAAAAAAATTAGGTTGGCAGGTAATATCAGGTCACGTACCACACTGCAGGCTTACCTTCCATCCACTCCTCAAATGTATGTGTTGCAATTTTATGTGACAAACTTTTCACTGTCAAGGACAAGCGCATCCGTGTTATTGCTTCATGTTAGATCTTTTCAACCCAATGACTCATCAGTGATTAAACATGGCCTTGTGAAACAGGCGTCTGTATCTGCATTTTTTGTTGATAATTGTACACTGGAATCATGTAATCTGACTGAAACGTATCTTTGATGTGTGTTTCATAATAACAGAGAAATCAAACGTGTTTAATGTGGGTAGCCTAGTCATTTGTAGCCTACATTTGCAGTTCGGGGGCTTCTAGTTCTACGGCGTAGGCTTGGTTTCCTCAAGACCTCTGTTTGAGATGATCTATAGCCTACTTAATGCAAAAATATTGTCTAAATACAATCGCATGTAAAAAAACATTTACAAATTAGTTAGTGAATACAGAAAATCTCTCCAGCTAACATAATTTCGTAGTCTATTTGAATTTGTTGAATTTGTGCTATTTAGGCTATTTGTTACATACTGCAATCCATCCCCTCGCAAGACGTTACATAAAATATATTTCATATTTGTGTTTTAAAAGCCTCACCCGTCTTTTCAATGTGTTTAAATATGCAGGATACTTCCTGTTGTTTATTCCGTTATTCATATTAGTTATGTAACGGAGCATACATGAAATGATCTACCGACAAACCAGCGGAAAAGGCTAACTGCTCACGGCTAGGGTGATGCTATTCTACAGGGCAAGAGCTGCTCCGCTCCTGGATACGGGTTCAGCCAAGTAGCTCGCGGCCTTAGCTGCACATTATGGTGCTCTGTAGTATGATTTGTATCTAGGATCTGTTTAACGGTATGTGTTCCTGTGTTTTACAATAGCGTCTGTTTTAAACTGTCAATTCAAAAAAAAAAAAAAAAAAGGCTATTGCTATTTTTCATTGAGTACATAATTTTTTTGCTACATTCATCTCCGTGGTATCCTGTTATTTAGCTACATTTAGAGACATTGATTTTAATTAAAATGTTGGTTTTAATGTCGTTGGTAGGAAATACATGGTTCGGGCCTGTATTGTTAATGCTATCGATTTATTTTTAAACAATTCTTAATTGTGTGCGTGCAGAATGAATATCACGATCATTTTATCTGCAATACAAATGAGTGAATCACTCGAGCGGTAACTACTTTAAATCCGTTGCGGCGTGCGAGCGCCTTCAGTATTAGGACTTCGGCTACACGGAAAAATTGCAGATAGCCTACCTGTCAAATTAAAAGGCTGACATGTCAGAATATTTTTGGGGGTAAAAAGACGTTGGTACTAAAACAGCCCTGTAACACTGGTGAATCGCACAGCCAAATATGGAATGTAAAAGTATTCAATCTGTGAAATGCGACCGTTCATGCAAAACTCGCGCAAACATTATCGAAACACACAAGACGTCACTGACACACATATGTTTTAATGATGGTTCCTATCTATGCATCCACTTGTACTGGCGGGCATTGCATGCAGAACAGTATGTTGCAGATCGCTTGCCTACGCAAAGCATAGCGTCTTGTGTAAGATTTTAGAGGGGGTGTCAAAATCACCAGTTACATATATTAGGTACTAAAATGGAACCTAAAATTAACGGATAGAGGTGTGATCATTTCAATGCTCTCTTGTTCGAATGAAAATAATCTATTGAAGGCATTAAATTATCATCCACCCGACCACCGGAAAGTGACACCATGGAGAATACATTTTTATACATATTTTTACAATACAGTCTCATCCATCCTGGAGGGTTGAAACTGCATCTTTTTTTTGTCGCCCACTGGATCTCAATTATCAAAAGTATTTTAAACGCGCAGCCTCTAACGCTTTCTATACGCTCTGTCCCATTATATATACAACTATATATATATATATAATCAGATACAATCACTTACGATATCACCATGGATGCCAAAAATTGAGGGAATCCGTTGCCTTGATTACATCCGTTAAAATAGGACTTTTCAGACCGGCTGCTTGTTGTCAATGCGCATGCGTTCCCCTTACTAAGTGCTAGTAAGGGTAGCGTAAAGCCTCGGTATAATATAGCTACAGATAGGCTATAGTTTGATGCTTAGGATCGTAATGTTCACGTTATAGAGTGATATAACGCAAACCAAATGCATAGGCCTATTGGACCTGACTGTAGTCGTCTACTGCAAAAAATAAATAGTGCGAATGCGTCAACATTTTGCTGGTGAGTCGTGTGAAGTGATGGACCACAGAGTTTCGCCGCGGCGTCTTCCACTGAAACTGCCCTCACTGCCCTTGTTTTATCACACCCCGTTTCCATGGTGACCTACTAAGCCGCCTGTGCCGTTCTGTAGTCTAACGGGTAAAGAGTTTTGTGTTAAACATTTCTTTGGTGCGCTGAGCGCGCGATCTCAGTTCCACGCAGCGCAGTTAAAAAATTTTCCTCCAAACACATTGGATTTGCGGTTGCGCTGTCCGTGGTGCTGAAAAAGTTCCAACACGCCTTCCCCCAACCAGTCGCGATGCCAGCTTCAGAATCAGAACGCCCATTTCACACGAAATGCCTACTTTCAGAGCATGATAGCGTTTCCCTGAATATCGTAAACAGCCAATTAGATAATGTTCTTATTTTGCTGATACTACAATGATACTGATGGAGATTATCTGGCACATTAAAATATCTATACGATACGATCCAGAATATGACCACGGCCCCGTTTCCCAAAAGCATCTTAGAATTAAGATAATGTGAGAGTGTTTTGTGTTTGTGCTTCATTTTACGAGTACAATGATTAACATTTACTGACGTTACATAAAAACGAAAAAATAGAGGTAGAAAGACAAACGAGAAAATGACGAAAAAACAAACAAACAATTAAAGTAATATAACAACAACATAGCCTAAGATGATCTTTATCTAAGATCCTAAGATATCTAAGTTTTATTTTGCGTAGCTCTAAATGACCCCATTTGGATAGAAATTCAGTGGAGCTTTCCTGATATGAACGGTGTATGTCTGAAGCTGGCATTGTAGTTGGCTTGGTTGTTAGCTAAACATACTTTAAAGGTTAATAATTATCCGATGCAAACACAAAATACTGGCAGCTACTAATCCACTAATTTCTATATATAGTCAGGTCCAGAATTACTGGCATCCTCGATGGACAAGTTACAAAGGCTACATAAAATAAGCAACACAGAAAATGTGATGTTTTATTTAATTTTATCTTTTAGATATTTTGCTTGAACACATGGAAGGGAATATACTTTTATTCTATTAAAATTAGTCTTAAAATGTTTAGTAATGCAAAAAAATAAAAAAATAAAAAATAGAGGTCAAAATTATTGGCACCCTTAAAAATTATTTTAAGTAAAATCACAGTTAAATCTCCTATAAAATTATTACTTATCTAAGTTAATCTTTGTCTTAAGGAACTGTATTGTGCTCTGCCATCCTGTTTCACTAGGGTATTAAAATGAGGTAACACACATGTAAAATCCCTTTGTCATCCATCACCATAGGGAAAGCCAAGGACTGGTGTTGTACACCCCTCTTTACAACTTTAAGGTGTAAGATCACAAACAAGTGATAAGAATGTTCTTAACTGAACATTCTAATACTGGCAACCGAAGGCAATGGAGTTCTAGAACAATGACTTGGAATTTTGAACAAAAAATTCCAAAAAACACCTACTCTTCAAAAGGTTAAACCAGTGTCTTTGGACAACTCATGTAATGTTCAAGCCTCAGAGCTCATCAATAAGCTATAAATACATAAATTAGATATTCATGCTGACCTTTTTTTAAATTGGCATCCCAGAGAAGTGGGCAGTGCAGTTGACCATAAGGTGGGTTTGTTACTGGGCATGGCAATTGACCACTGCACCCCTGAATTCAACAAACATCTAAAGATATGCTGGCCTTTCAGAAAACGGGATGCAGTGTCTGGATGTTCTGTCCAGAATGAGTGGGGTCAGAAGGCGATCGATCATACCTATCTCATAAACACTTACTGGAGTTAAACTCTACAATGATTTTTATCAAGACTTAAAAATAGAGACAGACACAATGGCTCAATCATCTCAGAACTCCCGATCCTAACGTCTAACTTTATTTGACAATCAATAAAAACCTGCACTTGACAAGGGTTTTTATTTGAACAGGTACAGTCTCTTCCTGAATCATTTATGTCATACTTTTTATTTATTTATTTATTTATTTTTAAAATGAAAGTCAGCCATGATTTATTTGACTAAGATATTAATCTAGTCCACCCGTGGCATAAGATCAAGATAGATTTGTAAAAACAAAACAAAACGCACAGCGAATGTTTTTTTTTTCTTTCAAATAATGAAGATGCATTAAATAAAAGCGCGACCTTATTTTGAAGGAGCAAAGAGCCAATGCAGAATTAATGGTGTCCTTTTCCTTCCTTTGACATCAGAGAGCTCACAGATCCCATGAGCTGTGAGCTGGTCATTGTCACAGTGGTTCTGTGGCTCTTTGTTGAGAAAGCCTCCCGTGAAGACGGTCTAAAGCTTAAGATATGTGGGCCTACAGAGAAGGCCTTTCTAACAAAGAGGGCCAATTATACAGTAGCCATGACGTTACACAATGCAGAGACGTTAGTGTTGACCTTAATGTGAAACTTTCTATTTGGTCATTAGACCTTTGAGTGACTTTTTATTCCCCGAATAGAAACCAATTGAGGTGTGTTGTTTGGATAAAGTACAGTATCTATAAATACAAGGACGTATACTGTAAATACAAATATATGTGTCCATGGAGACATGTACAGCACTATGTAGTGGTCATCATACATGCTTTCCCATTGGTAGTTTTAAAAGAAAGTGCAGATGGTAGCTCTGTTTTCTCTGCACATAGGAATAAAGCTCATTTCTGATTTTAACCCTGAAAACTGACTGAGCAAGTTATGTTTTTATCTATTTTACCTTTATTTAAACAGGCAAGTCAACTGAGAGAAGTCTGTTCTCTTTTGC
>CM056394.1:3723576-3745113 GCA_029718625.1 Synaphobranchus kaupii | reverse complement strand
TGGACCAGAAACGGGATACGAAACAAACACGGTAGGTTAGTCAACGAACTGGCGCTGAATAGCAGCCAGCCAGGGGTTTAAATGGTGCAGGAAGTGAAGGAGAAAACGAGAAACAGGTGTGATGTTAAATCAGGAGTGATTGCCGAAGCACAGCAGTGAGGAATGTGAGTAACGAGAGGGGCGAGTGATAGGCGGAAGCTAAAGTGGAAAATGAAACCAAAAGTACCCGAGGGAGACGCCCAGTCCACAGCCAGGAGGGAAACACGGACAAGGGATCCAACATGACACGGAAGGAAACAAGGAAAACATGGAAAACGGACAGGACGGGAACGGAACGTTACAGTACCCCCCCCTCAATGTACGCCACCTGGCGTACCCGGAGGCCTGGTCTTGTCAGGGAACTGTTCGTGGAAGTCTTGGATTACTGAATGGTCCAAGATCAGGCTCTTGTGGAGCCACGACCTCTCCTCAGGACCGTACCCCTCCCAGTCGACGAGGTATTGGAAACCCCGGCCCCTGCGGCGGATATCAATAACACGGTTCACCGTGTAGGCCGGGGCGTTGTCAACAACTCGGACGGGAGGAGGCGGGATGGTAGGGGTACTGAGGGGGCTGGAGGAGACAGGCTTAACCTGGGACACATGAAACACCGGGTAAACTTTGAGGGAGGCGGGGAGGGAAAGTTTAACAGACACCGGGTTAACTAGACAAATGATGGGGAAGGGACCAATAAAACGGGGCTGAAGCTTTCTGGATGAAGAGGGAAGGGAGATGTTTGCAGTGGAGAGCCAGACCTGCTGACCGGCCCTATACTGTGGGGCTGCGGTCCTGTGAAGGTCCGCCAGACGTTGGGAGCGGGAATTGGCGTGAAGGAGTGCGGTGCGTGTGAGTCTCCAAATGTTTTTACAACGAAGGACATGGGCCCTAACAGAGGGGACAGCTATCTCGGCCTCCTGGGTCGACAGAAGAGGGGGTTGATAGCCTAAAGCACACTCAAACGGGGATAGGCCAGTAGAGGCACTCTTAAGGGAGTTATGTGCGTACTCGACCCAGGGGAGAAAACGGCTCCAAGAGGCAGGATTGCGCACTGTAACGCACCGCAGGGCGGCCCCCAGGTCCTGGTTCGCCCTCTCTGCCTGACCATTAGACTGGGGATGGAAACCCGAGGAAAGACTAGGAGAGGCACCCAGGGCTGCACAGAACGCCCTCCAAACTCGGGAGGAGAACTGGGGCCCACGGTCTGACACGATGTCAGAGGGGATCCCGTGCAGCCTGACCACGTGTAGCACCAAGAGCTCAGCGGTTTCAAGGGCGGACGGGAGCTTGGGGAGGGGAACAAAGTGAACCGCCTTGGAGAACCGGTCCACTATTGTCAGAATGACGGTGTTACCTTCTGACAACGGCAGACCGGTTACGAAGTCCACACCAATGTGACTCCAAGGACGGCCAGGGACGGGGAGGGAAAGGAGAAGACCGGAGGGAGGCTGGTGGGAAGCCTTGCTCCTGGCGCACACCGAGCAGGCCAGGACGAAGGCACGGGTATCCCCTTTAAGGGTAGGCCACCAGAAACTCCTCCTGACGAGGGCGATAGTTCTGGCGACACCTGGGTGACATGCCAGGCACGAGGCGTGAACCCATTCGAGGACCTGGGAGCGGACGGAATCGGGGACAAAAAGACAGGAGTTAGGGTTATTGCGGGGGTCCGGTTGGGAAGTCTGGGCGGCCTTCACAATGCCCTCAATCTCCCAGGAGACCGCAGCCACCACACAGGAGGCCGGCAAAATGGGCTCCGGATCAGCAGGACTGGAGGGAGGGGAAAAAATGCGGGACAGGGCATCTGCTTTAATATTACGGGAACCAGGGCGGAAAGAAACAGAGAAATTAAAGCGTGCAAAAAATAACGACCATCTAGCCTGACGAGAATTGAGCCTCTTGGCAGATCTTAAATAAATGAGGTTTTGATGGTCGGTAAAAACAAGAAAAGGGGTACCTGCCCCCTCCAGCCAGTGGCGCCACTCCTCAAGAGCCAGTTTTATCGCCAGCAGTTCCCGATCCCCGACATCGTAGTTCCTCTCGGCGGAGGACAGCCTCCGGGAGAAGAATGCGCAGGGATGGAGCTTGCTATCAGAGGCGGACCGTTGAGACAGAATGGCCCCCACGCCGGTGTCGGAGGCATCCACCTCAACGACAAACTGCCGAGAAGTGTCAGGGTGAAGGAGGATAGGTGCTGAGGAAAACCGAGCCTTGAGTAGCTCGAAAGCTCGCTGGGCATCGGAATTCCAACAGTAAGGCAGGGCAACGGAAGTGAGTTTAGTCAGGGGAGCAGCAATGGAACTGTAATTGCGAATAAAGCGGCGGTAGAAATTTGCAAACCCCAGGAACTGTTGAAGGTGCTTGCGGGAGGTGGGTTGGGGCCATTCTGTCACCGCCTTGATTTTCACAGGGTCCGCCCGGATACTGCCCTCCTCGATAATGAAGCCGAGGAACGGGACCGTGGAAGCGTGGAAGGAACATTTCTCAGCCTTAACAAACAGCTGATTCTCCAACAGCCGCTGGAGAACCTCTCGAACGTGACGACATGCTCCTGCGGGGATTGAGAAAAAATTAAGATATCATCGATATAAACAAAAACGCTCCTCCCTAGGAGGTCCCGCAGGACGTCGTTCACCATGCTCTGGAAGACTGCTGGGGCGTTAGTAAGGCCGAAAGGGACCACCAGGTATTCGTAGTGGCCCAACGGGGTATTAAAAGCAGTCTTCCACTCGTCCCCCTCACGGATACGCACCAAGTGATACGCATTCCGGAGGTCGAGCTTGGTGAACGTCACAGCTGAGAGAGGGCTTCAAAGGCGGTGTTAATGAGGGGAAGAGGGTATTTGTTACGGATGGTGACCTGGTTGAGGCCCCGGTAGTCGATGCAGGGTCGCAGGGAGCCATCCTTCTTCCCAACGAAGAAGAACCCTGCACCGACTGGGGATGAAGAGGGACGGATAATACCCGAAGCGAGGGAGTCGTGGATGTATTCCTCCATGGCTAGTTTCTCCGGTCCAGACAGACTGTAGAGGCGTCCCGATGGCAGTTTAGCTCCAGCCAGTAGGTCAATGGCGCAGTCATACGGCCTGTGAGGAGGTAAGGACAGAGCACGTGATTTAGAAAATACTTGCGCGAGGTCGTGATACTCGCTGGGAACATTCGTTAAATCCGGTATAGGTTGCATGGAACAGGGTTTACTGGGCCCCGGAGGGGGTAGTGCAGAACGGAGACAGCTGGCTAGACAGTGGGCACTCCACGCCAGGATGCGACCGGCTTTCCAGTCAATATGGGGATTGTGGAGGCGAAGCCAGGTCTGACCTAAAACCAGAGCAGATTGTTGGGAGTTAATCAGTAATAGCTGAATGGACTCCCGATGATTGCCAGATAGAACTAATTGGATAGGAACGGTGGAGTGGGTAACTAACCCCAAACTCCTGCCGTCCAGAGCTAGAGCTGAAATGGGTGAAGTGAGACGTTCCGTGGGAATGCCGGCCCTCCTGGCGAAGGTGATATCCATGAAGCTGGCGTCAGCTCCGGAGTCAATTAGGGGCCGAAGAAGATAGGGTCTTGTCCCTCCAAAGGAGAGTAGCCTTGAACATGAGGCGGTCCTGGGCAGCATGGTTGGGAACGATGGGGCTCGTCAGTACGCCCAGTCTTACTGGCGAGCCCCTTCTTTTGGGCGAATGGGACAGGAGGCGATCTGATGGCCAGGCTTGCCGCAATAGAAACAGGATCTGGTGCGCTGACGGCGCTGACGCTCCTCGGGATTGACCGCAACTCTGCCCAGTTGCATGGGCTCTTCCTCGGACCCGGCCGTAGGCGCCCGAGATCCAGTGATGGAGTGTGAATGAACATTAGAGACGACGGAGGGCGAATGACGCCCGGAACTTCCTCCCCGCTCCCGGGCCCGGATGCGGAGACGATTATCGATGGCTATAGCGAGGCTGATGAGGCTATTAAGGGAGTTGGATTCCTCCCGAGTGGCAAGCTGGTCCTTGAGTTCCTCGCTGAGAGCTTGGCGGAAAGCCCCCTGGAGGGAGGCGTCATTCCATCCTGACTCCGCGGCGAGGGTACGAAACTGAATGGCCATTTCTGCGACACTGCGGTTGCCTTGGCGAACTTGAAGCAGACGCTGGGTAGCGTCACGTCCACAGGTCGGGTGTTCAAACACACGTCGCATCTCTGCCGTAAAGGCTGCGAAGTTGCTGCATAACGGAGCCTGGCTGTCCCAGATGGATGTAGCCCACTCCAGGGCGCTCCCTCCCAGGCTGCTCATAATGAACGCGATCTTGCTGGAGTCAGAGGCGAAGGAGGAGGGCTGCATCCGAAACACTATGTCACATTTAAGTAGAAATTCACGACATCTCCCCAACCCCCCGCGATATAACTCGGGGTGTTGTACACGGGGCTCACGGCTGGAAGTGGGAGCCGGTGCCTCCGGATGGGGTTCGGGAGAGGAAGGAGTAGGGTTGGCTGGAATCCGTAGTAGCGGTTGGTGGAGCGAAAGTTGGGATACTTGCTCCGTGATGCCCCTAACTACTTCCAGCACATCATCCAAACGGCGACCCTGTTGGTCGCTGATCGCAGTTTGGCAGGAGAAGGCGTGGCGAATCTGTTCCAGATCGGCTGGGTCCATATTGTTGGCCAGTTCGTTCTGTTACGATCCTGATACGGGACGAACCCAAGTGCAACGACCAGGAGACAGATTACAGAAAGTGGAACTTTATTAAGCGTTGGGGTGGTCCCAAAGCTGTACACGGGAGCAAAACAGGTTAGTTAGTTAACACAGGATAGCGTCCAACTGAGGACTGCTCCAAGCCGGAGCTGGACTTGAGGAAACACGGAACTGTTCCAAGCCGGAACTGGACTTGAACGGAGGTGTCTAAAACACCGGAACTGGACTGGAACTGGACTGGAAACTGGATCGGAACTGGACTGGAAACTGGACCGGAAGGTCCACTCAGGAAACGGGAACGGCACGGAACTTGTTCCAAGCCGGAACTGGACTTGAACGGAGGTGTATAAAACACCGGAACTGGACTGGAACTGGACTGGGAACTGGACTGGAAACTGGACCGGGAGATCCACTCAGGAAACGGGAACGGCACGGAACTTGTTCCAAGCCGGAACTGGACTTGAACGGAGGTGTATGAAACACCGGAACTGGACTGGAACTGGACTGGAAGCTGGACCGGAAGGTCCACTCAGGAACACAGGGGACGGCACGGAACTTGTTCCAAGCCGGAACTGGACTAGAACGGAGGTGTCTAAAACACCGGAACCGGACTGGAACTGGACTGGAAACTGGACTGGAGCTGGACTGGAAACTGGATCGGAACTGGGCTGGAACAGGACTGGAAACTGGACCGGGTAGCTTGAGTAACCGGGCAGAAAGCAGAGGTTAAAGGCAGGGTGTTGTGACAGGACTGTAGCTGGTGAATGCCCCGCCGAGTTGGAAGGTGCGGCGTAGCTCGGGCAATACTGGCGTAAGCCGGCTGGCATGCAGAGGTCCTGGTACTGCAACACGAGTACGGGAGGTACGTAACACGGGGAGGACAAACACAGCTGCGGGAAGACTGGAACTGCGGCGTCTGGAGGTTTTGAAGGGAAACAGGTAAATGCATGCAGCAGCGAAAGATTAGCAGAGATAGCTACCAGTCAGGAAACCAGGCGAACAGGTATGAACCAGCAGGTTCACAAACACTGGACCAGAAACGGGATACGAAACAAACACGGTAGGTTAGTCAACGAACTGGCGCTGAATAGCAGCCAGCCAGGGGTTTAAATGGTGCAGGAAGTGAAGGAGAAAACGAGAAACAGGTGTGATGTTAAATCAGGAGTGATTGCCGAAGCACAGCAGTGAGGAATGTGAGTAACGAGAGGGGCGAGTGATAGGCGGAAGCTAAAGTGGAAAATGAAACCAAAAGTACCCGAGGGAGACGCCCAGTCCACAGCCAGGAGGGAAACACGGACAAGGGATCCAACATGACACGGAAGGAAACAAGGAAAACATGGAAAACGGACAGGACGGGAACGGAACGTTACAGTATGGATCCTAGTATGGAGCCTAGTATGGATCCTAGTATGGATCCTAGTTTAATGGGATAGCCTATACATGTTAGTCTCTAGTATGGTCCTAGTATGGATCCTAGTATGGTCCTAGTATGGATCCTAGTTTAATGGACACGTGTACATTCTTTCTTTCTCTGTACTTCTTCATTTTGGTATCTTTTAACATGTTGGGAAAATTGAAAATACCCTCATAGAACTATGAACCACATCACAGATGAAAAATTACAGACACTTTATACAGTAATAATTTCATATGTTAGCTTGGAAAGATTTTTTTTTAAATAATGAATGACTCACTGAATGGGTTTAAACTCGATCCAGGCCCCCACACAGCCGCATTACAGGTCACAGGATCAGTACTTAGAAGACTGTGACCAGGGTATGTTTTAATAAAGTATATCAGGACTGCTGATCCAGGACCAGTGTCAGTTTGCTCTTTTAGCTCATCATAATAGAAATGGTTAGGATATGGATAGGGGAAATCTGATCCCAGATCAGCCCTCCTACTCTGATGCTTTATGAATATTACATCATTTTGCATTCACTTAGCAGATGATTGTATCCAGAGCAATTTTCAAAAAGTGGAGAACATCAGTGTTACTTTCACAAACATGGAACATTCACATCCAGGTTAGCCTTTTTAGCTCATAATGTAAAGATTAGCACATGTAATAGAGAAACCTGGTCCTAGAGCAGCATCCATACCCTGCTATGGGTTATGAATACAGGCCCTGATCTAAGATCAGTTTTAGCTCTTCGCTCTTACAGTTAGGACACGGGCAGGAGAAACCTGATCGTAGATCAGCCCTCCTGTAGAGGAGGTCAGCCGCAGGAGAAACCTGATCGTAGAACAGCCCTCCTGTACAGGACCAGGTGAGGGGCAGGAGCAGGATGAGCTGCTCTTACCTGCAGGGCGAACGCCTCCTCGTTGGCGGGCTCCTCGGTGGCGTGCTCCTCGTTCTCCGGCGTGTGGCGTCCTTCATCGTAGCGCCCGCCCCTCCAAAACCTCCACATAAAGAGTGTGCGGTCCCTGCTCACCGCTAAGGCCCGGAGGTCCCACCTGAGCCTGGGTTTACCGCACCTGACGCATCGGATGCACCCCTCGCGCCACATCTAACTCCGCCCTTCCCCTCCCCTCGCCCACGCCCACGCCTCGCTCCGTAGCTCTGTGTCAGAGGACCCTCCCCACGGCTGTGACCACGGCAACACTGTCCCGTCCCCTCACCCCAGGGGGGCTGAGAAAGGGTACACAGACTCCCGTGGAAACGCGGCGCACGGGAGAGATGTTTTGGCCACAGAGCAGTGCAGGGCAGTGTGGATTAGCTCCTCCTTCTGAAGGAACTCCTGATCCTCAGGAGACTTTAGAACATCTCACTGGCTAAGAAGATTAGCACTAGTAGTCTGAGCTGTGTGTGTGTGTGTGTGTGTGTGTGTGTGTGCGTCTGTGTGTTTGTACACGTGAGCGTGTCTGCTGCGTGAGTGTCTTTGGTTGTCTTCGAAGGAAAACTTGGACCGTTGTTTGTGGTTTTGAATTTCTAGGTGTCTTTGTGTCCCTCTCTGTGTGCAGTAACACACACTGATGTGACATCACATCACCCACATGAATCTGTGTGCAGTAACGCACACTGATGTGACATCACATCACCCACATGAATCTGTGTGCAGTAACGCACACTGATGTGACATCGCATCACCCACATGAATCTGTGTGCAGCAACGCACACTGATGTGACATCACATCACCCACATGAATCTGTGTGCAGTAACGCACACTGATGTGGCATCACATCACCCACATGAATCTGTATGCCCCAACTAATACTCAGTATGGGAAAGCTGTGGGCTTGCACTGAGGTAAGATACCTGTGTGTCCTGTACTGTGGGCTTGCACTGAGGTAAGATACCTGTGTGTCCTGTGCTGTGGGCTTGCACTGAGGTAAGATACCTGTGTGTCCTGTGCTGTGGGCTTGCACTGAGGTAAGATACCTGTGTGTCCTGTGCTGTGGGCTTGCACTGAGGTAAGATACCTGTGTGTCCTGTGCAGTGGGGCTTGCACTGAGGTAAGATACCTGTGTGTCCTGTGCAGTGGGGCTTGCACTGAGGTAAGATACCTGTGTGTCCTGTGCAGTGGGGCTTGCACTGAGGTAAGATACCTGTGTGTCCTGTGCTGTGGGCTTGCACTGAGGTAAGATACCTGTGTGTCCTGTGCAGTGGGGTTACTCCATTAACGGGGTGGGGGGGAAATTGGGCATTCCAAATTAGGGTGGAAATTGGACATACACAGCCCCGCGTTGTGCGCCAAATTATTTAAAAAATAATAATAATACTCAGGATGGGAGGTGTGGTTTTGATAGTGAGGACCCAAAACTGTTTTCAGTGGTAATCAGTCAGTTCGTATGAACTTTCCCCCCAAAACAAGTGCTTGTATAGGCTATGAGGACAAACACTGAAACAGTAACTAAAAAAAAAGAAAATATTTCTCGCTTTCACAAAAATATTAACTGAAAACTACAACAGGTCTGTGAGTACAGCACTATTTGTAAAAGTGTGAATATGGCAACTGTCAATGTTTATAAAGATTACAATATTAATCATCACTAGGGTTGCCAACCGTCCCTTGAAATAAGGGACGATCCCTTATCTGTTCAATAAGCCTTATTGAACTGATAAGGGATCGTCCCTTATTTCAAGGGACGGTTGGCAACCCTAATCATCACCGTTCATTAAAAACCAAATCCACAAATAATCGTTTTGTTATAATCACAAATAATACAATAAAAAGCAAAAAGCTCTGCTTCCTTTCTTTATATTACATTAAGCAATTCTCTGTTTAATTAGCTATATTCTAGTCCGTCTTGCCTGTATTATTTTTGGGATTTAGCCTATAGCCTAGTTAATTTCTACTGTAGTCTATTAGCAATAATAGCGCGTGGATGTTTCTTCTTTTGCATATTGGATATTGAATGAGCCTGTTACACTTAGCGCTTATCAAGTGTACAAATCAGTAAATGTATGTAGAATATGTGGAAAAAAGAGGGAACATATTTATCACATACAATATTTGTCCGCTCCAGCAAAAACTTGTTTCTGTCACGTGACTGCGTCTCATTCTCACATGACAGAGGACGTGACGTAATTGTGTCTGTCATCTGAAAGACAGACCAGAGGTAAGAGGAACAGATACAATTTATTTTAATTTCGAGTATTTCACAGGGGTAACATACTCTTTGTTTCTGATGTGCGTGTGTGCTTTGAAATACAGAATTGAGTTGCATTGCTAAACGTTACTGTCGACGATGTTACGTCTGAAAAGACGCATTTTAAGCGGAGGCCGATTGAATTACGAACGGCATTGCAACTGCTAGCAAGGCAGCTAGCTAATATTTGCGAAGCGTTTTCTCCAGAATCTTGCTACTGCGTTTGCAATGTAGGCTAAGAAGAAAATATGCGGTTTACCGTCCTTTGTGAAAGTAATATTATCATGCACAGGTGATGTGGCGGTTTATATAGTTTACGTTTATTATCTCCCGTTCTTATTAAGGTTTAGGACCATGTCAAGCCAGTGATTGTAGCCTATGAGTGACACACAAAATTCTAATTTTCAGTTTTCCTCCTATGAGTTAATTCGACAGTTGCTTGAGTGCTTTCCAATTTTTTCCGTGTTGTTTTAAAGAAACATAATCGATTTTCCTGGTAATTTATTCACACGTATTTATTTAGCAGGGCGACTTAAACGGTAAAAAATGCATGTTACATACTGTAAGTGTCTATCACATATGCCTAGATAAAATTAACTGCAGTCTACAATTGGAAGTAATGCAAAGAGTCGCTATGACGAGCATAAGCTTGGCAGTGGTTATGCATTTGTGTGAGCATATATTTGTTACTATCCAAATTGGCATTGTTTAACTACAAGTAACACGATACAAGCTATTCTTATAGAGTTGGGCAGAAATTCAGATTGCAGGCTGTGGTGCACGTGTTTAACAGGACCGGATACACCTCAAGCACGCCTTTGGTCTGGTCGGCTTAAGAAAGGGCATTTCTCAAACTCCCAAGAGCTTAGAGTGTTCCCTTTTTTCTTTCTGTTGATTACTTGGGGTTTTATGGGGCTCTGTTAATTGAATAATGGGTTCAACGTTGCATCACCTTTGGTACAATCTAATGTTATATCAATGCCCTTGTTGGAAGGGCATTTGTGCAAGGCATGTGCAAGAAAACAAACAAAAATATATGTTAAAAGTGAATACAATTTCTACCATTTACTTTCCAAATAAATGTTTACTAATATAGCACAAGGTAGTTTTAATACAGATTAATAAATATTCTATTGCATATGCTGGACCGACTGTCTGTTTTACTGTGAAACCAGATGTGGGCATTGTTGTGTGTGCTGCAGTTTGATACACGGTCTGTATTTTAACTTGTTTTAAAAAATACTGTAAGATTTTGATTTGCAGTGGCTGCAGGGAAAACAGGCCCGATCTAAGGATGGATATCAGAGGAGCTGTGGACGATGCCGTCCCCACCAACATCATCGCTGCAAAAGCTGCAGAGGTCCGAGCCAACAAGGTCAACTGGCAGTCCTACCTACAGTGAGTGATATTAGTCTTTACCTACAGTGAGTGATATTAGTCCTACCTACAGTGAGTGATATTAGTCCTACCTACAGTGAGTGATATTAGTCCTACCTACAGTGAGTGATATTAGTCTTACCTACAATGAGTGATATTAGTCTTTACCTACAGTGAGTGATATTAGTCCTACCTACAGTGAGTGATATTAGTCTTACCTACAGTGAGTGATATTAGTCCTACCTACAGTGAGTGATATTAGTCTTTACCTACAGTGAGTGATATTAGTCTTACCTACAGTGAGTGATATTAGTCCTACCTACAGTGAGTGATATTAGTCCTACCTACAGTGAGTGATATTAGTCTTTACCTACAGTGAGTGATATTAGTCTTACCTACAGTGAGTGATATTAGTCCTACCTACAGTGAGTGATATTAGTCTTACCTACAGTGAGTGATATTAGTCTTTACCTACAGTGAGTGATATTAGTCTTACCTACAGTGAGTGATATTAGTCCTACCTACAGTGAGTGATATTAGTCCTACCTACAGTGAGTGATATTAGTCCTACCTACAGTGAGTGATATTAGTCTTTGCCTACAGCGAGTGATATTAGTCTTTACCTACAGTGAGTGATATTAGTCCTACCTACAGTGAGTGATATTAGTCCTACCTACAGTGAGTGATATTAGTCCTACCTACAGTGAGTGATATTAGTCTTTACCTACAGTGAGTGATATTAGTCTTACCTACAGTGAGTGATATTAGTCTTTACCTACAGTGAGTGATATTAGTCTTACCTACAGTGAGTGATATTAGTCCTACCTACAGTGAGTGATATTAGTCTTTACCTACAGTGAGTGATATTAGTCTTTACCTACAGTGAGTGATATTAGTCTTACCTACAGTGAGTGATATTAGTCCTACCTACAGTGAGTGATATTAGTCTTTACCTACAGTGAGTGATATTAGTCCTACCTACAGTGAGTGATATTAGTCCTACCTACAGTGAGTGATATTAGTCCTACCTACAGTGAGTGATATTAGTCTTACCTACAATGAGTGATATTAGTCTTTACCTACAGTGAGTGATATTAGTCCTACCTACAGTGAGTGATATTAGTCTTACCTACAGTGAGTGATATTAGTCCTACCTACAGTGAGTGATATTAGTCTTTACCTACAGTGAGTGATATTAGTCTTACCTACAGTGAGTGATATTAGTCCTACCTACAGTGAGTGATATTAGTCCTACCTACAGTGAGTGATATTAGTCTTTACCTACAGTGAGTGATATTAGTCTTACCTACAGTGAGTGATATTAGTCCTACCTACAGTGAGTGATATTAGTCTTACCTACAGTGAGTGATATTAGTCTTTACCTACAGTGAGTGATATTAGTCTTACCTACAGTGAGTGATATTAGTCCTACCTACAGTGAGTGATATTAGTCCTACCTACAGTGAGTGATATTAGTCCTACCTACAGTGAGTGATATTAGTCTTTGCCTACAGCGAGTGATATTAGTCTTTACCTACAGTGAGTGATATTAGTCCTACCTACAGTGAGTGGTATTAGTCCTACCTACAGTGAGTGATATTAGTCCTACCTACAGTGAGTGATATTAGTCCTTACCTACAGTGAGTGATATTAGTCTTACCTACAGTGAGTGATATTAGTCTTTACCTACAGTGAGTGATATTAGTCTTACCTACAGTGAGTGATATTAGTCCTACCTACAGTGAGTGATATTAGTCTTTACCTACAGTGAGTGATATTAGTCTTTACCTACAGTGAGTGATATTAGTCTTACCTACAGTGAGTGATATTAGTCCTACCTACAGTGAGTGATATTAGTCTTACCTACAGTGAGTGATATTAGTCCTACCTACAGTGAGTGATATTAGTCTTTACCTACAGTGAGTGATATTAGTCTTACCTACAGTGAGTGATATTAGTCCTACCTACAGTGAGTGATATTAGTCTTACCTACAGTGAGTGATATTAGTCTTTGCCTACAGCGAGTGATATTAGTCTTTACCTACAGTGAGTGATATTAGTCTTACCTACAGTGAGTGATATTAGTCCTACCTACAGTGAGTGATATTAGTCTTACCTACAGTGAGTGATATTAGTCCTACCTACAGTTAGTGATATTAGTCTTTGCCTACAGCGAGTGATATTAGTCTTTACCTACAGTGAGTGATATTAGTCCTACATACAGTGAGTGATATTAGTCTTACCTACAGTGAGTGATATTAGTCCTACCTACAGTGAGTGATATTAGTCTTTACCTACAGTGAGTGATATTAGTCTTTGCTTACAGTCAGTGATATTAGTCCTACCTACAGTGAGTGATATTAGTCTTTACCTACAGTGAGTGATATTAGTATTTACCTACAGTGAGTGATATTAGTCTTTACCTAAAGTGAGTGATATTAGTCTTTACCTACAGTGAGTGATATTAGTCTTTACCTACAGTGAGTGATATTAGTCCTAGATACAGTGTGTGATTTTAGTACTATCTACATTGAGTGATATTAATCCTATCTCTAGTGAGTAACATTAGTCCTACCTACAGTGAGTGATATTAGTCTTACCTACAGTGAGTGATATTAGTCCTACCTACAGTGAGTGATATTAGTCTTTACCTACAGTGAGTGATATTAGTCTTACCTACAGTGAGTGATATTAGTCCTACCTACAGTGAGTGATATTAGTCCTACCTACAGTGAGTGATATTAGTCTTTACCTACAGTGAGTGATATTAGTCTTACCTACAGTGAGTGATATTAGTCCTACCTACAGTGAGTGATATTAGTCTTACCTACAGTGAGTGATATTAGTCTTTACCTACAGTGAGTGATATTAGTCTTACCTACAGTGAGTGATATTAGTCCTACCTACAGTGAGTGATATTAGTCCTACCTACAGTGAGTGATATTAGTCCTACCTACAGTGAGTGATATTAGTCTTTGCCTACAGCGAGTGATATTAGTCTTTACCTACAGTGAGTGATATTAGTCCTACCTACAGTGAGTGGTATTAGTCCTACCTACAGTGAGTGATATTAGTCCTACCTACAGTGAGTGATATTAGTCCTTACCTACAATGAGTGATATTAGTCTTACCTACAGTGAGTGATATTAGTCTTTACCTACAGTGAGTGATATTAGTCTTACCTACAGTGAGTGATATTAGTCCTACCTACAGTGAGTGATATTAGTCTTTACCTACAGTGAGTGATATTAGTCTTTACCTACAGTGAGTGATATTAGTCTTACCTACAGTGAGTGATATTAGTCCTACCTACAGTGAGTGATATTAGTCTTACCTACAGTGAGTGATATTAGTCCTACCTACAGTGAGTGATATTAGTCTTTACCTACAGTGAGTGATATTAGTCTTACCTACAGTGAGTGATATTAGTCCTACCTACAGTGAGTGATATTAGTCTTACCTACAGTGAGTGATATTAGTCTTTGCCTACAGCGAGTGATATTAGTCTTTACCTACAGTGAGTGATATTAGTCTTACCTACAGTGAGTGATATTAGTCCTACCTACAGTGAGTGATATTAGTCTTACCTACAGTGAGTGATATTAGTCCTACCTACAGTTAGTGATATTAGTCTTTGCCTACAGCGAGTGATATTAGTCTTTACCTACAGTGAGTGATATTAGTCCTACCTACTGTGAGTGATATTAGTCTTACCTACAGTGAGTGATATTAGTCCTACCTACAGTGAGTGATATTAGTCTTTACCTACAGTGAGTGATATTAGTCTTTGCTTACAGTCAGTGATATTAGTCCTACCTACAGTGAGTGATATTAGTCTTTACCTACAGTGAGTGATATTAGTATTTACCTACAGTGAGTGATATTAGTCTTTACCTAAAGTGAGTGATATTAGTCTTTACCTACAGTGAGTGATATTAGTCTTTACCTACAGTGAGTGATATTAGTCCTAGATACAGTGTGTGATTTTAGTACTATCTACATTGAGTGATATTAATCCTATCTCTAGTGAGTAACATTAGTCCTATCTACAGTGAGTGATATTAATCCTATCTCTAGTGAGTAACATTAGTCATATCTACAGTGAGTTACATTAATTAACCTATAGTGAATGACATTAGAACTACATTAAGTTATTACATACAGCATAACATTAGTCTTACCCTTAAATAGTCACATTAGTCCTATCTCTAGTGAGTAACATTAGTCTTGTCTCCAGTGGGTGATATTAGTCCTATCTCTAGTGAGTAACATTAGTCTTGTCTCCAGTGGGTGATATTAGTCCTACCTCTAGTGAGTAACATTAGTCTTGTCTCCAGTGGGTGATATTAGTCCTATCTCTAGTGAGTAACATTAGTCTTGTCTCCAGTGGGTGATATTAGTCCTATCTCTAGTGAGTAACATTAGTCTTGTCCCCAGTGGGTGATATTAGTCCTATCTCTAGTGAGTAACATTAGTCTTGTCTCCAGTGGGTGATATTAGTCCTATCTCTAGTGCGTAACATTAGTCTTGTCTCCAGTGATATTAGTCATACATTGAGTCTTTAGCTCCAGTAATTCTGATGTGTCACTTGTTCATTGACACAAGATGGTTCTGGAAGATTCTGGAAAAAACATACAGTGCTTCTGCTTCATTCGCTCATGTTTATAGTGCTTAAGGTTTGATTGTTTGAGTTGTTTGCTTTAAAAAAGGTAATACAGTCTATGCAGAATCACAACAGAAATGGATTCCAGTGATTTTATTTTTCTCCCAGGCCGACCAGTCAGTGGGCTGAAGGAGGAATGCACAGTCATAAACGTATGTTACACTTTCATCCAACAATGTGTGTGCAGGGGCCAGATGATTTCTGGAGAGGACTGCGACTTTATCAAGCGCTTTGAGATGGCTCGTGCAGATGACAGACAGGCCATTCTGACCAGTGAAGGACAGCAGGTGTGTGTGTGTGTGTGTGTGTGTGCGTGTGCGTGTGCGTGTGCGTGTGCGTGTGCGTGTGCGTGTGCGTGTGCGTCTGCGTCTGCGTCTGCGGGCGGCGTGTGTAACAGCTGCTCTAACCTCGCTGGTGTTTCTGTGCTGTTTCTCAGTGTGCGAAGACCTTCCTTAACCTGATGGCTCACATCTCTAAGGAGCAGACAGTGCAGTACATCCTCACGCTGATCGATGACATGCTGCAGGTACAGTAAGCATGTCACTGGCAAACACACGCGCACACACACACACACACACACACACACATACTGTTTATACACACACACACACACATTGATATTTTAGTTGCAGTTTCTGAAAGGGGTCTGTTCCTCTTCTCCCCCGCACAGGAAAACCACCAGAGAGTGAACATCTTCTTCGATTACGCCAAGAAGTCCAAGAACACAGCCTGGTCACATTTCCTGTCCATGCTAAACCGACAGGACCTCTTCACTGTACACATGGTGAGTGTGTGTTTACACATTACCACTTCCTGTCCATGCTAAACCAAACAGGACCTCTTCACTGTACACATGGTGAGAGTGTGTTTACACATTACCACTTCCTGTCCATGCTAAACCAAACAGGACCTCTTCACTGTACACATGGTGAGAGTGTGTTTACACATTACCACTTCCTGTCCATGCTAAACCAAACAGGACCTGTTCACTGTACACATGGTGCGAGTGTGTTTACACATTACCACTTCCTGTCCATGCTAAACCAAACAGGCCCTGTTCACTGTACACATGGTGAGCGTGTGTTTACACATTACCACTTCCTGTCCATGCTAAACCAAACAGGACATGTTCACTGTACACATGGTGAGCGTGTGTTTACACATTACCACTTCCTGTCCATGCTAAACCAAACAGGACATGTTCACTGTACACATGGTGAGCATGTGTTTACACATTACCACTTCCTGTCTATGCTAAACCAAACAGGCCCTGTTCACTGTACACATGGTGAGCGTGTGTTTACACATTACCACTTCCTGTCCATGCTAAACCGACAGGACATGTTCACTGTACACACGGTGAGTGTGTGTTTACACATTACCACTTCCTGTCCATGCTAAACCGACAGGACATGTTCACTGTACACACGGTGAGTGTGTGTTTACACATTACCACTTCCTGTCCATGCTAAACCGACAGGACATGTTCACTGTACACATGGTGAGTGTGTGTTTACACATTACCACTTCCTGTCTATGCTAAACCAAACAGGACCTCTTCACCGTACACATGGTGAGTGTGTGTTTACACATTACCACTTCCTGTCCATGCTAAACCGACAGGACATGTTCACTGTACACATGGTGAGTGTGTGTTTACACATTACCACTTCCTGTCCATGCTAAACCAAACAGGACCTGTTCACCGTACACATGGTGAGCGTGTGTTTACACATTACCACTTCCTGTCCATGCTAAACCAAACAGAACCTGTTCACCGTACGTGTCCCCACATTGATGGAATTGTATCGGCTCTGTGTTTCTCACCAGGGAGGACCACAGTGTCTGCTGGTTTTTGTAGTTTCTATTTAGGTGACTCGGCAGCCAATTAAGGCATTGGAAACAAGGTGTGTGGGCTCAATCCGCTATTTTCTGTTTAAACGCACCGAAAACTAGCAGATACTGCTGCCCTCCAGGACTGGAGTTTCATATCCCGAATCGACAGACAGACAGACAGACTCAGATCAGGGGGATGTTGAGTTGAGCACTCTTTGTTGAGACCAATCATGCGTATAAATTTGCACATAGTAAGTAAAAAACAAACATTTGTGCTCTGAATTGAAGGAACAGAGAAAAGAGTGAAAAGCCGGGAAATATAAGTTTTGACAGAACAGAGAAAATCCCTGCAAACCGCTGTCTGTTCTGTTTTTACACTGTCTGTACTTCATGCACTACCTTTTGTGACTGAAAACATTATGAGCTTGATTTACTAAGACCTTTAGCACATGCAAAACTAATAACACAACCAATGATTGGTGCAAATCAAATACCATGACCAATCATTGTTCATTTTATTGGTTTTGCATGCGCTAAAAGGTATTGTACATGCTAAAGGTCATAGTAAATGAAGCCCTATATCCTTAATCTGCCTTTTGCACCTACTTTTGCATTTACTGACCACTGCTACCAGCTGTGATGCTGATAACCGGTACCATCTTTTCCCTTTAAGTAACCTGTTGTGAAGCACTTATCTCCATAGAAGAGCATTTGCTAAATGCATAAATGTAAATGTCATGCAGTTATAACGTTCATCCTTGGCTGTTTGCCTCGGTTGCTACTTTAGGTTTATGGGATGGTATCGAGTGTAAAAATAAATACATCACATTCACAGCAGGAACACACATTTATTCACAGGAGTATACAAATGCACCACGTGTGTGTCTGTGTGTCTCTGTGTGCGTGTGCGTGTGTTTTTCTGTTATATGTGTGCAGGTGCTGCATTCTCCCATTGTAAATCGGCGCAGATCTTATTGTGTCCAGCAGGTGGCAGCACTACCCATGATCTGTAGCATGATCTTATGAGATAGGCTTTGGCCCCCTAGTGGTGGGACGCATGCGGTCCAATTTTTTATAGTGTTCATATTTCTATTAAATTCTAAATTATAACGTTAATAAAACACGGAACTTTCGACGCAAAATTGTTAAAAACAGTCACAGCCTGCGAACACATTCGTTTATATGCTTATCAGCTCTCAGGTTACACTACAGTGCCATAAAGCAGCAGGGTGCTAATAGCCCAACCCACTTTTTTTATTTGTTTACAGCCTTCACCTCGCCGCAGTCACAGGCAATAAAATGCGTATCACAAAAGCTCTTGGTACCATTTCAACACGCTAAAAAATCAAGATCCGATTCAGGAACAATTGTATATTATTGAAAAGTTGTATAAATAAACATTAGGTGTTTTTTTCCCGTGCTCACTTCAGTATGCATACAACCGATATACTTCCGGTTTTGTATAAATACATTTTATTTTCTACAAATTCTCTTGATAAACATGTTTAAGCAACCAAATACGATACCTGGTTATGCAGTTATAACCCTTTTCTGAAGAATCCTCAACGTTTTTTCGTAACCCATTTATCCATTATCCAGGAAAGTCTCAATTTCCACAGTGCGTACCCTTCGCTTTTGCGTTTGTACTACGTTACTACCGTTGCGTAAAAGCATTACTAGACTGCTACAGGAATGATCTAACGTAAAACACGTAGATTATCTTCTACGGTGGTTCCTGCCCTTTCAAACGAAGTAAAACATGTCATATTCAAGCGACTGTGAACGGCGCTGTATCCACGCGTAAAGACAGCCCATAGGGCAATCGGCTGTGCGCTCCTGACTGTCGACAGCATCAGATGACGCCTGTGGCCATTTTGACTGAGTTTATCCTGGAAGGGATGGGCTGGATTGCTGTTACAATTACGTTTTCAGTCTATCCCGATGTATTTAGCAATGTGTAGCTTTTTTTGTGAGCTGAAAAAACGTCACAGACCAGTCTTTCTCTGTACGCAGACACGGGCAGCTGTATGATGCAATTGCGCTGGTGATGTCTTTGCTGCTTCAAAGTTTACGATTATTTTATACATTTATACGCGAACGTGGCAATCAACGGTGGAAAGAAGAGCGCTTATTTCACGGTTGCTCAGGTTTTGGAGGTGAATAAGTGTCCCAGAGGCGAAGAAGTCTGTGTTCTGGCAGAGCAATGACTCTGGCATGGACCCGTGCCTGGACATGTAAGTGTTTTTAAAAATATATAATACAAATTATTATTATTATTGTTATTATCATCATCATAATCATCAACAGTATGGAGCGCTATTATCTAGAGTATTTTTAGTTTGGTGATAAATGGATTCTCGCAGGAGTTCGCTAGTTAGCTTCTATATGGTGTCACAGGCTGGTAAGGAGCTAAGGGGTTTGTTTTGTTGCGTTCATTCGCAGTTTCTTTGTGCAGCAACCAACACAAGGGCTAGTTGTTGAATTTACGCATGAAACGACATCCATTCTCAGTACTTTATTTCACGGTTCAGTCAAGACATTACAGTATTATAATAATGTAATTTAGTTCGTGCAAGCTGACAAACTAATTCATAAATCCTAGTTAGCTACGATTGCTAATTATGTTGGAGCTAATATCAGACGTACTGTGGATGTAAGATTTTTTTAATGTATATACGTATATATATATATATATATAATATATATATGTGCGTGTGTGTATATATATATATATATATATATTTTTTTTTTATAAAATAAATTTTTTTTCCCACTTAATTGTAATACTTGCCATATGTCTTTTTGAGATAATTTGTGTTCTCATTTTTTAGTGATTCTACTTAGTAATGTACTTGAATCTGTCTTTTTCGGGGAGGACAGTGAAGACACCCCTCCCCCACCTGACACCTCTGTTGTAGGAGGTGGTAACAGACAGGTTTGCCAAATAGTGATGTATAATTCATTACTTTTGCTGTAAAAAGTCAAGTTGAAGGCTTGTTATAGATAAAACCTGTTATTCTGCTGGCTTATGGGGCTCTGGTAAATCTAACTTTGAAGTACAGTGCCATTTTAAATGTAAAGCAGATTGGTTGGATAACATTAGGGTAAGTAATCCTTTTCGGAGAGGTATTTGGGCACTTTTGGGCACGCTTTGTAAGAGAATACCCTCATACACATAAACACAAAACGTGTAGGTTAATTTTCTTCACATTCTGTATTACAAAAAATGTTTTAAAAGAAAAATAAAGTTTTCTGATGATTGACATGCCTAGACAGAAAGATATGCACATGTTTTATATTTGGCGACGTTTGGAAACGTTTTGGGACACCAGGGCCCCGTTTTGGTAAAAATACCAATGCATAAGGAAAGCCTGTAGATATCTTTACCAAATTGTATACCCAAGTGGACAACATATTACTGCACTAGTATAAACAATTCTGGCTTGCTCCAGTACTTTGAAGTTGAGATATTGAGTGATAAACTATAAAAACACAAGTCGTTTTGTACTTTTTTTTGTATTCTTATGTGTATTTTGTATAAACTGTATGTGACCACTTTGACATACATTTATTCTGTTCCACATTTCTGAATGGTACAAGCCTCTTCTTTCATTGAAACTTTCAACCATGGATGTGCAGTAAATAGTTTTTGAGATATTGGCACTTAATTGACACTAGTAAAAACTAGGCGAAAATTGGGCCAAATGGGCCAAAGTAAATAGGGTTATGAGAGTCTAGTAACAATCTGATTGGCTTATGTTAGCTGGAAATGCCTTTGTCACTATGGTATTGTAATGTAGTGTGTAGCTACCTTTAAGTTGAAAGACAGTTTGAGTGTGTTTTTGTCTTGGGTTTTGTTTTGCACAAAGGAAAGGTGTGCGAGTATTTGTCAGGTTTCCCCACTGTCATCATGGGTGTGGAACAGCCAATCACGTTACTGTTATTACGTAAAGGAAGTATTGCTAAACTCTCGTTTGTTTGTGATCTTCGCTGCTTCACAAATGGGCTCATTTCCTTGTGTTTAATTATTTACGAATATACAAAAAAAAAAGATTTATTAGAGTTTATAAGTTTTCAGCACCTTGAAAAATACCTCCAAGAAGTTATTAGTGATTTATTTGAAGATAAGAACAGAAAGTATTGTATTGTACAGAAAAATCTGTATCTGTGTAAATTACGGGTACGGTAAATGTGTTGAATTATCCTGAAGGCCAGCTTGTGTTTAAGCTTGTGATATGTGGAAAAAAAACACTGAGGGGAAAAAGTAATGAATCAACACTGTGAGCCGGTACCATGTTGAGGAATATTGTCTGTGTGCTTGTGCTTGACCATGGGAAACAGAATCGGTTGCCATGGCAGT
>CM056394.1:3706076-3718576 GCA_029718625.1 Synaphobranchus kaupii | reverse complement strand
CAAGTTATTTTATATTCCCATTACCTTATGTGTTGTATGCTCATTATTATGGAGAGGAAACCGTGCCACAATGAAATTCAATCACTAACGGGACGAGGGGGGAAAACAATCGCCACAACGTATTGTTTTACAGTGAGCAGCACGAAGAAATAGTGCCATGTTGAAATGCAATGCATTGCTTTTCACTGTGGACGTGAAGAGAACGTGCCACAATGAAAATCAAAATTATAATTTCATTGATTTGCATCTTGTTCAACTGCCATCCAGAAAAACAATTAGAAGGGATTACATTACACATAATTGAATGATGAAATCGTGCCATACCACACCGAAATGCAAAGTGCCTCTATTTAATTTTCGGGAAGTACTATGCTGAAATCATGCAAGTTGAAAATGTAATCATTGTCCAATCACAGCTCTCTAGCAAACGTGGGCGTGGTTGAGGAAAACAGACACGGACAGCTCAAGATCTGATCGAGCCGATCAGGACAGGCGTTGCCATCAGGGGGTTGCCATACGCGCTAACCAGCGGAAGGCTTTGTGCTCCGGCGGGCGGTGCAGTCACAGTGGCAGGCCTTATGGGATGGTGAGTGTAAGGGGAGACACTTGTATAGGGTTCAACGGACGGTGGGGACTGCAAGGGCTGTGAGGGGTAGTAGGCGGGATGGGGTGGTGGTGGCTAGACTCCGTCTGGGCCATACGTGGCTCAATCAATCACACTCACTCTCGTGGCTCAAGCAGTTTTAGTAGTTCGTTTTAGCAGTTTGAAATAGTCTACTTTCATATCTAGTTTCACTATACGGAAATGTCGCACTGCCCGTAGGGGCAGTCTGCGTCGGCCCGTGAAGAAAGCGTGCACTACGATGTTCACATCTCTAAAGACACACTGAAGCACATGACAATGCAAGATTAAAGTTTGGTCTCTACATCTGTATTCAGCCAGACAACACTTCATTTTAGCAACAAATAGAATAGTTTCAACAATGTAACAGAAACAGAAGCGGCGCTCCCACTTCTAAAAATAGGATTTTGGTTTTGGACACGCATACAAATTAATTCAGTTGCTTATTTGAAAAATTAAAATGAAATTATCTCTGCAGTTGTTTGCGTTGTTATGAAGAGGTGCTGTCAGTTGTGTGTATTATTATTTTTTTAGATAATGCAAACAAACGCATGTGCACTATGCGATGTTTCTCACGGAAGCGCCCGTTTCGCACTAACTGCTTCTCGTATACCTTCCTCTTCTCACGTGCGCATCAAATTTATTCTGTAGCCTACTATTAATTAATTTCAAGCACCTTTATTTAGATCAAAATAATCACAAATGAAGAAACACATTTAATCAATGAAAAATTAAAATAAATGAGGCTACAAATACATAACGTTAGGTGACCGCAAGAGATACACACAAGCACGACAATGAAAGTTTGTAATGAAAATATGACCGCCAATTATTCATCCAGATTGTTAATGAAAGTAATTATAGAGTGTTAATAAGTGTGATAATATTATAAGTGTGAAAACAGTTTACATGTGCGAATGCGGCCGTTCAACCCCTAGCCTAAGCATACAAAAAATATTAATGATTCATTGTTTATCTCATTCTTGTTATAATGCAATGTGGTGACTAAAAACATGTGTAGTGTTAAGAAAGTATCTTTATGATATAGTGATGGCCACATAAAGTGTAGGCTATATGGAAGTTGAATTAAGTTCAGCCAGTTACAGCCTCCACCTGTTGTATTTGCTCTAGGAGCCACTCTACTTTGTAAATAAGGAAATCTTCACTTACAGCATCACTTTCTACCTGCTGGAGCAAAGAGGCTAATTCTCCTGAAAATATTTCCCGAAAAGACATTTTTCAACGAGCCTTTGCCAATAACCGTGGAGAACTGTACGGGTGTGGAAATACATGGCATCGATCAGATTGTGAGCGACTATCCGTGTCTGTTTTGCTCAACCACGCCCCCGTTTGCTAGAGAGCTCGTGATTGGATAGTGATTACATTTACAAGTGGCACGATATCTGCATTGATTTAAAGAAAATTAAATAGAGGCACTTTGCATTTCGGTGTGGTATGGCACGATTTCATCATTCAATTATGTGTAATGTAATCCCTTCTAATTGTTTTTCTGGATGGCAGTTGAACAAGATGCAAATCAATGAAATGATAATTTTGATTTTCATTGTGGCACGTTCTCTTCACGTCCACAGTGAAAAGCAATGCATTGCATTTCAACATGGCACTATTTCTTCGTGCTGCTCACTGTAAAACAATACGTGTGGCGATTGTTTTCCCCCCTCGTCCCGTTAGTGATTGAATTTCATTGTGGCACGGTTTCCTCTCCATACATTATTACATTCAATGTCATAATATTCATTATATTGTACTATTTATTATTAAATTTGTTACATTGGTATATTATGTTGCATGACATTATGTTATGTTATGTGGCATCACTGTGGTGTGTGTGAAATGCAGGTGTTTTTTTTAACTTGTTTTGCAGTATTACTGAGGTCCTCAGCAGTAAGGGTGTGTGAAATGCTGGTGTTTTTTTTTTTACTTGCTTTGCAGCATTACTGAGGTCCTCAGCAGTAAGGGTGTGTGAAATGCAGGTGTTTTTTTTCCTGTTTTACAGCATTACTGAGGTCCTCAGCAGTAAGGGTGTGTGAAATGCAGTTTTTTTGCATGTTTTGCAGCATAACTGCGGTTCTCAGCAGTAAATGTGGATTCCAGCTGCAGTACCAGATGATTTTCTGCATCTGGCTGCTGGCCTTTAACCCCCAGCTGTGTGAGAGCCTGAGGCGCTATAACGCGGTGCCTGCGCTGTCCGATATCCTGCAGGAGTCCGTCAAGGAGAAGGTCACCAGGATCATCCTCGCTGCATTCAGAGTGAGTGAGTGAGTGAGTGAGTGAGTGAGTGAGTGAGTGAGTGAGTGAGTGAGTGAGTGAGTGAGTGAGTGAGTGAGTGAGTGAGTGAGTGAGTGAGTGAGTGAGTGAGTGAGTGAGTGAGTGAGTGAGTGAGTGAGTGAGTGAGTGAGTGAGTGAGTGAGTGAGTGAGTGAGTGAGTGAGTGGAGTCAGAGAGTGAGTGTGTAGAGTGAGTAGAGTGAGTGAGACCCAGTGCAAAACGAGTAAACATAACACCTATAGAAAAACGCAATGCTGGTCACAAGCCCACTTCCCTAAACACTGCACCACACTGACACACTGAACATGTATGTGTGAATGGAGTTGGATTTGGTTTTAAATGTAAGTCTAAAATGCAACTGTAGACCTGGCTTTGGAAAGCAGGTTTTTCCGCTTAGAGATGAACTGCTGGGCCTTCGGTTTTGTTTGAACGGCTCCCTGTCTGCTCTGATGATCCTTCCTGCACTTCCACTGATTTCGCCTCACATGTACAGTCATTAAAGCCAGCAGCCCGTGGAGTGGTTCTGTGTGTAAATGGGTTAATTGCATGAGAGGGTTTAATTGGGTAATAGCGTGCGCACGCACCCTTAATTAGGGCCTGTTTGAAGCAGCGGAGTGCTGAAATGGACTTCCTGTCTCGGCGAAGAGACCGATATTCAGTGTTATTAACCTGCTTTAGGTTTACCTGTGATTGGCAGAGGAGTGGGGAAGGCCTTCGCTGTTAGCCCTCACCTTTCCGTTTCCTGCACACCTGAACAGGAAGTTCAGCGCGGCTCTTTGTGAACAGAGAGAGAGAGAGAGAGTTCAGCTTTTCTGCCCTAGTGGTTAAAATGGTTGCAGCCTGACAGGGTTGCACAGTGAGCCAGTCTGGGACAACAGCGGCATTCTAATAAAGGCGAACAGCAGACGGCTCGCGGCGTCGATGCAAATCGCCTTTTATGAGCGATCTCCACGGTTCGTCCCTGGCGCCGACACCATGAATTTATGTCAAAAATCAACAATAGAACCTACAAATTTCTTTTTTTAAAATGATTTAGTGCCTTTTCATCTTTATTGGACAGCACAGTGTAGAGAGACAGGAAGAATGGAGAGCGAGGGAGAGACACGCGGATGGATTCGAACCGCCAACGTCGCGGCTCACAATGAGCATATGGACGGTGCTCTACAGACTACGCCACCGAGGCACCCCAAAACTACACATTTGTGCCAGTTTTCCTGGCGGAGGTGATTTGTGGTTTGGAGAGAGGAAAGGGGGACATGTTCTCTCCTCACAGTTACTTTCCCATTAATATATTATATTATATATCCAGAAATATTCGCTAAACCGAGTCATCAGGGGGCTGTCTGACCTCTGTCTACCTGAGAGACTGTTGGTCGACACACACAAACAGTTCTCTTAGATAATATCCCTCTGGCCTGTTCCTGGGGTACTGTGGTAATTGGCACACCAGCCATTTTATTCAGCTATGTTTACTGCCAGTTCACTGTCACCCTTTGATTGATAGATCTTGTTTCCTGGTTTATTTTTGTCCTCTTCAGGAGCTACAGGGAATTCTGTGCTTAATTCCTTAATTCATTTTCCACAAGGTGTCTGTTAAGGACAGACCAGATGATGGATGATTTGTTATTATTATCATGCTCTAAGTATCTTAAATGTACCTTTCTGGAAAATCTAATAATGGAGTATTTTGGTTTGTTGAGTTCTGACTTCTAAATTCTTGAAAGCTCTCTTGTCTGTGCAATGAAATTACGCATTGTGAATAAAAACACACACAACCTCAAATTTTAAACTGCTGTTGGGTCTGTGTAGATATTGGCTCTGTTTAGGTGTGGGCTAGTCCATAGAGATTGCAGGTTTGATTCCCAAATGGGACTGTGCCTTTGTTCTCTTGGGCGAGTCACCTGTCCTGAACTCCTCCAGTAGATATCAGGTTTTATGAATGGAGTGTTTGCACAGAAATGCCACTCCCTCTGTAGAGAGTGTCTGCTGAATGACTACTGTGATGTAAGCGGTCACATGACCCGTCCGTGTCCGCAGAACCTCCTGGAGAAGTCCGCGGAGCGGGAGACCAGGCAGGAGTACGCCCTGGCCATGATCCAGTGCAAGGTGCTCAAGCAGCTGGAGAACCTGGAGCAGCAGAAGTACGATGACGAGGACATATCCGATGACATCAGCTTCCTGCTGGAGAGGCTGGGAGAGAGCGTGCAGGACCTGAGGTTAGCGCCCTCTGCTGGCCAGTGCAGAGATTGCACAAAACACCCAGACTGCGTGAAATCATCTCTGTTCTGTTGACTGCATGATGGAAGCAGTGTTTGTAAACAGAAGACAGGAAAGTTTAATAACACAGCTGGCTGTAGAAACACAAGTGGGTTACAGAGTGTTTGACAAACACAATGTGTAAAGTTCTCTTGTATGCAGTTAGGAAAGTACAATTGCATTAAATCACCCTGGGGTTGGGATATTGACCCCTGAGGTGATATATTGGCCCCTGAGGTGAGATATTGGCCCCTGGTCTATCTGCCCCATTCAGGCAGAATTGTGGAGAATCTGACAGGGGGTTCCCTAAACCCAAATTTTTGAGTTGCCAGCCAGAAGCAGCCAGCTTAGGGTGTTGGCAACATGGAGAAAAAATGGTTCTGATGACATAAATTCTTACTAAATTAATTGGCAAAAACTCTCAAATTTAGTGACTGCTCTATCTAAAAGTAGCTGGCCTAACAGAAGTCTGTAGTCGGCCATTTAACCGGCGGCTAACGTTTGTGGAGCTCCCTGATCTGACCCCTTCTGAAATCAGGTATACATTTGCAGTTAAATGGCAAGTGTGAATGTGTCCTCTTTCTTGGATATTCCGTACAGAATATGGAAAATTCCCTGTGTAGGAACTTTAGATTCCCAAGCGTTCTGCTTCCTTCGTCCTCTGGGTTCTGACGTTCTCTCCTCTCGACGTTCCGACGCTCTCTCCTCCCGGCGTTCCAGCTCGTTCGATGAGTACAGCTCGGAGCTGAAGTCCGGCCGGCTGGAGTGGAGCCCCGTGCACAAGTCGGAGAAGTTCTGGCGCGAGAATGCTGTCCGTCTGAACGAGAAGAACTACGAGCTGCTGAAGTGAGTGAGCGAGCTAGCGAGCGTGGCGTCTGTTAGGTGTAGCACTGATACGTAAAGAGCACAAATCACCCTCCGGTTACCAGGAGCGCTGCTTCATAGGCTGTGCTAAGGGTTTCATGTGTTTTTATTACTATTTTATTACTAGTTTCTTCGATATCCATCCATTATCTAAACCCGTTTATTCCTGGTCATGGTCACGGGGGGGGTGCTGGAGCCTATCCCAGCATGCATTGGGCGAGAGGCAGGAATAAATTACAATTAATACAATACAATTACAATAATAATAATTTTTAGCCAGTATGGAATCTCAACACTGATTCAATTTCTCTCAGTAATTAAATCATGTGTTTATCCTTAATATAAAGTTTAAATCTCTTAATATAATTGTTACAAATGCCGTGCTGATTTAACTGTTGTCTATTTGATTTAATTGCATTTCATATGACGGCTATACGTGTTTAGGGTACAGTGCATCCGTTTATTGTGTAAAAAAGTGTGTCAGTATGTGTCCCTATGAAATAAACACAAAATGAATGCTAAATCAGCAATGAATAAATGAACACATGTCATGTGTAGCTCTCCCCTGGCCTAGTCACCCACAGTGAGTGACCTGGGCGTTCTGACCGTGCGTCTTGGGTTTGTGCCCCGTCCCAGAATCCTGACCAAGCTGCTGGAGGTTTCGGATGACCCCCAGGTCATCGCCGTGGCTGCGCACGACGTGGGCGAGTACGTACGCCACTACCCGCGAGGGAAAAGGTATGCGCTGCCGAGAGAGAGAGAGAGAGAGAGAGAGAGAGAGAGAGAGAGAGAGAGAGAGCGAGAGAGCGAGAGAGCGAGAGAGAGAGAGAGCGAGAGAGAGCGAGAAAGCGAGAGAGAGAGGGAGAGAGCGAGAGCGAGAGAGAGAGAGAGAGAGAGAGAGAGAGGGAGAGAGGGAGAGAGAGAGCGAGGGAGAGAGCGAGGGAGAGAGCGAGAGAGCGAGGGAGAGAGAGAGAGAGAGAGAGCGAGAGAGCGAGGGGGAGAGAGAGAGAGAGAGAGAGAGAGAGAGAGAGAGGGAGAGAGCGAGAGAGACGTTAATGTTGCGTTTAGTTGTCAGTGAGTCCTGACTGCCGTATCCTCCGTGTGTTATCCAAACGTTATATGAATGTTGTGACTGTGTTTCAGGGTGATTGAGCAGCTGGGAGGGAAACAGCTGGTGATGAATCACATGCACCACGAGGACCAGCAGGTCCGATACAACGCCCTGCTGGCCGTGCAGAAACTCATGGTGCATAACTGGTGGGTCCTGCATCAACACTGCAAATCTACTCTGTACTCTGTACACTGGAAATATACACTATCACACTCTCCACTCTGCTGTGTACCAGGGCTTTATAACTGGTCAGTCCTGCATCAACACTGGAAATCTACACTGTATATGTACACTGGAAATATACACTTTATAACTGGTGGGTCCTGGATCAACAGTGCACACTACACTCTAAGTGTCTCGCACGCATTCACACGCACTTGTATGCCCACACACACATACACACACACACAAAACATGCTCTACTATGCTTTTTTCTAATGGGTTTATGTAATGTAGTACTGTAGCTCTTAGCATTAGGCTGTAGGTTTATATAATGTACTGTAGCTCTTAGCATTAGGCTGTAGGTTTATATAATGTAGTACTGTAGCTCTTAGCATTAGACTGTAGGTTTATATAATGTACTGTAGCTCTTAGCATTAGGCTGTAGGTTTATATAATGTAGTACTGTAGCTCTTAGCATTAGGCTGTAGGTTTATGTAATGTAGTACTGTTGCTCTTAGCATTAGGCTGTAGGTTTATATAATATAGTACTGTAGCTCTTAGCATTAGGCTGTAGGTTTATATAATGTAGTACTGTAGCTCTTAGCATTAGGCTGTAGGTTTATGTAATGTAGTACTGTAGCTCTTAGCATTAGGCTGTAGGTTTATATAATGTAGTACTGTAGCTCTTAGCATTAGGCTGTAGGTTTATATAATGTAGTACTGTAGCTCTTAGCATTAGGCTGTAGGTTTATATAATGTAGTACTGTAGCTCTTAGCATTAGGCTGTAGGTTTATATAATGTAGTACTGTAGCTCTTAGCATTAGGCTGTAGGTTTATATAATGTAGTACTGTAGCTCTTAGCATTAGGCTGTAGGTTTATATAATGTAGTACTGTAGCTCTTAGCATTAGACTGTAGGTTTATATAATGTAGTACTGTAGCTCTTAGCATTAGGCTGTAGGTTTATATAATATAGTACTGTAGCTCTTAGCATTAGGCTGTAGGTTTATATAATGTAGTACTGTAGCTCTTAGCATTAGACTGTAGGTTTATATAATGTAGTACTGTAGCTCTTAGCATTAGGCTGTAGGTTTATATAATGTAGTACTGTAGCTCTTAGCATTAGGCTGTAGGTTTATATAATGTAGTGCTGTAGCTCTTAGCATTAGGCTGTAGATTTATGTAATGTAGTACTGTAGCTCTTAGCATTAGGCTGTAGGTTTATATAATGTAGTACTGTAGCTCTTAACATTAGGCTGTAGGTTTATATAATGTAGTACTGTAGCTCTTAGCATTAGGCTGTAGGTTTATATAATGTAGTACTGTAGCTCTTAGCATTAGGCTGTAGGTTTATATGATGTAGTACTGTAGCTCTTAGCATTAGGCTGTAGGTTTATATAATGTAGTACTGTAGCTCTTAGCATTAGGCTGTAGGTTTATATAATGTAGTACTGTAGCTCTTAGCATTAGGCTGTAGGTTTATGTAATGTAGTACTGTAGCTCTTAGCATTAGGCTGTAGGTTTATGTAATGTAGTACTGTAGCTCTAAGCATTAGGCTGTATGTTTATGTAATGTAGTACTGTAGCTCTTAGCATTAGGCTGTAGGTTTATATAATGTAGTACTGTAGCTCTTAGCATTAGGCTGTAGGTTTATATAATGTAGTACTGTAGCTCTTAGCATTAGGCTGTAGGTTTATATGATGTAGTACTGTAGCTCTTAGCATTAGGCTGTATGTTTATGTAATGTAGTACTGTAGCTCTTAGCATTAGGCTGTAGGTTTATATAATGTAGTACTGTAGCTCTTAGCATTAGACTGTAGGTTTATATGATGTAGTACTGTAGCTCTTAGCATTAGGCTGTAGGTTTATATAATGTAGTGCTGTAGCTCTTAGCATTAGGCTGTAGGTTTATATAATGTAGTACTGTAGCTCTTAGCATTAGGCTGTAGGTTTATATAATGTAGTACTGTAGCTCTTAGCATTAGGCTGTAGGTTTATATAATGTAGTACTGTAGCTCTTAGCATTAGGCTGTAGGTTTATGTAATGTAGTACTGTAGCTCTTAGCATTAGACTGTAGGTTTATGTAATGTAGTACTGTAGCTCTTAGCATTAGGCTGTAGGTTTATGTAATGTAGTACTGTAGCTCTTAGCATTAGGCTGTAGGTTTATATAATGTAGTACTGTAGCTCTTAGCATTAGGCTGTAGGTTTATATAATGTAGTACTGTAGCTCTTAGCATTAGGCTGTAGGTTTATATAATGTAGTACTGTAGCTCTTAGCATTAGGCTGTAGGTTTATGTAATGTAGTACTGTAGCTCTTAGCATTAGGCTGTAGGTTTATATAATGTAGTACTGTAGCTCTTAGCATTAGGCTGTAGGTTTATATAATGTACTGTAGCTCTTAGCATTAGGCTGTAGGTTTATATAATGTAGTACTGTAGCTCTTAGCATTAGGCTGTATGTTTATGTAATGTAGTACTGTAGCTCTTAGCATTAGGCTGTAGGTTTATATAATGTAGTGCTGTTGGCCACAGCTCTGCTCTTTGCTTAAACCTTCTGTGTGAACCTGGATTAGAGCTTCTGCTAAGTGCCTGAATGTAAATCTGATAAACTGCTCTTCAAATATTGAAATATAGACAATATTTACTTTTATTTTTTTTAAAACACCGTGGCTGCTGAGAAGAGGCAGTTGTGGATGCCCACTGTGCTCCGCCGTTTCCATAACGTTTCCGTAACGTTTCGACGCTGCGCAGACACTCAAACGCACAAACGATTTGTGGTTGGGTGGTTTCGCGGCAGCGCTTTGCGTGCGAGTGTTTTCTGAAACGCCGCTCGCTGCATATGAACCGAGCCCACCATCTGTCATCTGGCCTTTGGGTTTATTGACTGAAGATGAAATGCAAATAGGCAAGAGAGAGAGAGGGAGGGAAAAACTTAGAGAAAGAATTAGAGAGAATGAGAGTGAGAATGAGGGAGAGAGGAAATTCATTAGCATGCTCTCCAGCGCCTTGTATGCAGTTGCAGTCTTCTGTCTGTTGAGTATTGCATTATACTGCATACTGCGTGTAGAGCACTAAATGCTCTTCGTACAGAGCTAAGCATTGTCTAAAACCCTGTAAGAATGCAACAGGACTGTGGGACTGAGAGTCACTTTTTATTGGGTTCCCTTGGGCTGTTTTCATATATTTATTTATTTACTTATTTATTGATTTTTAAAGTCTTAACAACAAGCTAAATGGATCCATCGTTCTTGTGATAGTGCTCATTGCATCGCTCACTGGTTTGAACATCACTTTCAGCTACGATTGTTCAATGCACAGCAAAGTGCAGCTTTTGCTATAATGTAATGTGCTATAGACACGAGTGTACACGAGTACCCCTGACTCTTCCACCTTTAAAAATCATTGAAAAGTAAAAAAATATAAAATATAAATCTGATTGATCTCATTGGGAACCCAGAGCTTTTAGGTCACGCAGGAATATTTGTGAACCTGCAGAAAGGGTCACACAGGAGACTTGAGCTGCAAGCTCTTTTAGAACGCCACCTTAAAGAAGCATTCTGTCCTGTAAAACACAGACAATAGAGCAGGGATCGCTCTCCTGAGAGTGGAAGCTGGTAACCGCGACCACTGTCTCCGCTGTCATGGAAACGCAGAATGCCTGGACCGTGTGACCTGCAGAGACGCACAGGCTGTTTCTCGCGCTCTGTTTGCCGTGCACTTCAACGCTATCGCCACGTGTTTGATTCCACTTCTCTGTTCATTATCACGTTTTCATGTTCCAGGATGAAACTTCCTGTTTGCACAGCCACACTTCCCATTTACTCAGGCATGGCCCACGGTTTGCCTTGTGACTTATCGCACCTGAGCGATTAGAAATGTGCGGCCTGTTCCGAAACAGCATCGTTGACCCCTGTGTTAAATGCATGTTCGAAATACTTAAACTTTTTTGACGGTGGTAAAATTTGAAAACCAGCCCTGCAGATCTGAAGATTTCTAATGAAGCTTTCATGTTAATGCCAAAACTGTGAAAGAATCATATGAAACGATATTATTCTGAATATTGGTGAGAACAAATGGTTCAGTTAAAATGTGTGGGAACGTTCCTGGTGCCTACAGGGTTTGTGGGCCCAGTTTCAGCGAATGACACTCTCCTGTTTTGAAAATTTACCTCAATGTCCAACACTTTATTAACTTCCCGAGTAATATAATTGCAGCGGTTGTTTGCTTAGATAGCTGTGATTGCTTAGATTGCTGTGATAGCGTAGATAGCTGTGATGGCGTAGATAGCTGTGATCTAATATAAACTAGCGAAAATGAAGCGCTGGTCACTTCTCACCTCTCGTCTCGTCTGATTCCGTGTGAATTTTCTGTCGGTCTGTTGTGACGTGAATTTTTTTTCTTTGTTGTTTTGTTCTGAGAGGGAAAATATTTGCCATAAATGCTGGGAACATTTCACTAAATGAATGTGTAGGAAGGGCTAAGTGTCTAATTTAAGCTATTTGCTATTTTTAAACAGCGTTCGTGCTGCTCAAGCCCATTGTAGACTCTTTGTCTTCATAAACACCTGTATGTGCTACGGCAGTGTTGCTATGGAGTCAGAATTTGACGGATGGCACAAGATGTTCGTGGAGGAAATTCTTTTTTTTTTTTTTTTCTTTCTTTCCTGACAGGCAGACATGCAGGACGCCCGTAGTTTGGGCTGGGTACTGGGCCTGGTTCTTGAGTGGCTCAGCCAGTAAAGGTGGAGGCTTGGTCCTGTAGTTCTTCAAATCAAATTGAAAAAATCGAAATTTATTTATATAGCACATTTCACAAACAATTGTCACAATACGCTTCACAGAAAAACCCAGCCTAAACCCCCACAAGAGCAAGCCAAAGGCAACAGTGGCAAGGAAAAACTCCTTTTGTGGGCCAGATGGGAAGAAACCTTGGGAGACACCAGACTCAAGGGGGAACCCATCCTCCTCTGGTCGGATCAGGCTGTGGGTTTGGGGGAACCCATCCTCCTCTGGTTGACTCAGGGTGTAGGATTTAATGACCAACATGGTCATTCAGCCAATGTTCATGTTGATAGAATTAGCAGCAGCTAGTGGACGGTCCTGCTGGAGGCGGTCCAGGAGAGGCAGTGGGCGGGGCCGGGTGGGTGGATGTGGGCGGGGCCGGGCAGGTGGATGTGGGGGAGTGGCCGGGCGG
>CM056394.1:3661076-3701076 GCA_029718625.1 Synaphobranchus kaupii | reverse complement strand
TATAACAAACAGAGCTGGGTGGAAAAAAGGTTATTAAGGTTTATAACAAACACAGCTGGGTGGAAAAAGGTTGTTAAAGTTTATAACAAACAGAGCTGGGTGGAAAAAGGGTTATTAAAGTTTATAACAAACAAGAGAATGGCAGGAGAGAGAAACTCATGATTGGACTCCCTTTAATCTGTCAGGTCTTTTTTTATATATATATTGGTATTCATACAACTCAGGTGGGAATTTTATTGGTCGGTCAGAACCTTGTTCTCTTATTGTGTTCCGTCAAAGTGCTGCTAGTATAATTCTTTGAAGAAACTTTTTAACAACTTCCATGAATTTGGCTGGAGACACTGCTTGGCCAAATAGCGCTTGCCAGTGCCACAGTGTGGGCATTGCCAGTAAAATGGACTACATTTACCATCAAGCCTTGCAACATGTAATCTGCATTATCCAAGGTGAATGCAATCATGTTGAAATCCACCTCAAAGTCAAAAAGTAATTTCATGCCAACCAAAACTGAACAGTAATTCAGAGCAGTACAGTTCACTGTCAGCAAGGACTGCTTTCAAATCTGATTTAATTAATTTCCATTGCAAAAATTAAATAATAACATGCTAAACGCAATCGTCTGTACCATCTGTTGACCTGTCTGTGACTCTGAACGAATACATTGATTCTGTCTGGATGTACCAGCTGGAGTTGTTCAGACATTTTTGTTTGACGTTCTTCCTTGTTTACATTTTCAACCCCCCTCTCTGCCAGCACGGTGAACACCTTTTGCTTTTTCAACGCGAAACGTGATTCTATCTTTGCACCACCCTACAGAACATCAACTTAACACTGCTCTCTTCAGACATGTAATGACCAGTTGTTTTTAAACTGAAATAAGAGTTATCAGAACCAGCATATAGCAGAACTCAAGCTGTTTTTAAACTGAAATAAGAGTTATCAGAACCAGCATATAGCAGAACTCAAGCTGTTTTTAAACTGAAATATGAGTTATCAGAACCAGCATATAGCAGAACCTCAAACTGTTTTTAAACTGAAATAAGAGTTATCAGAACCAGCATATAGCAGAACTCAAGCTGTTTTTAAACTGAAATATGAGTTATCAGAACCAGCATATAGCAGAACCTCAAGCTGTTTTTAAACTGAAATATGAGTTATCAGAACCAGGATATAGCAGAACCTCAAGCAGTTGTTGCGCACCACCATTGGGTGTGGTCTATATCCTGTACATGGTTACAGTGAGTGGGGCACAGCCAGTCTCAGTGGTTACAGGTTTGATTTTCAGGTGGGGCACAGCCAGGTGTACCCTTTTGTACGGTATTTGAATTTTACTTCACTAAATATCCACCTGTAAAGGGACTGTGTAAAATATAAGTTGTGTAAGTCACTCTGGATAATAGCATTGTAAATGCCTGTGTCAGTCAGAAGTCCTTGGTGCAAATCATTATACAATCAGGAGAACAATAACACCATTCATAGCTACCTGCCTTATTGTTTATCGCCCTCTGCAGCTCTATAAATAGAAAGCTGGAACGTGGTGTGTTTGTTGGAAGGAGGATGTACACATAGGAAATGTGCAAGTGGAAGTCAGATACAACATTCTCCAGTCATTTCATTGTGATTTCTTCATTTTTCAGTCAATCTGATGCTGAGTATTTGATTTGTAGGAAATCATGGCGCACAATCAGATGACACATAACTCCAGGGCTCTGGAGATACTGGTTTGTTGTGCGATAACCTTCCATTTCTGTTTTCTAAACGTCCGACCTCAACACCCCAGTCTCTGGGAGAATACGTGTCCAGGCACTGAAAGATACTGACATCATTTAATTCCAATAACATGGGTTGGTTTATTAATAAACAAAATAATATAGTACAGAGTTGGGAGAGGTGAGATACTCTATTCTATTCAATTAAATTTAATTTGTATAGCGTTTTTCCTGAGAACTGTCCCAAAGATGCTGTACAGAGAAACAGAAGGGAAATTGGGCAGAAACCAGGCCTGAACCCCCAAACAGCAAATGAAGTAAAAACTCCCCAGCGGGGAGAAAAACTCCCTGATGGGAAGAAATTCATAAGTAAATATGAAACTGTACCAGAGGGACATAATGCCTTATTGTGGATATGTACAGTGCAGTAGTTAAAGGGACATAATTATTCATGATAAATATCTGGAGTTATGACTTGTTTTCTCACCGAGAGCCTGTCACTCCAGGCAGCTCCAGTGCAGCACTTTGTTCCTTAGCAACAGCTGTGTGATACATTTTAGTGCCATTGATCAGTGACACAGGCTTTTGCCTTGTGCTCATGCTATTATACAGGTGTTAAACTCCAGTCCTGGGGGGCCGCGGTGTCTGCCGGTTTTACGCTGTGCTCTCGGCACCTGTGGTTCAATTAAGTCACCGATCGGCTGAAGAATCCACTCGCCTGTTTCTCAAGGCGTTAATTAGCAGCTGATTGATAGGAAACCGCACAAATCGGCAGACACTGTGACCGCGGCCCCCTGGGAATTTAGCTTGGCGCCCCCGCTCCGCTATATTAGATAAAGCGCAGTTATATGCCCATGGTGCAAGAAATTCTGTAGACCCACAAGATATTAATAAACAAATAAAAATAGGAGTGTTTTTTACAGTGTTATGGGTTCTTTACTGTCACGTAATGCATGAATTCAATGTATGTAATGATGGTTAGGCCTGCTGTAGGATTTCAACCACAGCTCTCACCCAGCCACTCCACACAACAAGAGATACTGTTAGCCCACTGAACTAAAGACCAAGGTCTCCCAGCTAAGGGTACTAACCACAACTATTGTGTCTCTAGGGGTGATACCATGCAGGGAGGAGGAGCCATGGTTGCCACATTAACACAAGCCAAAGTGTTGAGCTCTCAAGCGCTTTTCATTTCCAGTGATAAGTAGGACCACTCTGTGCAGTAATGAGGTCATTACATTACATTACATTACATTACAATCATTTGGCAGACGCTTTTATCCAAAGCGACGTACAATAAGTGCATATTGAAGGTCATTGATGCGACTACAAAGCAAATCCGACAAAGCACAGCTTTCTCACAGCGTAGGAGCTATCGCTAGTAATAAACATGAGAAGTACAAACAGTCAGCTATACATTCTGAACTATAGAATAACCAAAAACACAAGTTAAATAGAAAACAGGAAGCGAATACTATAGAATGACCCTATATAGGTAGTTTAGTCGAGGTGGAGTCTGAAAAAGTGCGTTTTCAGACCACGATGAAAAACAGACAGTGTTTCAGCTGAGCGCAGCAGAGTGGGGAGTTCCACCACTGGGGAGCTAGGGTGGAAAAGCTCCGCAGTCGGGACAAGCGGGAGCCTTTAACACGGAGGGAGGGAAGTGCAAGTCGCCCTGCAGCAGCAGAGCGAAGTGGTCGAGCAGGAGCGTAGTGCTGGATTAAGTCCTGTAGGTAGGAGGCGGCAGTGTAGTATAATGGTTAAGGAACTGGCCTTGTAACCGAAAGGTTGCAGGTTCGATTCCCAGGTAGGACACTGCCGTTGTACCCTTGAGCAAGGTACTTAACCTGAATCGCTTCAGTAGATATCCAGTTGTATAAATGGATAATATGTTAAAAAAAAAATGCTAAAAAGTTGTGTAAGTCACTCTGGATAAGAGCGTCTGCTAAATGCCTATCATGTAATGTCATGTAAAGGAGGGGCCTGACCTTTTGGCTGCAGTGTAGGCCAGGGTCAGAACTTTGAACCTGATCCTGGCCACGACCGGCAGCCAGGTCATCGTATACAAGGGCCCTCCTGCCCTTTTACCAGGAGCTACAGCCTGCGAGATTTCCACCACTGCTCTCGCCCGGCCACTCCACACAACAAGAGATACAATTAGCAACACCATCGACCAATGAGGTGATATGTGATGACACTCGGGGGCGAGGAGGACCTATCGAGGAGCAACGGAGACTGTCTGGTTCAGCACTACGATCCATTCTACCCGATTGCGTCTCTGCCGTGTGTAACGCGCAAGGTTTGCGGGAAGCAGTGCATTTGCTTTGGAGGCCGGCTTTTCAGTCAATAGTTGCTAGGTGACCGTAATGTGTTTTAAATCAGTTTAAGTGGCTCCAAGGACTTACTGTACTAAACGAAACAAAGATGAACCACAATAGCTGTGTGTGAGGTGCTGGCCATGCCCCTGATCTGCGTGGCTTTGTTCAAATTAGTTATTTTTTTGGCACAAGTAGGCCAAGGCTAAGACAGGAGGTCTTGGAGTTCTTGTTTGCCTCTACCACAAACTTTAATAACAGTCAATAATACAGAAAATAACAGTGCAAATCTTTTAACCCTTTTAAGGTGTAAGATCACAAATATGTGGTTAGAATGTTCTTAACTGAACATTCTAATGATGATGTAACAATCACTACTGGTAATTGAAAGCAATGGAGTTCTAGAACACTGACTTAGAATTTTGAAAAAACATTCCAAACAACCAACTCTTCAAAGGGTTAAACATGGTCTACCAATATGCCTATGCACGGAGCAGTCCTGGGAGACCACTGGGCATGCCTGCTTTCGTTTGACCATAATTACAACCTCTGTAATTAAGTTGTAAATTTTTCTTAATTACACTTATTAAACTGACCATTAATACTACACCCCCCTAACTCTCTATCTTATCCCCTCCACTGGCTACCTATATCGGCTTGTAACAAATTCTAAACTTTGGTGCTAGCCTATCAGACAGCTAAAGGAACTGCTCCAATTCTGTTCTGGCCACCTGGTGGTGGAATGAGCTTCCCACTGCAGTCAGAACAGCAGAAACCCTGCTCATCTTCCCACTGCAGTCAGAACAGCAGAAACCCTGCCCATCTTTCCACTGCAGTCAGAACAGCAGAAACCCTGCTCATCTTCCCACTGCAGTCAGAACAGCAGAAACCCTGCTCACCTTCCCACTGCAGTCAGAACAGCAGAAACCCTGCCCATCTTCCCACTGCAGTCAGAACAGCAGAAACCCTGCCCATCTTCCCACTGCAGTCAGAACAGCAGAAACCCTGCTCATCTTCCCACTGCAGTCAGAACAGCAGAAACCCTGCTCATCTTCCCACTGCAGTCAAAACAGCAGAAACCCTGCTCATCTTTCCACTGCAGTCAGAACAGCAGAAACCCTGCCCATCTTCCCACTGCAGTCAGAACAGCAGAAACCCTGCCCATCTTTCCACTGCAGTCAGAACATCAGAAACCCTGCCCATCTTTCCACTGCAGTCAGAACAGCAGAAACCCTGCCCATCTTCCCACTGCAGTCAGAACAGCAGAAACCCTGCTCATCTTCCCACTGCAGTCAGAACAGCAGAAACCCTGCTCATCTTCCCACTGCAGTCAGAACAGCAGAAACCCTGCTCATCTTCCCACTGCAGTCAGAACAGCAGAAACCCTGCTCATCTTCCCACTGCAGTCAGAACAGCAGAAACCCTGCTCATCTTCCACTGCAGTCAGAACAGCAGAAACCCTGCTCATCTTCCCACTGTAGTCAGAACAGCAGAAACCCTGCTCATCTTCCCACTGTAGTCAGAACAGCAGAAACCCTGCCCATCTTTCCACTGCAGTCAGAACAGCAGAAACCCTGCCCATCTTCCCACTGCAGTCAGAACAGCAGAAACCCTGCTCATCTTCCCACTGCAGTCAGAACAGCAGAAACCCTGCTCATCTTCCCACTGCAGTCAGAACAGCAGAAACCCTGCTCATCTTCCCACTGCAGTCAGAACAGCAGAAACCCTGCCCATCTTCCCACTGCAGTCAGAACAGCAGAAACCCTGCCCATCTTCCCACTGCAGTCAGAACAGCAGAAACCCTGCCCATCTTCCCACTGCAGTCAGAACAGCAGAAACCCTGCTCATCTTCCCACTGCAGTCAGAACAGCAGAAACCCTGCTCATCTTCCGACTGCAGTCAGAGCAGCAGACTGAAGTCTCACCTCCTTAGACTGCACCATGGCCCTGAACTTGAATTACAGACACAGATGTTTTCAGAACAACCGCGATACTCATTGTTTGCATGTTTTTCATAGGGATGAATATCAAGTAGCAACGACAGAATGTCAACAACACTTCACTCCATCTTCTCATGTCAGCCCTGGCAGATGTCATCGGTCACGTTCTTGAAATTCCACTTTGCAGAGTGGTGGTCTGAAGAGACCATAGGTGTTCATTCACTACAGAGTGTTTGGTTCAGCGCCTTGCGCAGGAGCAGCTCTTCACCAAATCCGGCGCACTCAAGAAGCTGGTTTGATGTCCTCCTTTTATTGGACAGGGGCTTTACAACAAAATAGGCTACAACAGCTTACAGTATACTACGATTGTGATTTTGAAATTAAATAATTGAATAATAAAACATTTATTTTGTTTATATCCCAAAACAATTTGCTGAATTTAATGCAGTTAACCAAGTTCAAGACATACGTAGCCTACATATCATGAAAATGGTCAGACTGCTTGTGAGCATTCATAATGAAGGAAATGTCCCTCAAGCAATTCATACCATTGTTAAAGTGATGGGTCTCAATGCTCTGTTTACCACGTGACTTCACCACTCTTTGATCATTTCCCCGGTCCATTTCATCCTATCTCTTTCTATAGTATAAGTAACGTTAATAAACCGCGTCTGCAAGCTTTGTGTGGCATTCTAGATGCTTGATATAACCTAATTCTTTGAAACTTGAATAAAAATCCGTGCAACCTTTTCACTAAATTGACCCCAAATGTTTAAACTGACACAAAACTATAATCGAAAATGTTTTACACTTTCTGTGTGTCTCCCAATTGATTAGCCTTTTATCCTTAAATATTAACTATCTGTGATAAAACATCTAATTTTAGAGCCTGAGGGGTAACTGAAAGTTTGTGAAGTTTAAAACCTGCATGGGGAAAGTGCCACCAGAAGCATCCACAAAAAATCAGAGATAAAAAATATATATTGCATATTTTCTTACATTTTATACAGCTAGCCCCACAAGTGACCCCACACAACAACTTTGTATATAAAGTTGGGACAGAACATTTGAAAACATAACATTATGTTTATTGCATGTGTACGATTTAATCCCAACAAATTCGGAAAAACCATTGAGTGTCAAGATGAAAAATAAGGTTAATTGGTTTTTACGAGACATTAATTTTTAAGAGGCACTGAATCGGGTCAAATTGACCCCGAATATGAAAGTGAATTTATTGACTTTTTTACATGTAGCGTATACGCATAAACATTTTACCTTTCATTAATTAATTAAACCACAGCCTATTTTCAAAGTAGCATATCATTTAACAGACTATGTAGGCCTATGTCGGTAATAAAAAACACATTAGTTAAAGCTATATACATAAAATGGGAATAAATGCAACCACAAAGTGGTACGTATAAAGACTTATCTACGGGCGTCCGAGAATTGGGCGGTGATTGTTATAGTTGTGATGTCATCCAGCGCGAGCTGCAGGGGCCGGGGAGGGCTCTTGGGGGAGTCGAGCAGAGAGAGCAGCCGCTCGCAGACAGACATCCACAAAGTTTGCAACGCTCAATCTCTGCAAGCGCATACCCTACGCGCGTGCGTTTGTTTTTTTATTATTTATTAATTTATTAATGGAGCCTATTACTATTTACCAAGGAGGACGGGAAGTTTAAAAAAAACCAGTGAGATAGCCTATCGGGTACGTAGCCAAATGTATTGTATTTTATTTAATTGAGAACTAGTGTGTGTGCGTTTATTTACGTTTGCCTCCTTATTCTTCATTCCGTCCTAATTCGCATTTCTCGTGTGTTTCTCAGTTTCCCTAATTCTTACGGACAATGGCCAGCGATGTTGTGGAAATCTTTAAGGACGACAGGTGCTTCCCAGTTCTTTCCGAGGAGTGCTCTCCGAATTCCACATGGCAATCCTTGTCTGACAATTACAACTACACAACCAACGGCAGCTTGCCAAACGAACCAATGTCCCCTGCCATGCCCCTCATAACTGCGGTCTATTCCGTGGTGTTTGTGGTAGGATTACTGGGAAATTGCCTTGTAATGTATGTTATCATCAGGTAAGAAATGTTTGTTTTGCAGCGAACATCAGTGCTGACAGCACCAGATAAGCTTTTCTTATGAAAGTCGCCAATGATGAATAATGGCAAAATATTTATATAATATTAGATGTGAAAATAGGCCTATGTTGAATGACAAGCTACAGACAAAATTAAATATGGACAAAATTCTAAATACATTTTGTAACATTGCAATATATAAAAACGTGCAGATAGTGCAAAACTGCAATACTATGGCCAGGTTTTTATTTTCTCCTTCGTATTAGGAAATGTAAAAAGCGACAATATGATTCAAGTTGTCTTGTGGCTTTGTACTTCTTCTGAAATGTGGATGCTTGTGCGCCCCCCTGTGGTTGCGTTATGTAGCGGTCGATCCCACCCAGAAGCGAAGCTTCCCGTAAATTGTCTCCAACGAACCGGTCAGCATCACCGTCATCCCGTTGAAAATAATAATACTAATTATTATTTATTTAATCATATAATTATATGTGATAATTATATATCAATATAATTGGATAATAATTTAATAGGGACAACGCAATACATTAACAAAGATATATTATGAAATGGTTGGATCGTTTTGTGGATGCAGCGCGACCTTTTTTCATCTAAAATTTTCATCTGAAATAGTTTTTATTGACAATTAAAATTTAATTCAAGGCCAATTTGATCAAAAATGTCAAGCATGTGCCCACAGAGAACTCTGATTTAAGTAATGTCATGTATTGATGCCTATGTTCCATCATATTGGTTTCTATAGTTACCCAGCTGTTTCAGACATATTACGTTGTAATTAATTGTATATTTGGTAAAGTCCATTGCAATTAATAGGCCACAGAGGCACTCACTAACTACCAGACCACACTATGATGAGAGATTCATTTTGTGTCCGTTTATAAAACGATAAAGCCCTTGTTATTGCCTTCTTTCGTGTTTAATTTGTGAAAGCGGTTTGCCGCAACATTCTCACCAACTTCAGAAACGAGTGAGAAGAATCCTCAAATTTAGTGATTGTCAGAAAGGTAACAAAAAGCTAACAGAAAGTGATGAACAGAAATTCAAAGAAAGAATGTCACCTGTTAGTACTCTCTCAGTTACCAGGATACACAATTTTGTCTCTTAATGTATGTACCTAACATATATGTATGTATGTACCGAACATATATTCCAGGGGTGCAAAACTAGAGCTTATCCATTTCAGGATTTCATGCCTTTTGCCCTACTCCTAATTGCTTCATTATTCCAATCATTTGTGTGATATGAAATTTTAGCTAAATTTATTGATAGGCTCACAAGTGACAGCTGAAGACAATTTGAAAGGCTTTACTCTGGTCCAATCAACAAAGAAAACAAGGCTGTGTCCAAATACGACCCCTGTTCCCTGTCCCCTGTCCACTCAGACCCTTGTCTACTATGTGTCCTGTCCCCTCACTTTGCAAGCAGTGTGCGAAAGAAATCCCACAAAACTCTTTCCAAACTAGTGAGGAATTAAGTAGTTCGTAATATTTTTTATTTTTTATTTTTTTTATTGAGAATATCAATCAGTTTACACATGACTATGGTTACAAAGTGTAGATTATGAATTAAGATAGAATTAACAAAAATAAAAAGAGTAGTTTGTGATATGACCGCTCTTGTACCATAGATATGCATATACGATAATGCGTCTTGTACGTTTTTACCTCCGGGTTAATCAAAAAATAAATAAAATAAAAAGCGGGGTGCATTCCCCATTGTGTGACCCCTGACGCTCTCCCACCACAGGCACACTAAGATGAAAACGGCCACCAACATTTACATCTTTAACCTGGCCGTGGCGGACGCTCTGATGATCACCACACTGCCCTTCCAGAGCGCAGGGAACCTGCTGAACTCCTGGCCGTTTGGGGAGGTGCTGTGCAAGGTGACCATCTCCATCGACTACTACAACATGTTCACCAGCATCTTCACCCTCACCATGATGAGCGTGGACCGCTACATCGCCGTGTGTCACCCCGTCACAGCGCTGGAGTTCCGCACAGCCTCCAAGGCCAAGGCCATCAACGTCTGCATCTGGATCCTGTCCTCTGCCGTTGGCGTTCCCGCCCTGGTTTTGGGAAGCACCGACACCGCCAATGGTGGGGGGGTGAGGGGTGGGGTGTGAGATGTAGGGGGGGGGGGGGGGGTAGGCTTGTTTTATGTTGTATGGAGAGGGAGGCAGATTGTAGACTACTTAAAAGCGTCTTGTTTTGTGTTGTATGGAGAGGGAGGCAGATTGTAGACTGCTTAAAAGCATCTTGTTTTGTGTTGTATGGAGAGGGAGACAGATTGTAGACTGCTTAAAAGCGTCTTGTTTTGTGTTGTATGGAGAGGGAGGCAGATTGTAGACTGCTTAAAAGCATCTTGTTTTATGTTGTATGGAGAGGGAGGCAGATTGTAGACTGCTTAAAAGCGTCTTGTTTTGTGTTGTATGGAGAGGGAGGCAGATTGTAGACTGCTTAAAAGCATCTTGTTTTATGTTGTATGGAGAGGGAGGCAGATTGTAGACTGCTTAAAAGCGTCTTGTTTTGTGTTGTATGGAGAGGGAGGCAGATTGTGGACTCTGATGTCTGCGGGTCATTGTTTTACAGGTACCACGGAGTGCGCGCTGCAGTTCCCTTATCCGTATGGTTACTGGGACGCGCTGATGAAGATCTGCGTGTTCGTCCTGGGCTTTGTGGCGCCGGTGTTGGTCATCACGGCGTGCTACACGCTGATGGTGTTGCGTTTGCGCACGGTTCGGCTGCTCTCCAGCTCCCCGCAGAAAGACCGCGGCCTGCGTCGCATCACGCGGCTCGTCCTGGTGCTGGTGGCCGTGTTCGTGGGCTGCTGGACGCCCATCCACATCTTCATCCTGGTCAAGGCGCTGGGCCACGTCCCCGACACGCCGGGTGTCACGGCGACCTACTTCTTCTGCGTCGCCCTGGGTTACACCAACAGCAGCCTCAACCCCGTCCTCTACGCCTTCCTGGACGAGAACTTCAAGCGCTGCTTCCGCGACTTCTGCCGCCCGCCAGGGCTGCGCACCGATAGGTCCAGCACCAGCCGGGGGCGGAGCACCATACGAGTGTCCGCCCCTCACAGTGTGGAGACGGGGCCTTGCGTAGGTAAGCCTGTATGACTAACCGTGGAGCTGTCCTCCTTCACTCCTCCCCCTCATGGCCACGGTGACTGCAACAGCCTGGGAGAGACTCAGGTCACATCCACCCTGTAGCCTGTGTGGCCTGTAGCATTAGTTAGGTCAAAGGCTAGAGGTTAAAGGTCACCTTTATGTTCACCTGGAAGGTGTGGTTTACCATCACCTGAAGGGCGTTGCTCATTATAACATTGTTGTTGTTTTTAGCTAAGATGCTAATTTCTGGCTGCTGTTGTACCTAGCCTGTGTGGCATTATTTAGCTCAAAGGTTAGAGGTTAAAGGTCAAAGCCCCATATCACAGGCCCCCTGTCCAAATAGTCTGAAATAGAGTCCTCGCTTCGTCCCTCTGCTTAGCAACCGATCTGTCCAATGAGCACAAGGCACCGTCTGCCCTTAATAAGGGTCACCTCTCCTTATCCCTTTCTCCCTTTCTCATTTCATCTGATCGACTACAATGTATCAATTAGAAACCGAGCGGAGTGATCTCGGCCAGTGATGAGGTCCGAGTCCGATGTTCACTCATGGAAGGCGTCTCAGCCAATCACAATGCGTGGACGGAACTAACTATTGTACAATGCGCAATATTTCATTTAAAAAGGGGAGTGAGTGTTGACTAGATTTTTTAAATGTTATAATATCCAGAAAGAGACAAGTGCTTTTTTTTATTACAAAAACTTACTCTGTGTGCGGTGTCATATGTCTCTCCTCTATTACTGTTGGAGTGCAATCATGAATCTGACCTATAACGAGGATATATTTCCAATATCGGCCATAACAATGCCAATGGCACATTACAAAGGTGCGTGAACATTGATTGGGGTACATACAGTATTGCCCTCGATTGTGGTATTGACTGACGTCTCATAGAGGCCAATTATTAATGGATGCGGGGGTCTTTGGGGGTTCAAATGGCTGACTAAATTGTGGCAGCTAGGATAGCTATAGAGGGGAGTGACTTCGTTAACCTGAAAGGTGTGATTTGCTATGACTTAAAAGGCGAGGCTCATTACCACATTATCCTTGTTTTTAGCTCACATGCTCATTTCAGGCCGCTGTCGTGTCTCGCTCGCCGTTTTTCCGCCATGCAGCTCGGGGTCACACATTTTTCATTAATTTTTTTTTGAAAGACAATGAGGTGAAAGTATAAACTACAGGATTGGGACGTTCTTTCAAACAAACTTTCAGCTAAAACAGTAAAAATCTAAGATTTTGTAGATAAATGTGGCTATTCCATGTTCTGCCAAACATGTACTGTAATGTAATGTAATACTTACTTGTGGTAAGTGCGGTGGTATAAGCAAAATAAACCATTCCAAGCCATGTGGTCCTGGTGATATATTCACAGTTCTGAGGAATGGCACAGCTTGTACCTCATTACCACTCCTGGCGTGTGTATATACACATACAGTATGTATACAGTATTTCTATACAGCCTTTTTCAGTCATCTTTATCAAGGGTACCAATAATTATGGACCTGACTGTATATCATGAGAACCACACGTCTTGTTGTGGGTTTTTCCTTTACTTATATACATATATGCAAATATTTCTACATTTGCATGTTTATAAGAGGAGGTGATTGCGCTCAGTCTATTGATAATCACATGATAACAGTGCAATGTGTTAGTGTTGTGCTGATATAAATTTATGAGCTTGTATTCGTGGCTAATGTTAGCACGTGCTTGTAAAGTTATGAATGGTGCGTTGTCCTTCAACGTGAGAAAATAAATCAGCTTGTGAAATCAGTGACTTGTTCTGTGAAAATGTATTTGTTCTACCTTACTTACAGTCCCTGCCATTTTCCTGTCGATATTTATTGTATGTTAAATGTAAAATATGGGGATTTTTTAAAAGCTGTCTATACTGCCTGTTACTGTACATGTGGAATGATTGCATAATTTCTCTAGATTTTATTTTGCAAGGTCAATATCAGTGTAATATTTTACTGTGGCGTATGTATTAATTGTAATATTGTATTATTGCTATATTTACTCTGTTATGTCTATGCTATTAGATGTTGTATGCATATCCAGAATAAACTTATTTTGTATGCAATCTGCAAAGTTGTGAACTCATTGTTACAATAAATTGTTTATTTACTGACAAAAAATAAATAAATATGATGGTAAAAAAAAAAGAGCAACTGTCTTTGTGCTTTACTCAGTGTGCCCTCGAATACTGGCGTGCTTTGGTGGAGACTTTGCAGGGATTCATAGTATTCCTATGTTTGTTTTGCAAAATGTCCTTTTTTCTAAATTTAATTCGATAGAATATCATCCATCTCTTCTTTTGTCTCTTATTTGCTGTAAAATTGGTGACGTTGGTGTTTTTTGTTCCATCTGAGCTTGATCACAAGAGTTTGATGGATGATTAAAAGTCTGAGCCTGAATAGTAGGCCTACGCACGGTGAAATGCTGGGTGCATCCCAATAGTCGAAAAATGCCACCTTTCCTCCTCCACTACCACTCCTCTACTCCGTGCCCCGGAAACAGATCTTTGTGTTTTTAATCTAATGTCGCTGATTACATCTTAATTACGTATTAATGCTTACATATTCATTCATGTCTCGACGCAAACCGCAATGAGGTGGGGAGTGAAGAATATTGGGATGCACCCGTACGTTGCACGGACGATTCCACCACTGTCACGTGAGAACGTTTCACCACCAATCGGGATTGTTTTGTGACGTCACGCATGAGGTTGTTTCCGGGTGTGGGAGCGTGTATTATTCTGTTCTGGGGCAGGGATTCGCAAGAGTCTTTGTGCATTTTTGGCCATAAATTCGAGAGCCTCGGGGATTTTTCGCAGTCTTTTGTGAGTAAAGAAAATAATGAATCGTATTTTCGGACGGGGTAAACCAAAAGGACCACCACCCAATCTCTCGGACTGCATTGGAAATGTAAGTGGCCCGTTGAAAGACCCCCTAACGCTAGTTTAACGTTAGCTGTCAAAATACAAACAATACAGTGCGTTAGGTACTGAGTTTAGCTGATGTTTGGACATGTTCTGTACAACGTATGATTAACCATCAGCTAACGTTAAGTTAGTTAATCAGCTGCGGCTGTGTTATTTCCATTTAAACTAGCGTTAGTGGATAACCATGGGGAAAAGGTAACAAGATTGTAAATGGTCGTTTTAGATTTCGACATGCATCATTACTTGGGGTAGACACGGTTTTTGTGTTGAATCGCTCGCTAGCTAAATGGTAAAACCTAATTGGAAATTTTACCATCTAACGTTAGCTGGTCTAACATGAGAAGTACAAGCAAGGGAGAAATATTTCTCATAAACACACGACCTTTATAATAACATGCTTGTACAGAGTTGGCTAATAAAAAGTTTGAGGGGATGATTTGATATATGAATGGCCTTTTTGTTACAAACGACTGTACGAGGGCTTTTATTCTGCATCCGTCCCAGACATGGCTAGTTACAGTTATAACGTTAGTTGTGTGTGGTTATAGCTTGGCATCTGAGAACGATACGCAGTTAGGTTGTTTGCTTATGTGAGCTTTTATTTCCCTGTAGATATGATAGATATAACCTGTTTTACTGGTTTGCGCTTCTCAGCTGCGATAGTTTCAGATAAAAGAAAAAATGCGCGGCTTGTACTTCGTGGGCTTCACGAACCTGCCCTGTTCTGTGTGTCACCGAGCTGATGTTGGTGTTGCGAGATGAAACCTAAAGCTTTGCTTCCGCAACATGCGAGGTGACGCGTGCCGTGCACCTGCTCTGCCCAGGTGGATGCTCGCGCGGAGTCCATCGATAAGAAGATCGCCCGGCTGGACGCGGAGCTGGTCAAGTACAAGGATCAGATGAAAAAGATGAGGGAAGGCCCATCCAAGGTAAACCATTGTACCAGAGAGCAACGGCACAGGTGGTCATCGATTCAGACCCTGCAGATAACTTCTTGCTCTAATCGATTCCCTAAAAATAAAAAGAGTTCATGTTCACATAATGTCATCTTTCCTTGTGCTACTATGGACAGTTGCTTCATGGGTTTTAAACGTGTAAGCTTTATTATTTAATCTGTGATGTTAACCTTTTTTTTCCAGAACATGGTGAAGCAGAAGGCTATGAGGGTCCTGAAGCAGAAGAGGATGTGAGTCCCGTTGTTTTGACTCTGACACCTGAAAGAACCCCATAGTTGGTACATGGGAAATGTAGTTTTACCAGTTTTGAAATTGAGCTGTGCTATGGAATACGTTTAAAAGCTATTCACAAGCTATTCACCCTCGAGAGAGTATGTAGTCGTATGGAATGTAACATACAAGGTAGCCGACAGGAAGCAGCGGGAATGCGGTACTCCTGTGCGCTACTTCTGAACTGCGCTCCCGTAATGTCCGTCTTCACGGTTCTGCCATTCAGGTACGAGGGACAGAGGGATAATCTAACGCAGCAGTCCTTTAACATGGAGCAGGCCAATTACACCATTCAGTCCCTGAAAGACACCAAGACAACGGTAAGGACCGTTATCCGTGGTCTTACTAGTTACATCACTGTCTTATTAAAACGACAGCTGTTAATGCGTAGAACAACTGGAGGTCTTATAGTAGAGGCATATACTATTGGGGGGGGGGGGGGGGGGTGTTGGATTATAGCAGTGTTGGATACTGTCTAGACTACCTAAACGGTGTGCCTAGTGCCTACTAGATGGGCTTCCTGGACTGTTCTCCTCATTATGTATTATATTCCTGATGGGCTGAATGGCCAGTTCTTGTCAGTTGGAATTCCTATGTTCTTTTGTGGCTTGGTAGAAACGGCTCATTACTGAAACATTTCCTGGTGTAATAATAAAATAAGTCCTCGGCCCTCTCTGAGTTCAGTATTGTCTTAAACAGCGGGGGTCCCCAAACATGCTGAGCCCCCTTAATGAGCGAATGCATATTCTGTGACCTACTCCCATACAAAATATAGTCTGACATATGTTAAATACGGATTGTGTAACATAATGTTAAAATAACAATGTGTGTACTGAAACTAGTGGTGTGAATATAGGTGGAAAGTGTATTGTATACTGCAAGTTTTTTTTCTGCCCAATGTCATTTTGTGACCCTCCATTTGGAGAGACTGTTATAGAGCAGCTGAACATGTGAACATACGTGTGTGAACATACGTGTGCTTGTGTTCCAGGTGGATGCCATGAAGGTGGGAGCCAAAGAGATGAAAAAAGCGTACAAGCAAGTGAAGATTGACCAGATTGAGGTGTGTGTTCTTCATGTGCAATTAGTGTTCTCATCTAGTGTTACTTCTTGCATTATTAATTTGGTTGGACGATACTCTATCTTTTATTGAAAACATGCCATTCAGTACAAGCAACATAGTAATAATAGTAATAATAATAATAAAGTTCTACAAAGGGGATATTTTTTGTCAATTCTTTTAAATGGGGGCTGGCATCCTCTTGCATCCCACCTCAAATTGCCTCCTGGTCATAATGGCCTGGTCTCCATTTTATATTCATGTGTTCTAGATGGGCTAAATGGCCTGATGATGATGTTGTTGATGGTATTTATAATGATGTTGGTGATGGTGTCGATAATGGTGAGTGTTGCTGTAGATGGCAGTGATTGGGTTGGTGTTGACGTTGGTGTTGACGTTGGTGTTGGTGTTGACGTTGACGTTGGTGTTGACGTTGGTGTTGACGTTGGTGTTGACGTTGGTGTTGACGTTGGTGTTGACGTTGGTGTTGACGTTGGTGATGACGTTGGCGATGACGTTTGTGATGACGTTGGTAAGTTGGTGTTGACGTTGGTGATGACGTTTGTGAATTGGTGATGACGTTGGTGTTGATGCGGTGAGTCTCTGTCTCTCAGGACTTGCAGGATCAGCTGGAGGACATGATGGAAGACGCCAACGAGGTTCAGGAGGCGCTGAGCCGCAGCTACGGCACGCCGGAGATCGACGAGGACGACCTGGAGGCGGGTACGTCCCACATCCACAACGCATCACATCCTCCCGGTGATGTCACTACTGTCTGTAAAACACATCACATCCTCCCGGCAATGTCACTACTGTCTGTAAAGTGCATGACGTGTGTGTGTGTGTGTGTGTGTGTGTGTGTGTGTCCTCAGAACTGGACGCTCTGGGGGATGAGCTCTTATTGGATGATGACAGCTCTTATCTGTGTGTGTGTGTGTGTCCTCAGAACTGGACGCTCTGGGGGATGAGCTCTTATTGGATGATGACAGCTCTTATTGGATGATGACAGCTCTTATCTGTGTGTGTGTGTGTCCTCAGAACTGGACGCTCTGGGAGATGAGCTCTTATTGGATGATGACAGCTCTTATCTGGATGAAGCCTCCTCTGCTCCCTCCATTCCAGAGGGCGTGCCCAGTGACAGCAAAACAAACAAGGTACTGACCACACCCACATCGCCATCAATCAAAGCGCTGACCACACCCACATCACCATCAATCAAAGCACTGACCACACCCACATCACCATCAATCAAAGCACTGACCACACCCACATCACCATCAATCAAAGCGCAGACCACACCCACATCACCATCAATCAAAGCACTGACCACACCCACATCACAATCAAAGCACTGACCACACCCACATCACCATCAATCAAAGCGCTGACCACACCCACATCACCATCAATCAAAGCACTGACCACACCCACATCGCCATCAATCAAAGCACTGACCACACCCACATCACCATCAATCAAAGCGCTGACCACACCCACATCACCATCAATCAAAGCACTGATCACACCTATGGCACTGTCAGCCACACCCACATCACTTAAATCAAGGGGCACTGGCCACATCCGCTACTCTGTCAATAGTGTTTATGCAGAGAATATACAGTATAAGTCATGTGTAACTATTACAAGAGAAATGACATGCTGCATATCCAACTGTGAGCTTTTGTGGCATTATGAGAGTTGAACAGTAGATTACATTACATTACAATCGTTTGGCAGACGCTATTATCCAAAGATGGGGATGTTGTTTTTTTCCTCCCCTTATTAGGCCTATTGCTCTAAAGACTTAAATATGCAGGTAGATGATGCAATATGGGCACAGTATCTGGAGCTATGAGTAAAAAACAAACATGTCTACAAATGAATAAAGAAGCTCCAGTTTCTGCTGCTGTCTTTCAGAAATCCCCTTGAATCTGTTTTACGCTTGTTTTCCAGGACGGTGTTCTGGTGGATGAATTTGGCCTGCCGCAGATTCCCGCTACATAAGAGGGACGTTACAGCGACGCATTTAACACTTTTTTTTAATGTAAAATAACGTTTATATATTAAAATGGCGGCAATGTGGCCTGTGCACAATCAAACTTTGAATTTGAATTGACAGGTGTGAAGTATTGAAGCCGTTTTGTATACTTTGTTCATTTATTTCTGTTCTTGGTGCGATCGACCATGCTAGCAAGTGCTCTCCTTAGCCTGTTTCTCTGGTTCATCTCCTTAACATTGTTTTTAACAGTAAACAGTGGCCTGAAAAGTGAGCTGTTGTGTTGAAGATTATAAGGTCTGGATTGTTACTTGATAAATATTTTAAAGCTTCAGACTATTTCAGTCTCAAATGACCCTTGACCGTTGCCTGTCTCTACCTCTGTAAAATAACACTATGTACCCCATTTGAAATGAATATAATAAATTACATTTTAAATTAATGCGGGACGAGTTTGTGGTGCTTTAAAGAATATTGAAGGGGTTTTATGTTCTTTTTATGGCTTTGAACGTGCAGCTTGTTCAACACACCTCAGTGAAATTTTCAACAAGCTGTTTTAACAAATTTAGGCATGCTTCCAGTTGGCTTCAATTACAGTAATAATTAAAATGTTTTTTTTTTCAGCTTCACAGCGCCTGTTTAGGGATCGATATATGGGCAAATATAAAATGTTGCAATATACTTTATAATACATTGCTGTGAAATATGTTTAGCATTATATATTTTTTTAATTTTCACATATTTACAATATATTTCTGTATATTAAATTTTACTGTTTACATACTGTTATTGAAATGGAATATTCTGCATAAATATATCAACCCATTGTAAAATATAATGACGACTATATTTCACAGGAATGTGCTTAAGAAAACGTTGAAATATCTGGTGGGAATAATTTGTATATTGTGATGTGTTGCAATAAGTTCTCATCTTAATTATCTTTCAACATGCTGCTGCATATTTTATTTTTCATAATGGCACAGATATACTGGCTGGCACACAGTCCTTCTGCAATAAAAAAAAAAATGTAATTATCAGCTTTTTGACATAATATTTGTGATGCAATTTGTCCACAGAAATTGTTTTTATTTTGCCAACGTTATGCCAGTAAGAACAATATATATTCATTTTGATTTTAAAACACAATATTCATTATTTTGTATTCCACTATTACTTGTAAAAGAGGCTTACTCTACCCACAGTAGGGGACCCCCATCGACACATATTAACAGTGGTAATGGTAATTATTTAATGTAAGAGCTCTTATCTTCACAGTCATTTGTCCAAGATTTGTGCACAATTTTGTGTTCTTTTGGGTCGTCCAGTGACAGCTCTATATATTGTGTTGTCAAGATAATAGCTTTGGTTTGTGTTACTTCTGTCACCCGGGCAATGACCTTTTTTACTTGAGAAATGAGAAGCCACACAACTGCCAAGCATACTTTGAGTTTTTACCTGCTCCCAGTGATCTAAACGACAAAGAAACAGAAATGGTTTGGTCTAGAACACATTATAGGCTAAAGTCTTCATTCAGAATCTGCAGTAAAGCGCATGACAGCACTTACATGCATGTATTATATGCTGTTCTGCACATCTTTGACATTATGTTTGTATGTTTGAGATGTTTAAAAACAATTTAAAAAGGTATAAAAAAAATATTTATACCATCACTGAAACCGGTATTTGTATTTTTCTTGATATCATTTCTATTATATTTTCCATTTGTGTGTGTGTGTGTGTGTGTGTTCTGAAATGCACATGTTCTTAAATCCATAGTAATCCCTCCCAGAACACAATATTGTATTAACAACACTGTTTAAGATACTTTTTTAAAACAATGTCTGTTTTTTAAAACGTTGATTGTGCTTTGTTGTCGCTTATGTTTTTTTCTGATATAAAATTCTCACTTCGGCCGATTTGTACGGACGGTTTCCGGTGTGCTCAGGAAGTGAGTGCCGCTGCGCTTCCGGTACTGCAGACATGGCCGAGAATACAGTAACAGTGACTGTTGCCTGCGGTAAAGTTTTAATTCCCTTTCTTAGTTTCCGTATTTCTCTTAGCCTTTATGGAAATAAAGCAATATTGACATCGACCTAGTTTAGCATAACGTAGCTAACTCCCGTATGTTCATTTATAATTTAGATACGTTTGCTTGGTTGTGCAAACCAAGTTGACCGTGAGTTCGTTGATGTCTTTTTTTTGTCGGCTAATGTGGGAAGCCTTCTTCATTTTGAAGTGCTAGCCTTGGAATTGTGCTTGCGGAGAGGAATGTTTAGGAATGGTTGGTTTCATATGCGTTTCATACTGTCGCAGGCACAGCCAAGCACGCCATCGCACTGGCTGGTAAGGACGGAGCAGAACCGGTGTTAAAAGACCTGTCAGAAACGCTTGCTGAAATGACCGGAGTCCCAATACCATCGCAGAAGATCATTTTCAAAGGTGAGTTGCAAGCTGGTTTTCTTGCGATGACAAATCCGTATTGATCTGTGCGGAAAGGGGAGCGAACTTGGTCACATTTATAGCCTATCGTGCTAGGCGGATTAGCTAGCTGGGTATCATGCGCGCTAACACGAATTTCTCATTCTTATTGTTGATTTGTGCGGTTGGACATGACTTACAGGGTCTCTAACTTCAGGCGTGATCTCTTTACTGGTCTGCGCGGGTTTGTTGAATCACTTAATTCTTCAATTTGCGCTCTCTGCAGGAAAATCACTACGCGAAATGGATTCAGCCCTATCCAGCTTTGGCATAAAGCAAGGCTGCAAACTCATGATGATCGGAAAAAGGGTGAGTTGATTCAATTAGTCCTCAAAACTCAAAAACTGGCTCACCCAGAATCCCAGAAAAGGATATGTAGAAGTGTGTGGGGTTAATAAATTCTGTGACATCGTTCTTCTACTCACAATGATAGAACAGCCCAGAAGAGGAGGCAGAGTTGAAGAAGTTGAAAGACATTGAGAAGTCATTGGAGCTGACGGCCAAGAAGCTGGAGAAAGTGGATGGAGAACTGACAGGGTTAAGGAATGTGAGTGCAGTATTTATTCTCTTTAGAAATGGCAGTTGCAGAAGACTCTGGTCTCCTGATGAACGTCTGAATGAATGTAATGAACTGATGTGGTGCAATGGGGCTCAGCGATTGGCTCTTTCGGCTGTCACTCAGGGCTTCTTGGCGAAAGACCTGCAGGCTGAGGCTCTGAGTAGGCTGGACCAGAGAGTGAAGGCGGCCGCTGAGCAGTTCATGAAGATTCTGGAGCAGATGGATGCCATGGTAACGCACCCCATAACCCCGTTGGCTCCTTAGAGAGAACCACAACAATTGACAATCATATTACATCATCTTACAGACTTACCAGAATTAATTACAGAAGTGTCTTGAACTTCGGTATGACAACTTACCTTCAGTCATATATTTGCAAGTACATGAAAACTCCAGATGACAAATGACTACTGTCCACTCAATGAGTGCTAAGCTTTTTTCTTTGTTCTTTGGTTCCAATCAGTGAGACACTAGTAGCTAATGGTAACACTTTGCGTTTACTGGGTTTATGAACTTCCCCACATTCGCATCTCTAATTCAAATACCCTTCTTCATCCTCAAATTGGCTCAAACGGCAGGGCGTGGCGTTCTCTTTCCGGAACACGCCGCGTTGCTTCTGATCGTCCCAAGTGGAGCTTTTAGTACTGATGAAAGAGTGAGCAATACCTGGAGCTACAATTTGCTCCCGATTATTTACTTGTTTGAACCAATCAAATCATTTTGGTCGCTGGTTAACATGGTCGCTCCGCTCCACCATTTTTGGTTTAATGGGTGGACTTGGGCTATCCCGCATCGCATGGTGGGCGGGCAAGGGAGGAGCTCGCTGCAGGAATCGAGTATAAACGGGCACCCTGATTGGCCCTGTGCATCATAGGCAAATCAAAAGATCCAAAAACCAGCATGGCTCATGTGGAACCACTCGTTAGCATTTGATGTCATTCACAAGCTCTTCGCCTACTTTCGCCTCATGCTTTTAGCGGGCAAAGTGGCGACGCCCAGCGTCCACTGCAAAACGAGTGCAGAACACGCCCGTTCGGTTGTGGTCGGGAGGCCTCCCGCTTGTAAAACGAGTCCACCCAACGAAGCCTCGTTTTCCAAACCCGTCGTACCGCCATTTTCCCTCCCGGCTTTGCCTGTGGTAATCCCTGCGCTGGTGTGTAGAGGAGGCGGCGGAGTTTACACACCAGCGCATCAGGCTCTGGCCTGATGGATTAACCCTGCTTTATGATAAAGTAATCCTGTCTAAACGAGACGGAACTGGTGTTAAGGTTCTGTCACAAAGTGAAAGCGTGAGTGAGTGTGCTCTCAGTCCACTTCTCAAATCGTCCCGTTTCAGAGTTTTCCGGAAAACTTCAACGACTGCAAAATGAAGAGAAAGGGGCTGGTGAAAACGGTGCAGGTGAGGGAGCATGGCGGGAATCGCCAGCCGGCTTCTTATTTTCTTATTTTATTTAACCATGTCAGTTAGTTAAGAACATGTTCTATGTTCTATTTTAGAACTGGCCAATAGGCTAAGTGACTACAATTTGCATGTGCATATGTATATTTAATTATGTATAAACATGCATATATATATATATATATATATATATATATATACACTACACACACACACACACACACACACACACAATTTGCCTGGCTACACACACCCACTGTACACACTTTTATTTCCCAGGTCATCACTGTAAGAGATAATTAGGCTCTCAGTTGATCTGCCTAGTTAAAGAAAAATAATAAATAACAATACAGGCTACATGACTATTCAAACAGACTATATTTCTCTCAGAGAGGGTTTATGTGGGTTCATAACCCCACAACTTTTTGCAAAGGCCTGAATTAACTGCTGATTGGAAGGAAACCACAAAAACTGGCAGACGCCATGGCCCTCCAGGACTGGAGATTGGTGGACTTTGAGATCCCAGGCCTAGAGCAGTGATCTTCATTCCTGTTCCTGTTGATTTTGTTTTTACCTTAATATCAGCAACCAATTCAGACCCATGAAACCAGTTGAGGTGAGCCAACTGTGTAAACAACTGCTTTAATTCATCAATTAAGTACAGAGTAACAACAAAAACCAGCAGACCCTGTGGCTCTCCAGGACCAGGACTCAGCATTGCTGGTCTAAAATGTTTTTAAAAAGTAGATTTGTGCGTGACCCTGCTGACCGCAGTCAGATCTTCACACCGCTTTTTCCCTTCCGCGTTTGCAGGACTTCCTCGCTCAGTGCGATAGGATCGAGGCGGGCATATCTGACCACCTGGCCAAGATACAGTCCAAGAACCTCGCCTTGGCTGACTGAGGAAGACGGTGACGAAGAAGACCTCTCTGCTCCCGCCCACCCACGGTCCCTCGTCCACTGCTCTGTGAGCAGAACTAAGTACAGTCTGGTGCTCAGGGTTCCAGCAGCTTATTTACCTGACTGCAGTAAAAACCCTTCATATATTTTTATGGAAATTACTATTTAAAACAATCTCCAAAAAAAAAAAAAAAACACCGTAACAAAAGCAGCACCAAGACATTCTTGGACAGTGAATACTGTGTGGCCCTTTTTTAACATTTTTTTTTTGTCGTTGTCATGCACTGACATTAACAAATTGTGTGACTATGATTACAGACCTCAACTGTGTGTGTGTGTGTGTGTGTGTGTGTGTGTGTGTGTGTGTGTGTGTGTGTGTGTGTGTGTGTGTGTGTGTGTGTGTGTGTGTGTGTGTGTGTGTGTGTGTGTGTGTGTGTGTGTGTGTGTATTTGTGTTTTAGTTGTGTGGGCAACATGTAATTCGGCCATTTGTTCTGAGAAATGTACCTGGAAATAATGTGTCCTTTTTTGTCATTAGGACAGTAAATGTGCTTTGACATCACACATTAAGCTGTGTGATGTCATAAGAGGGAATTGGCAGTGTTCCACAGTAAAGCCATCTATGTTGCTGGGGTGGGAAACAATACCAGTGATAATTTATAAACTGGCCTTTTCCTTTTTTTTCTTTTTAATTAATCCTGTTATCACCGTCCCTTTTATAGGATTTAAAGGGGAAGTACAACCTAATCTGGATTTTATTGATCTCCACTTCTATATTGTGGATAATTTACTTGCCAAGTCTTACATCTGAAGCATGCCTCTGACTCTTTTGTGTCACTACAACATTGAGAGTGGGTATGATTGCCGTGGCAATGCAAAATGTCACTCAACATATTTTCCCAAGAGATGGATACCTATAAGATGGGCATGTTGTACGGTAAACATTTTATTTTTGACAGATCATGTCCTGAGCTACAGATGTAGCCTGCGCATGGATCCTTGACTCTACTGTGGTCCTGATATAGGCTTGAGCCAGAGTTGGTGAAATTTTTGAAATTTTAATCTGAATTGGTTGGAACAAAAACCAGGATCCAGGACTGCAGTTTTGTGCACTCCTGTTTTAACTTAACTGTAGCCTTGATAAAGCTCAATGTGTTATTTGAGGAGTAGGTTTTTAAAAATAAAAATAAAATGTTTTTTCAAAATTCTAAGTCAGTCTTCTAAAACGCCATTGCTTTCAATTACATCAGCATCAGAATGTTCAGTTAGGAAGATTCTAATCACATATTTGCAACTTAAGCGGTTAAGGAGGGTACACGCTGTTCAAGCCTCCAAAATAATCCCATCGTGATGCCCCTGGAATGCATTCTGACCTAGTGACAGTGAACAGCATCAGGTCCCGTTACTGAACCTTGTGGATGGTGTGCAATATCCCCCCTGCTGTCTGTGTGCACTGTTGTGTCCCAGTGATTTAAAATTAAAGGCCTTTTCTGAGGTATGGTTCGGCAGTGCAGTGTGTGGCTTCACTTTAGTCTTCCCCTTAGAACAGGGATCTCAAACTCCAGACCCGGAGCGGGGATCTCAAACTCCAGACCCGGAGCGGGGATCTCAAACTCCAGACCCGGAGCAAGGATCTCAAACTCCAGACCCGAAGCAAGGATCTCCAACTCCAGACCCGGAGCAGGGAAAAAGTTAATCTCATACCCTGCTTTAGACATTTGACTAATGCATTTCCAAATGACGTACTCCAAACGTGGTGCCTGTCTGAATGAGCACAATGACTGAATGCTCAGGTTTATTTTGCAGTAACAGTGAGTCAGCAATGTGGACCATCTCCCTCTACCCCCCCCCAGATGAAAATGAATCGCTTGGGTTGATAGCATTTTATTTGAAAAGTTATCAGTTACAAAATGTAAAAATCCAGCTAAATGAGGTAATGGGATCAACAGTCAGTTTTATTAATGAGATCAACAGTTTCCTTCATGTTTCCCCTTTGATCTGTTTTCACATTGAGGAATGGGGAGGGGGGGGTCCTCACACCGCAGTACACAAACCCCTCTTTCTGCTCCTGGAACCTTAGTGTTTTTTTGTTTTTTTTAAATATATATATTATTCATTATTACTTCATTTTTTAAATATGATTGATGGGTGAAACTTTCAAAACCAAACAGGAGGAGCAAAGAGGCTAGTTGTCTGTTTACCTTTGGAGTTCCACAATGGCGCCATTGTCATCTTTTTTTAATCCCACCCCCGCCCCACAAAACCTGGTGCTGTGCGTGGTGTTGTAGAACCTGGATGAGCGCGATGTGTCTAACCGTGAAGAAGAGGAGGAGTTTCGAGTTTTCCTGCCCCAGGGGCGGTCCTAGTCGTCTTTGTCCTTGGCCCCGTGCTTTAGGATGCGGGTGAACTCCACGTAGCTGAAGTTTCCCTTCTTATCGATAGGGGCCTCTCTGAAGAGCTCGTCCACCTCCTCGTCCGTGAAGCGGTCGCCCATGGTGGTCAGCAGCTCGCGCAGACAGTCCTCCTGGATCACACCTGGACGGACGGACACACGTCAGGTCACCTGTGCAGGTTAAGAGCTTGTAACACAAAGTTCTAGTTCCGGTTCTACAGAACAGCCATAGAACCGTCTTTGGTCATAAATTATTTAATCCTTCCCAGCCTGAGGGTGTTCCGAGGGGGGGGGGGGGGGGGGGTAAAACCAGGTGCAGTTACCTGTGGCCTCCTCGTCGAAGCAGGCAAAGGCGTTCCTGATGACGTCCTCTGGGTCGGTGCCGTTGAGCTTCTCTCCGAACATGGTGAGGAACATGGTGAAGTTAATGGGGCCGGGAGCCTCGTTCATCATGGCCTCCAGGTAATCATCTGTGGGGTTCTTACCTGCAACAAACCACCGTCAAAGTCAAATAATGTATGAGGACATTTTTAACCCCTTTTTGCTTGAACGTTTAGAGTAAAAGTAGTTGCCATTGCACTTTGCGTCGATACATGAATTAATTTGTAACCATTAATATGTAATCAGCAAAATTTGATTAGGACACAAAGGTTGGTTTCTGGGGCACGGAGGAGAGGAGGTGGTAGTGGAGGAAAGGAGGATGCATTTTTCGAGTATTGGGACGCACCCCTGGACTAAAGCCATGAGATGGTCCAAGCCCCACCCTGACTCCGCCCCCTTTCTCCCAACTCACCCCCTTTCTCCCAACTCACCCCCTTTCTCCCAACTCACCCCCTTTCTCCCAACTCACCCCCTTTCTCCCAACTCACCCCCTTTCTCCCAACTCACCCCCTTTCTCCCAACTCACCCCCTTTCTCCCAACTCACCCAATGAAGCCAGCATGTCGTGCAGATCCTCCTTGTCGATGAAGCCGTCGCGGTTCTGGTCGATCATGTTGAAGGCCTCTTTGAACTCCTGGATCTGTGATTGGTCGAACATGGCGAAGACGTTGGACGTGGCCCTCTGCGGCCGTTTCTTCGTGGACTTACCCTTTGCTCTTTTGCTCGACATTTTGGCTGTTCTGTTTCACCTGAGGAGATTTTTTTAAATCATAGGATTGGATTTTATTTTTGGTTAAAATACATAGGCTACATTGAATAAAAATAAATGCATGTATACTTGAGCTCAGTATATAAAAGCATTAGGCTTTGGCCTACTGAAAATAATTACTAATGTGGCCCTCTATTGATACATACAGTTCTGACAATACCAACATTACAAGTTAAATTATGCTGCTGCTATTTAAATGCTTAGTTTTTAAAAAAACAAAAATATACACACTGAGAATAGCTGTTCAAATATCCTCCTGACTGCAGTAAGTACCGTCTTTCAGACTGGTAATGTGGTCAGGCCGCTGCAAATTTAACTAAATCAAGGGGTTGACTAAAATATTTCTTTCCGTGTAAGAACATAAGAATGCTTGAGCCATTCAGCCCATCTAGGCTTTTCATTTTGCCATCTGGACCAGGGATCCGAACCTCCAATGCCTGCAGTATTTTGTGATATCCTTTTAATCAGTAGCAAATTTAGGCCATGGAAACGAGGTGTATGATGTTTTTTTTTTGCCAATCAGTGAGTTAAATAAAAGCTCTTAAGTGCTGATACATTGAAAAGCAGCAGACACACTCCCCATTGACATTCCTGGTCTCTAGAGAGTATCCAGCACTGTGTGAAGCCTCCTGCATTTGTAATGTCAGTTGCCATAGAATTGCCTAGTTGGGCCCACATTTGCAGCACATAGTAAGGACAATTGAAACCTAAATTTGTAGTTTGTTTAAGTTTGTTTTTTTCCAGAGCTGAACAATGTTAGTCCCAGCTAACATGGGGGCTGTTGGCAAGCATACTCTAGACCGTGGTACCAGGACATCCCCATCACACAGACAGACCACAGGTGCTATACAGGTAAGTTCTGAAAAGTGCAGCCTTTACTTAGCACGAATCTACACGGAGATCCTCAAATATGACCTCATAGTGAGTCAGTCACAAGACAATAACAGACAAAATGTTTTCATTTACCCAGCTAAGATAGGTTACCTTGTAAACCAAATTACTTCTGAGCTAATGCGCTACGAGTCATTTGTCTAATACAGGCAACTGCCAAAATAACGGAAAAATGTGAACAAACGCAGTGCTTCCACCCAGGTGTGGTTCTGGGGTTCAAATTCAAACGCCCAGCATCCTCGGGTTGTGTACAAAAATTGTATGAAGGCCCAGATGGCCATTATTTTCGCAGTGACTGAGTGAGGGGTGGTTATTGGCGATATTTGGTTGAGCTTCAGCGACTAGTAGTGATCTTGCTGATGTTTAACAAGGAACAGAGTGGCTAAAGGTGATGTTGGCAGGCAAGTCTTAGAAAGACGTCAATCAGGGGCAAGTTGTCGAAAGAACATTCTCTTCGACGATCATGTCCGTACATTACCCTTCATTAAGTTCATCAGTTGGTTAGCCAACTTAACCAACAATATCTAACGTTAGTTAACCAGTTTCAGCGATCAGCCAAATTAGACGACTGTTAGAAACGGGCCATTAAAGACGGCAATCAATCAACACACCGAGGCAGCAGAAGAGACATACAATTACTTACTCACTTACTCCAACTAAGCGATGATGCCTTTCTGGTCCTCATTAATGCAAGAACATTATCAGAATACTTTGTATATACGGCATGTGGACACCTTTCAGGTACCTATTCTAAACATCCGTGGTCAGGCTAAAATGAAAAGTATTCGCCGACTGGCTACACAACAACATCAATGTCGTACCGTTAGGCCCGTTACCTCCACCTCCTACATCAAGCACAATTTTGACAGTTTTAAGACAGTAGACTTAAGAGAACCACACAATCCTATTAATACAATGGTTAAACAGACGTGACACGTACCTGATACCCGACACAGGACAAATTTAAAGAGGACAGTTCCCTGCCTTGAGTTCTGTGCTTTTCAACAGCCCCCCTAATTTCCGGATACGGCTTAGACCAAACCACGAATAATAGTGTTGGGAGGAGTAAAGCACACACGTAATATTGTGAAATTAATTATACTTTAATAATCTTAGTATCACTAATATTTCTATTTCTATATGTTGTCTAATTGATGCGCTAGAAACAGTATTTCCGACTATTTAAAGAAATATGTGCAGAAAACACCCATCTCTAATACGGGTCAGTTGGTTTAGTCCTCTATATCCCACCTATCCTGTGAACTGTGCGAATAGCTGCAGATCCAGGGTCAGATTTTCCGCACCTACAACTCGCTATACTCGGCACAACTCCATTCTGGTTATGAAGCAGCCGCTGATACAGGAATACATTTTTTTGGGGAAGATCCCATCTTCACCTAAGCGACGCCTTTGTTTGGGAAGAGATCAATGTCGGCAGATGTATGATACCATTTGCATTTTACCGTAATTTAATTTGACCCTCTGAGCACTCAACACTCGGACAGTAGTACCCAACACGTATTGTACTGTATTTAGGTGATTGTACTGAAACCAGCAGGGTCTAGGGCACGGGGTTTGAAGAATAATTATGTCAAGGTCAAGAATTATGGTCAAGAAGGTCAAGAATTATGGTCAAGAAGGTCAAGAATTATGTCTTTGAGTGGAACACCTGCTGCTCACACACCTGCCAGGTTCGGCACACAGCAAAAAATTCATAGTTTTAACTGCATTGCATCGTGTTGCCACTAGAGGGAGGCAATGGTAAAGGGATACTTTGCTTTGAGAGACTATATTTGGGATTTTGGATATATCACAATCACAATCCCATCAGTCATGCTGCTGTACAATATATGGCAGCAGTGCAGTGTTATAGTTCCGGAACTGGGCTTGCAATTAGGAGGTTTCAGGTTTGGTTCCCGAATGGGGCAGTGCTGTTCTACCCTTCTGCAAGGTACTAGCCAAAATTGCTTCAGTAAATACTGTAGGTCCATCTGTATAAATTAATTTATGTAAAATAACATGTAATGCATGCAAAAATAACGTAAACTGTGTAAATCTCTTTGGACAAGAGTGCCTGCTAGATGCTTAAAATGTCAGCCTGCATTCTGCAACATTTTTTTAAATCTCCAAGTAAATAAATAAGTACTTAAATGTACATGTGGTATTTCGTCTGGTTTTGAAAGATCTCTGAGGATTTAAACAGACGAGACGCAATCCAATGCAGGCTGATCAATGCAATGCCAACCTCTTCTCTTACACTGACATTTAGAGCATTTAGTAGACACTGTTAAATCCAGATCAATTAACACTGCTTACATTATTTATTTTATACATACTATCCATTTATAGACCGGTTTATATGTAATAAAGCAATTCAGGTTAAGCGCCTGGCACAAGGATACACAGTGGTGCCCCATTAAAGATTTAGATGCTTTTAAATTATTTAATTGCTTTTAATTATTTAATTATCCCAATGGTACATCTGATATAGCCATGAGGTACATGCTGACTGCATCCTCCATAATACCAGCTTATGAAAATTATTATTATTATTATTATTATACATACACACTGGGACTCCAGGGGCCACATGTATAAAACTGTGAGTAAAACAATGCGTAAAAGAATGCTCAGGGAGTAAGTCAAAATCTGCTTACGCAAAGTTTAGCATTTTCTACTTCTGCCTTTCTGTCATGGTGTCGCCATATCACACAGACTCCAAACATTGCGTATGTATGGTGTCCAGCGTGTGCACAGCACGTGTTATTTTATACATCTGAATTTCTTCGTGGAAACTCCCTTACGCAGCTTTCTGAGGGCATTTTTGTGCTCAGCACTGTTTATACATGTGGCCCCTGGATGGGAGTTGTGCACCCCTTGTGGAAACTCTCAGTGGGACAGGGTGACGGGGGCTTTGGGGGGGCTGTCAGGAACGCAGAGACGAGTGGAAGACAGATGTGAGAGAAGTGCGGGGCAGGAGTCCAGGACTGACTTTATTTTGGTGACGTGTGGGGTGGGGGCACTGGTGCATGTAAGGCACCAAAAATACACTGTACCTCCCCCACCACCCCCTTCTCTCCTCCCAGCAGGGCAGTCTCCATGGAGTAGTTAAATAGCCCCTGGGAAATGGAGGAGGCGGGTTGTGTTTTGGGGGATTTCAGATTTCATTGCGATAAGATCAGCGCCTGTATTTATGAAGCTCCTCAGAGAAGGGTTTCTGGTCTGAGATCAGACCTGTTTGAAATAACTCATTTTAATCATTCCGTCACTTGTAAAATGGCCGCTTTTTTAATATAATTTGCACATTTTGCTTAGTATGTTTTCTTGAACATTTCTGATGGAATCTGAAAGATCAGGTCTGACTAAGATTCTCGAAAATATGGCCTGCACTGCCATTCTCAGCTCCGATTATCTGATAGCAGGTCTGTAACACAACAATTCCCAAATCTGGAACAAGGAAATTATGTAAAATCTGGTCTACCACATGATTCTGTGCTGAGATTACCTGAGATCTGGTCTGTAAAACTTGCACTCAGCTCTGAAGATTCTATGATCTTATCTGAACATGAAAAGCAAGTCATGAAATTAACTTTTTGAGCCGCTGACCAGAGTGGCTTGTGCATTGAAAAGAATGGATTAATAGGCATTTTCACCATTTTACCAGCCACATTACCTTTTACGGTATAACACAACCTGGTTGGTTACCTGCCAAAGTGGCTGCTTGAGCAGAAACCATACCAGCCAAAATCAAAACTTTACCAGCATCTGGCAGGTGGTGGGTGTTAATTTCACACCCTGATGAAAAGGCCCAAGAAAGCGATGCAGTGGGACCTTGCTGTCGACTCACAACCTTCCCGTCAGTGCCGTAGTGAGCAACATTAACCTCCTGACCAATGGATGACCAGGTCAGGCTCGGAATTATTTCACATCACATTCCAAATGGTACAGAGGTGTGGCCTGCCATTGAGCAAAAACGTTGGTTTTATGAGGCACAAGAAATAAACTATCATCGCTAAAGTTAGAAAGCCAGCTGCAACTGAAATCACCTAAACGCACTGGCCAGGTAACAAGGTGAGATTTCATTGGTTTACATAAAATCGACCGTCCTTACTGGTGACTGAAACAAAATACATCTTATTCGTCACAACTTTCCTTTCACAGGTAGCCTACCTGTAGTATTTTTTAATGTTTCTATTTGCCAATGCATAGGCTAAGAAACCAACCTTGGCGCTCCTCAATGAGATAATCTCGGGACTATTCAGCTAAAGCTCGCCACAACAAAATAAATATGTTTGACGTATTGAGGTCCAAAAGTTGTTCCTCTCTACTGTAAATGTACTGTAATGTCTGAGAAGGGGACTTGAGCTTGCCTTTCTCCTTGGTGGCTATATTTAACGGGGTGTCTTTCCATAAAAGGCCGTGCCTGTGTCCCCTACATTCTGCCGAGTAGCAGCGTTATTTTTGCTCCGCGGAGCACAGTCCAGCCTGCCGCCCCGCAGCCTAACGCCGCCTAGCCCGGATTCGTTCGTAGTTGCCTGCTTTTGGAGTTATTCATATCGCTTGGTATCGTTTCTGTTTTGGTAAGTGGCAAGATGCAGTGATAGCAATTTCAAAATGTTTATTTTTCCTTATTAAATGGATGCTGTGGTTGTTAGCGTTACGTAATTATATAACAGTCAGACTGACTATTTGCATGTTTTTACGTGATAACGTTATTTCTGAATTAACAATAACTGATACATTTCAAACCTTGACTGGTAATCCTTTTGGTTGCATGGTGTGATATGTAGTAGCTAAGTGCATTTGCAAGAAAAATCGTTTTTCATTATCCACTGTTCAGCCGAACATGTCTGACCAACAGGTTACAGTTGAAGTGTATTTTTATGTAGGCTTCCAACATGGCACCAGACAAAATTCGTAAGTTTACCTCAAAAGCAGTTCCTCCACATTATGTCAGCATTTACTTGTGTCATAATTCAACCTATTGATGAAGTGAAGACATTTGTAACTCAGTTTTGATCTTGTGAATATAAATTAAGACCATATGTAAAAGTTCAGATATCGGCATAGTCCAACAATCTCTCCATGAGACTCAACAAGCCTGCTGGGGAGCAGCTGAACTGTTCTTTACTTTGAAAAATATCATTCATAGGTCACAAATCATAGTTCCCTCGAAACAGTCAGTGTTTGGAGATGAATGTTGAGGTCAGTGTTTGGAGATGAATGTTGAGGTCAGTGTTTGGAGATGAATGTTGAGGTCAGTGTTTGGAGATGAATGTTGAGGTCAGTGTTTGGAGATGAATATTGAGGTCAGTGTTTGGTTGGTAATAATGACAAATACACAGAAAAGGATCCCTTCTCTGTCTGGATGTCAACGGCTTGAAATGTCCAGTTGAAGGATTTTATGTTTTCAAAAGAACAGTGTTTTTTAAAGTTTTTTTTTTTTACCCTCAACACAAGTCCATGTACTGTATCCATGGGAACCTGAGATTTTGGGTTTGGCTGAAACTGGTGTCGGGTCAGAACCTTTTCGCAGGACAGGTCGAGAGAATGTCCAAAGATTAGGACTCATTGTGTTTCCGTGGATACAAGCAAACAATATCTGATTTACAACATTTTCCATCAATAAGCCGCATTTATCCAGGCGCTAGCATATTTAATGGAACACACCCATGACTGTCACCAGTGTTCATGAAGGGTGCACTTAACTGTGAACACCTGGTAGAAGAGGTGCCCATCCTTACTGTAAAGGACTGTACTATATTACCGTAAATGTGGGACAAATCAAATGCAGGTTAATCTCTGATATGATGAGAGATCTGGAGATGCCCTGAGAGATAAAGCTGATAACCTGCTATCAAATAGGATGCTTTTTTCAGAATTGTTCAGTTTTGGTATTTACCCAGAATCTGAGTAACTGCACATATGGAATAGGTGGTTCTTTCAAGTAATATAACGAGCAGTCTGCATTATAAAATCTAACGCTGAAAAACATTATCACAGTGTATCAGTTCTAAAATAAATAAATAAGGCTTACAGACTATGACCCTTCTTCTGTGCATTGCCTTAATAAATTATAATATTTGTAAGATTGATGTGGTGGGACTGTAATCTGTGTTATATCTCCAGTAAGATATTTTGCAAACATAATGGAGTTGTACAAGAAGTTAATGAGCCAACACGCCACCAAGCCAACAGTTAGTCATCTGGGGCTAGACAGCCTCTGTCTTTAGAATTATTTTTATGATTCCTTAATGCTTTGAAAACATTATACCCTAAATAAACCTATTTAATTTCACAATGAATATAACCCATTTATTACAGTTGTTTAAAACCACATTAGTGTAAGGTATAAAATTGCAAATTTTTTGTTCTTACTTTCCGAAAATGGGATTCCGTAACAAGCACTTTGAAAGTTCATGACGCTTCTAACATTTTTTTAATGCTTCTAATATGTTTTATTTGCACTAAAACTTTTTTTAAATTAATGGTAGCATAACTACAACTAACAATTGAAATAATGTCTAGGCTATATTAAAGTTAAAATCATAACAATATACTGACAGCTTGAAAAATTAACATCTAATGAATATATTGCTAACAAATCTAAATCAACAGCTCCTCCAAAATAACTCATGGATGAAGATCTTAAGCTTTAATTAACACAGCAATTTAAAACCATAATTACAGAAACGTAGTTCAGAGGGTCACAGAGAATTCGGGTTCTCAGACCGAACCGGGCAGGATGTTGTCAGGATCCACATCAGTCTCCCAGGCTCACCACCAGCGCTCCGCGCGCCGAGTCCAAAGCTCGAGGGTGGAGAAGTCCGTGTGCCAGATTCACCAGTCCAGCAGCCGCGTGTCCAGCAGCCGCGAGTCCAGCAGCCGCGTGTCCTCCGCGCGCATCACCAGCGGGTAAGCGATTTGAGTTTTTAGCATGCCGCTATAAAAAAACTAAAATGCCGAAGTTCGCTTTTTAATATTTCCAAAATACAAAATGCGCAGTTGATGCCAAAAAAAGTGCGCGACTCTTTGTGACTTTTGCTAGCTTTACGTGGAATAGAAACGGAAATGATTACATTCAGCTCTTTTAATCTGATGAGCGCAGATTCCAGGACCGATTTTCCGTTGTATGCTTTCTGGCGCGTCTGCCGCGTGCGCTTTGCTTGAGAGAGAGTCTCTGTTGCAGCTACTGAGAGTGACCTGTCTTAACAATATAATGTTCTATTAAGTGCTTATTCATACAGGTTATGCTGTCTGTCATATCTGTTTTTGTTTGTCGTTGGAAGTGTATGAACACTGGTCAACGAAGCAGAACTACCGATGTAGTTCAGAGAGTTCAATCTCCAGTCTGGAGGGCTGCAGTTTCTCCAGGCTTTTAATAATTCCTTTCAATCAGTTGCCTGTCTAGCCCTTGGAAACAAGTCTTGCGGGACTCTTTTGCCAAGAAGAGTCTTGAGTGAAACACATAAGTGCTGAAACTCATCAGGCACAGGACTGGAGTTTGAGATTCCTAACACAGGTGGTGTTATAGAGGGAAGAAGTAACTTCAGCAGTACTAGCATCTGTCTGTGCCCAGTTGGTAATACGACACGCCCCCAGTGGGAGAATAATATGTTTCATACAGGCCTATCGTGTGTTTATTAGTCCCTTTGGGCTGTTAATGGGCTGCTCGTGTGAAGACCAGGGAGGTATCAGATGGGATGTTTGGAATTCGGAGCTCCCGTGCCCCCTTTTTGAGCAGTTTGACCCCGGGACCTCTATGCGAACCGGCCGCCCGGGACCTCTCGACTCTCCGGTTTCCTTGCCGAGGACCGGGGCCTGGAACAGGAAGCAGCAGTCCGCTTGCTAGCAGCAGGGCCAGCTATTCTGCGTTCTCTCAACACCCGAACCCTCATCTCGACTGCCAGCTAGTGCACGGCTGTGGTGCCGGTTTTGCCAGAACGATGGCGGACTGTCAGCTGTGCCGACGGCGGACTGTCAGCCGTGCCGACGGCAGGCCGCTAGCGGTCAGCTAAAGGGCGCTGCTTGTTGGATGGGAAAAGGGCAAGCTTGTTTCACACGGTGTACTCTGCGTTACATTACGTAGCAGTATGCTCAGTAGCACCTGGCCAACAGACTGCTTTGTCTCACGGAGCCTGTGCCAGAGATGGCGGTGTTGGCGGGTGGGGAATGAGTTTTCTCCGTGGCGGAGGTCCAGAGTTATTGCTGGACAGCTGCACTATTTCTGTAGGGCAGGGAAGCTACACATAACTGTAACGTATGACTAGAGAGGCACGGCTACAGACAATCTGATTGGCTGATTCGTTACAGGTAGAGAGGCCTTGTGTGGAGACTGTCTTTGTGTGTGTGTGTGTGTGTGTGTGTGTGTGTGTGGGCGGCAGTGTAGTATAATGGTTAAGGAACTGGACTTGTAACCGAAAGGTTGCAGGTTCGATTCCCAGGTAGGACACTGCCGTTGGACCCTTGAGCAAGGTACTTAACCTGAATCGCTTCAGTATATATCCAGCTGTATAAATGGATAAATGTAATAAGAAGTTGTGTAAGTCGCTCTGGATAAGAGCGTCTGCTAAAAATGCCTATAATGTAATGTAATGTGCATGAGTGTGTGCATGCGTGTGTGTGTGTGTGTGTGTGTGTGTGTGTGTGTGTCTGTTTACATGTGTGTCTGTGTGTTTTTTATATTCACACATCCATGTTTTTCTGGTGCTGCTAGTTTGTGCATATTTTTGGTGTCTCTTTACTGTATGCTACATGTGTGTGAATATTAGTGTCCCGCTCTGGTATGCTATCGTGTGTGTTTTCATATCTTATGCTAGCCTGTGCTTCCCCCCTTAGCTTGTGTGGTTGTGGTTGGGCTGTTGTGCTACCATGTTGTGTCTGTAGCCTGTCTGATTCTTGTCCTTATGTTAACATGGAATTGGGTGTGTTTATGGCACAGTTGGAGTTGTGAAACCTGAAGACGTGACGTGTACTTATTTTTCATGTTTTTGCTCTACTTCAGCCCATGAATCACACGCCCCTTTTCTTTAAAAAAAATATATTTTGTTGGGGGGCTTTTTCAGCTTTGTTGGAATGCACAGTGTAGAGAGACGAGAAGGATGAGGAGAGAGAGAGAGACTGAGAGACGGCCTGTGCCACCGAGACACTCCCCCTTGTCTTTTAAAAATATTTTTATATTCTGTCGGCATGGCTGCTATAGTTATTATTGGACTGTGTTTAATTTGGGACGCCGGAAAGTGTAATTGAAATTCCGCTGTGTTGATTCTATCCGCTCTCCTCCTTCTGTGCTATAATGAGTCTCCCTAGCGCATTGTCCCTTCTGCTGCCGCCAGTTCCTGACCCGGTGACTGTTTCACTGTGATCCTCGGGGATCGCTTTGGGAATTTGTCCGGATAATATCCGTGTGGCGCTTTTACACGGCTTTGCGCGGTCCGTAGCGGCCCCTGGGGTTTAGCGGGTAATACGCGCTAATCCCGGAGATCAGAGATAAACTGTCGGGCTATCTGAGGCCAGCTGTCATTAGCGTCTGGACACGGCTAGCCTGTGACCCCACTGGCTATAAGAGCGCTGTGCTGCGATGCTACTTCCTCCTCCCTTTAAGGTGTAAAATCACAATAATATATGTGATTAATTAGAATGCACATTCTAATGCTGATGTAACAATCACTGCTGGTAATAGAAAGCAACGGGGTTCTAGAACACTGACTTAGAATTTTGAAAAAAGCATTCCAAAAAAACCTACTCTTCAAAGGGTTAAATGAGGAGCACTGCGACTGTGGCTCTTGCCTGTGACTTTAGCTGTAGGGCCAAGTCTGCACACGTGCTGTTGGATAGTGTCACTGTACGGCCCCATGGATTTTCATTCTGACGGGTATGGAACTGCGTTGTTGTTTCTTTAAGCTTTTGATGAAGAGAAAGACAGATCACGCAGAGTGGACGCTTGTGGGCAGGGCATGTATATGTATGTATGGCAGACAGTGTGAGATGGAAAAAGCTGGCTCGGTCCTATTTCCACTATGCTGAGTGCTAAAGTTTCAGGCAAAGGGAATGGAGAGGTAATTGTGGTGTGTGTGTGTGTGTGTGTGTGTGTGTGTGTGTGTGTGTGTGTGTGTGTGTGTGTGTGTGTGTGTGTGTGTGTGTGTGTGTGTGTGTGTGTGTGTGTGTGTGTGTGTGTGTGTGTGTGTGTGTGTGTGTGTGTGTGTGTGTGTGTGTGTGTATACTCTTTCTCTCTTCTGTCATAACTCTTAAAGCTGTGTGTGGTGCTTATATATGTTGCTTAGCTGAGCTTTTTTAACCTGAGAAGCTCATGTCATTGTTGCTTAGGCTACCAATAGCGGTAGCGATAGAGATGGAACTATGGGCGTGTCCAGCCTTTCTCATCAAACTCTTGGGAGGGTTTCTCTATCAAGCCCGTGGTTAGTTGCCTCAGGTGTGCTTGAGATGGAAAATGAAATACCTGGATCTGGCTGGGGGTACCGGAAGAGAGGTTTGGGAACCACTGCTCTAGAGGGAAAAAGAGCCAATGTGGACTAGCATGGCCCATTTCATGGCACTGAGAAGGAGCTGGGTGAAGTGTGTTTCCACACATATTTCTGACTGAAAAGCAGCAGTAACCATCGTCTCAAAACAGGGATCTCAAACTCTGGTCTGTGGGGGCCACAGTGTCTGTCAGGTTTTTGGCATTTCAGCACTTAAGTGCTTCATTTAAGTTACAAAAGAGTGATTTTAAAGTTAAGGTTTGGCTAAAGTTGGTTCCCACACCTGGTTTCTAAGGCCTAAACTGGTTGTTGATTGAAAGGAAATCACAAAAGCCTGGCCATTCAGGACCGGAGTTCACTGGCCCAGAACCTGCTGGTTAATACTATGAAAACTACTGTATATGAACCAGCTTCTGTAACCTAGGCAACACTAGTGTTGCTATGGATGTATTTGAGTGACACCAAGAAGTCGAACCTCATTATAAAATTATATTGTTTTTATGCTTCCAATTTCTCTTGGTATGTCACTGAATCATTACAGTGGAGATGCCCCCAGTGACCCATTATAAAAATAACTCCTGTTAGTAGTAGCAGTGACTTTAGCAAGAAATGTTCCCAGGCTAATACTCCAGTGTTAAAATACTGTTCCTCCACAGGCTAATACTCCAGTGTTAAAATACTGTTCCTCCACAGGCTAATACTCCAGTGTTAAAATACTGTTCCTCCACAGGCTAATACTCCAGTGTTAAAATACTGTTCCTCCACAGGCTTATACTCCAGTGTTAAAATACTGTTCCTCCACAGGCTAATACTCCAGTGTTAAAATACTGTTCCTCCACAGGCTAATACTCCAGTGTTAAAATACTGTTCCTCCACAGGCTAATACTCCAGTGTTAAAATACTGTTCCTCCACAGGCTTATACTCCAGTGTTAAAATACTGTTCCTCCACAGGCTAATACTCCAGTGTTAAAATACTGCTCCTCCATCTGCTGTTCAGATGTGACATCTCAAGGGACTTATCCTGCCAGTGAATAATAAACTTGATAATAATAATAATAAATAATATATAAATATTATATGGATTTACGCGGGTGCTCTCTCCTCGTCCCCGCAGGATGAAGGCCTCCATGTTTTCGGCGAAGGGGCAGGAGGAGGTGAGCCTGAAGCCGCTGCCCAAGAGGGTGAAGCCACTTTGTCTGGCCGTGGACCAGGACACTGAGATCATTGGCTACGTGGTGCCAGCCTTTAGGACCAGGTCTGCACACTACAGGTCTGTACCGCACACTGCAGGTCTGTACCGCACACTACAGTTCTGTACCGCACACTACAGGTCTGTACCGCACAC
>CM056394.1:3638576-3651076 GCA_029718625.1 Synaphobranchus kaupii | reverse complement strand
AGACTAGTACAGGTAAGGCAGGTGGAGTCTAGTACTTGGAAGGTGGGACGAGACTAGTACAGGTAAGGCAGGTGGAGTCTAGTACTTGGAAGGTGGGAGGAGTCTAGTACAGGTAAGGCAGGTGGAGTCTAGTACCTGGAAGGTGGGGGGAGTCTAGTACAGGTAAGGCAGGTGGAGTCTAGTACTTGGAAGGTGGGAGGAGTCTAGTACAGGTAAGTTAGGTGGAGTCTAGTACTTGGAAGGTGGGAGGAGACTAGTACAGGTAAGGCAGGTGGAGTCTAGTACCTGGAAGGTGGGGGGAGTCTAGTACAGGTAAGGCAGGTGGAGTCTAGTACTTGGAAGGTGGGAGGAGTCTAGTACAGGTAAGTTAGGTGGAGTCTAGTACTTGGAAGGTGGGAGGAGACTAGTACAGGTAAGGCAGGTGGAGTCTAGTACCTGGAAGGTGGGGGGAGTCTAGTACAGGTAAGGCAGGTGGAGTCTAGTACTTGGAAGGTGGGAGGAGTCTAGTACAGGTAAGTTAGGTGGAGTCTAGTACTTGGAAGGTGGGAGGAGACTAGTACAGGTAAGGCAGGTGGAGTCTAGTACCTGGAAGGTGGGAAAAGTCTAGCACAGCAATGTCAGGTAGAGTCTAGTACAGGTATGACAGATGGCCTATAGTACAGGTATGTCAGGTATAGTCTAGGACAGGTATGTCATGTTGAGTCCAGTACAGGAATAATGGGTGTAATCTGGTAGAGGTCATAGACTGGGTGTAGTACTAGCAAGATGGTATAATTTAAATATCTCTAAGACCCCGCCCCCCTCTGCTCTGTGCCAATCAGATACTCTGGTGAAGCCCTCTAAGTGGGTGTCGATGCACTGGACTGGGCAGAGGGCCAGCCTGACCCTGGCCCATCTCAACAAGGAGGACGAGGGCCTGTACACTCTACGCATCAACACCAAGTCCGGCTACAACTCTCACTCCGCCTACGTCTTCGTCAGAGGTGAGGAGACTGTCTGCGTCGCTTAGCAACGAGGCTCCGCCTCCGTGGTTCACGCTCAGGGTTACCGTGGCTACAGCGCAGGTGAACCTTGGCCCCTTTTCTCGGAACCCACTTCCGGGAGGGTCATGTTTCTAGATGTAAGGTCAGCTCAATTGTGTAAAATCCCAAATCTTTTATGCTGATCTGACATTTTAAGTGGGTTACTTGATAAGCTCGTGAGTCATAACTGACGCGTTCTTATGTCACAATATGAAAGTTCTTACTGTGATCTAATCTATTAGTGAACCGGCGTTTGTACACACAGATAATTAGTGAAATATGTGTGAGCATTCTAACTGTGTTTCAGAGTAGGATCAGTTTTACCTTTTAGCTCATGATGGATTAGTTTGGGATATAGACAAGGGAAAACTGATCTTAAATCAACACTCCTACTATGAGATGCTTTGTGAATAAGGGCCCTGATCTAGGATCAGTTTTGCATTGTAGCTCATAATGGATGAGGTTGGGATATGGACAGGGGGAAACTGATCCTAGATCAGCATGCCTACCATGAAACAGAACGACCCCAATAGTCTTCAGTGTCCTGACACTGTCCCTTTAAGTGACATGCCCGATATCCAGTTACACCCACAGGGACGTGACCTATATCTGTCCCCTGTGTCTAAATGCAGGGTGAACCTTAAAGAACAGAACTATGAAAAGGCTGTGCTATGACAGGGAACGCACAGTAATGTGCCCCACAGCAGAACATACACACGTTTCTGCATTTAACACAGGACTGAGGAGGGGAACATTAAGAGTGTGAGCACAGTTTTAGGACCAAGAGCTTGTTTAAAAGAAGAACATGTGGGGCAGTAACTCAACGTGTGTGAGGCCCTGTCTGACTGTCGCACCCAGAATTAGAACCCACACGACTGTGTGTGTGTGTGTGTGTGTGTGTGTGTGTGTGTGTGTTTGTGTGTGCTTCTGTATTGTGTGCATTGCACATTCCATAGGAAAATATTTTGGATGAAGTGATGTCACAATCCCCAATAGCACATTATTTGATTAACCACAGTCTCAAATCTCAAATGAATATTTAAAATGTGTGTGTAGTTGTAGTCGTATACAATGTATTCATAATATATCTCTTTCCTTTGCTCTCTCTCTCTCCCTCCCTCCCTCCTTCCCTCCCTCTCTCTCTCTCAGATGCTGATGTAGAAGTGGAGGGTTCTCCTGTGGCCCCTCTAGATGTGCGTTGTCAGGATGTGAATAAGGACTATGTGGTGGTCACATGGAAGCACCCAGCAGTGGAGGGGGCCAGCGCCATCCTGGGCTACTTTGTGGACAGGTCAGCGTCCGGTCACATGACTCCAGTCACATGACTCATGATGACATAAGACCATTTCCACAATAGCTGCCAAACTCCAGTCCTGGAGGGCCGCAGTGTCTGCAGGTTTAACTCCAGTCCTGGAGGGCCGCAGTGTCCGCAGGTTTAACTCCAGTCCTGGAGGGCCGCAGTGTCTGTAGGTTTAACTCCAGTCCTGGAGGTCCACAGTGTCTGCAGGTTTAACTCCAGTCCTGGAGGGCCGCAGTGTCCGCAGGTTTAACTCCAGTCCTGGAGGGCCGCAGTGTCTGCAGGTTTAACTCCAGTCCTGGAGGGCCGCAGTGTCTGTAGGTTTAACTCCAGTCCTGGAGGTCCACAGTGTCTGCAGGTTTAACTCCAGTCCTGGAGGTCCACAGTGTCTGCAGGTTTAACTCCAGTCCTGGAGGGCCGCAGTGTCCGCAGGTTTAACTCCAGTCCTCGAGGGCCGCAGTGTCTGCAGGTTTAAGTCTCTTGGAAACCATGTGTGGACTGCTTAGCCAATCAGTGACTTAAATGAATCACTAAAGTGCTGAAATACACCAGAAGTCAGCAGACACTGCTGTCGGATCGTATACTGGGTAAAATTTAAATAATATGTGTATGTTCTTTCTGTGTGTGTGTATATGTGTGTGTATGTATGTGCATTTATGTGTGTGTGCGTGTTTGTGTGTGTGTGTGTGTGTTTGCATATCTGTACATGTGTGTGTGTGCACACGTATGTGTATGTGTCTGCACGTGTGTGTTTGTCCATAGGTGTGAAATGGGCTCCACCCATTGGACGCAGTGTAACGACACCCCGGTGAAGTTCGCTCGCTTCCCGGTGACGGGATTGGTGGAGGGGCGGACCTACTCCTTCCGCGTGAGCGCCATCAACAAATTCGGCATCAGCCACGCCTCCCGCGCCTCCGAACCCGTGGTTGCCATGGACCCGTCCGACCGTGCCCGGCGAGGTGAGACTGAGACCACGCCCCTTTTTGTGATCACACCCCTTTCATGTAACCACACCCCTTTGATGTGACCACACACCCTTTTATGAGATCACACCCACTTTCTGGGACCACACCCTTTTATGGGCTGCTTCCTCTGTTGTGTTTGTTCTTTTTGTACAGTTTACAATTTAGCCCTTTACCTGATACTGTGTAGCCAAAGTAACTCACACAAGAGATTAAAAAATGTATCTTCTTCTTTTAACTGTTCTCCTGTTTTGTAAAGCACTTTGTGCTTGAAAAGTGCTATATAAATAAAGATATTATTATTATTATTATTATTACAGAATGTATATTTTCTTTGGCTAGAAAACTACCACTTGGGTTAAAGATATGCACACCTACAGTGAAATTGTTGTGTCAGTAGACACATCTCAGTAGAGTTAGCTCAGTTAGCCGGAAGACATGCTAATAAATATTAAAACCACGTCCTGTTCTGCAGTCCAAACTAACAGTGTAATTTATCCATGAATTGTTATACATGTATATATCCTATCTCTTCCTGTGTCAAAGGTCATTCCTTAGCCCCATGGACTGGACAGATTATTGTGACCGAGGAGGAGCCTGCAGGTATGTGGATACAGGTGCTTATTACCTGTGAATAGACAGGTAGTGTTTATTACCTGTGAATAGACAGGTGTGTGTATACTGTACCTTCAGTTGTGTAGATAGTGTATATGTACCTGAACAGCAGGGCTGAGTGTAGCCTTTATTCAGAACTGACACCATTTGTGGTGACGTCACTGGTGTGATGTCACATCCTGTGGTGGTGCATGTGATTGACATGGCCCCCCCCCCCCCCCCCCAGCTGGCGTGGTCCCTGGCGAACCCAGTGACCTGGCTGTTACCGAGGCAACCAAGAACTATGTGGTGCTAAGCTGGAAGCCTCCAGGACAGCGAGGTCATGAGGGCCTCATGTACTACGTGGAGAAGGTGAGATACCTGGAGTTACCTGTGCACTCTTACTGTTTCCCTGAGTTACCTGTGCACTCTTACTGTTTCCCTGAGTTACCTGTGCACTCTTACTGTTTCCCTGAGTTACCTGTGCACTCTTACTGTTTCCCTGAGTTACCTGTGCACTCTTACTGTTTCCCTGAGTTACCTGTGCACTCTTACTGTTTCCCTGAGTTACCTGTGCACTCTTACTGTTTCCCTGAGTTACCTGTGCACTCTTACTGTTTCCCTGAGTTACCTGTGCACTCTTACTGTTTCCCTGAGTTACCTGTGCACTCTTACTGTTTCCCTGAGTTACCTGTGCACTCTTACTGTTTCCCTGAGTTACCTGTGCACTCTTACTGTTTCCCTGAGTTACCTGTGCACTCTTACTGTTTCCCTGAGCTGACTGCGCAGTAATGATGTTTACCTGCTCTGACTGCGCAGTAATGATGTTTACCTGCTCTGACTGCTCAGTAATGATGTTTACCTGCTCTGACTGCGCAGTAATGATGTTTACCTGCTCTGACTGCGCAGTAATGATGTTTACCTGCTCTGACTGCTCAGTAATGATGTTTACCTGCTCTGACTGCGCAGTAATGATGTTTACCTGCTCTGACTGCGCAGTAATGATGTTTACCTGCTCTGACTGCGCAGTAATGATGTTTACCTGCTCTGACTGCGCAGTAATGATGTTTACCTGCTCTGACTGCTCAGTAATGATGTTTACCTGCTCTGACTGCGCAGTAATGATGTTTACCTGCTCTGACTGCGCAGTAATGATGTTTACCTGCTCTGACTGCGAAGTAGTGATGTTTACCTGCTCTGACTGCGCAGTAATGATGTTTACCTGCTCTGACTGCGCAGTAATGATGTTTACCTGCTCTGACTGCGCAGTAATGATGTTTACCTGCTCTGACTGCGAAGTAGTGATGTTTACCTGCTCTGACTGCGCAGTAATGATGTTTACCTGCTCTGACTGCGCAGTAATGATGTTTACCTGCTCTGACTGCTCAGTAATGATGTTTACCTGCTCTGACTGCGCAGTAATGATGTTTACCTGCTCTGACTGCGCAGTAATGATGTTTACCTGCTCTGACTGCGCAGTAATGATGTTTACCTGCTCTGACTGCGCAGTAGTGATGTTTACCTGCTCTGACTGCTCAGTAGTGATGTTTACCTGCTCTGACTGCGCAGTAATGATGTTTACCTGCTCTGACTGCTCAGTAATGATGTTTACCTGCTCTGACTGCGCAGTAATGATGTTTACCTGCTCTGACTGCGCAGTAATGATGTTTACCTGCTCTGACTGCGCAGTAATGATGTTTACCTGCTCTGACTGCGCAGTAATGATGTTTACCTGCTCTGACTGCTCAGTAATGATGTTTACCTGCTCTGACTGCGCAGTAATGATGTTTACCTGCTCTGACTGCGCAGTAATGATGTTTACCTGCTCTGACTGCGAAGTAGTGATGTTTACCTGCTCTGACTGCGCAGTAATGATGTTTACCTGCTCTGACTGCGCAGTAATGATGTTTACCTGCTCTGACTGCGCAGTAATGATGTTTACCTGCTCTGACTGCGAAGTAGTGATGTTTACCTGCTCTGACTGCGCAGTAATGATGTTTACCTGCTCTGACTGCGCAGTAATGATGTTTACCTGCTCTGACTGCTCAGTAATGATGTTTACCTGCTCTGACTGCGCAGTAATGATGTTTACCTGCTCTGACTGCGCAGTAATGATGTTTACCTGCTCTGACTGCGCAGTAATGATGTTTACCTGCTCTGACTGCGCAGTAGTGATGTTTACCTGCTCTGACTGCTCAGTAGTGATGTTTACCTGCTCTGACTGCACAGTAATGATGTTTACCTGCTCTGACTGCGCAGTCCTGAGGTGTAACTGCTCTGACTGCGCAGTAATGATGTTTACCTGCTCTGACTGCGCAGTCCTGAGGTGTAACTGCTCTGACTGCGCAGTCCTGAGGTGTAACTGCTCTGACTGCGCAGTCCTGAGGTGTAACTGCTCTGACTGCGCAGTAGTGAGGTGTAACTGCTCTGACTGCGCAGTAGTGAGGTGTAACTGCTCTGACTGCACAGTCCTGAGGTGTAACTGCTCTGACTGCGCAGTCTTGAGGTGTAACTGCTCTGACTGCACAGTACTGAGGTGTACCCGTTGTATTGCAGTTGATATCGGGCACAGAGACGTGGCAGAGAGTGAACACGGAGCTGCCGGTGCGATCCCCTCGGTTTGCGCTGTTCGACCTCGCCGAGGGAAACTCCTACAGCTTCCGCGTTCGATGCGCCAACTCGGCCGGGGTGGGCGAGCCGTCCGCCGCCACGGCGGAAATCACCATCGGCGACAAACTGGGTGAGCATGACGCCACCTGCTGGCTGTGTTTGTGTACGGGCGAAAATACCGTTTTTAGGTGTGCTTAGTATATTACAAAAAGTGTTTTCCTTATGAAGACTTCTCTCGAAAACCAAATGCCTTCCCCAATGTATTTAAAAGGCTTTACAAATACCTCTCAAATATATACCGGTCAAATTTTTATGTGTGTTGTGTGGGTTTGTACAAATGTGTATGTATTTGTTTATGTGTATGTGTACGTGTGTATATTTGTGTGTGTGTGTACATATTTGTGTATATCTGCACACACACACACAGACCTGCCTCAGGCCCCGTCTCATGTGATCCCTATCCGCCTGACGGACTCTGCGATGGTGGTGAGCTGGACCTCCGTGCAGGACTCCTCCGTCGTGGGGTACTACATCGAGTACAGCGTGGTGGGGTCCAATGTGTGGGCCCCCTGCAACAACAAACCTGTCAAAGGAAACAGGTACGAGAGGGGGAGGGGCTTAGAACACAGACAGGGATGGGGGAGGGGTCTGAGAATGGGACTAACCTCGGGAATTTAATTAATTACTGTTTATTCCACCCTGTTATATTCTGTCCGATTCTGTTTTATTACGCTCTATTCCCATCTCCTCTAGTCATATCTATTCTGCTTTAGTCTGGTCTGGGGTGTGAGAACAAGGAGGGGGAATAGAGGAGAATTGAAAGTCAAAGTGGGGAAATTGTATTTCTGTTGTATTCTAACCACATCTATTATTTTATCTTCTAGTCTAGTCTGGGGTCTGAGAACTAGAGGAGAGGAGAGAACAGAACAGAGATTCTAACTTGTATTAAATACATTCTATTCTATTCTAACACATTCTGCTCTATTCTTCATTCATCAAGTCTAATCTTTTCTAGTCCAGTCTGACCCGGAGACTGAGAATGTCCCGTGTGGGAATGGGATTTAGTTTTAGCGACCCCGGGTCTACACCCCTGGGCTTACTGTACCTGGTGTGTAGGGCGTGTTTGACAGACCTGTGGGCCCGCCGCTGTGTTTAGGTTTGTGTGCCACGGGCTGAACGCTGGGGACACCTGCGTGTTCAGGGTGAAGGCGGTGAACGCGGCGGGGTACAGCCTGGACTCAGAGGAGTCTGAGGAAGCGCTCATCAAGTCAGGCATCTGTGAGTGACTGCTAAGCCCCACCCACACCGCTGCTAAGCCCCACCCACACCACTGCCTAGTCACACCCACACCACCGCCTAGCCACACCCACACCACCGCCTAGCCACACCCACACCACCGCCTAGCCACACCCACACCACCGCCTAGCCACACCTTTATCACTGCCTAGCCACACCCATACCACTGCTGAGCCCCACCCACACCGCTGCCTAGCCACACCCATACCACTGTCATGTCACACCCACTGCACTGCTAAGCCCCACCCACACCACCGCCTAGCCACAACCCATACCACTGTCATGCCACACCCATACCACTGCTAAGCCCCACCCACACCACTGCTAAGCCCCACCCACACCACCGTCTAGCCACACCCTTATCACTGCCTAGCCACACCCATACCACTGCTAAGCCCCACCCACACCACTGCTAAGCCCCACCCACACCACCGTCTAGCCGCACCCTTATCACTGCCTAGTCACACCCATACCACTGCTAAGCCCCACCCACACCACCGTCTAGCCACACCCTTATCACTGCCTAGCCACACCCATACCACTGCTAAGCCCCACCCACACCACTGCTAAGCCCCACCCACACCACCGTCTAGCCACACCCTTATCACTGCCTAGTCACACCCATACCACTGCTAAGCCCCACCCACACCACCGTCTAGCCACAACCCTTATCAATCAATCAATATTTATTTATATAGCGCATTTCACAAGTTGTCACAATGCACTTCACAGCAAAACCCAGCCTAAACCCCCCACAAGAGCAAGCCAAAGGCAACAGTGGCAAGGAAAAACTCCCTGGTGTAACTAGGAAGAAACCTTGGAAGGAACCAGACTCAATGGGGGAACCCATCCTCCTCTGGTCAGCACAGGGTGTAGGGCTTAAAGACCAGCATGGTCAAAGCAGCCAATGTCCATGATAATATAATTTGCAGCAGCTTGATGACAGTCCAGATGTGTGTGTCTGTTATCACTGCTAAGCCACACCCATACCACTGTCATGCCACACCCATTGCACTGCTAAGCCCCACCCACACCACCATCTAGCCACAACCCTTACCACTGCTAAGCCACACCCATACCAGTGCTAAGCCCCACCCATTCCACTGTCAAAACCTCACCCACACCAATTCATTAGCTTTGCCGAACGACAACCTCTCTCTATATCAGAGATTCCAGAGTGATAGTTCCCCATCTCCCACACACACACACACACACTCACACACTCTCACACATACACATAGACACACAGTCACACACATACACATACACACACAGTCACACACACACACACACACACACACACACACACACACACACACACACAGGTTAGCTTATCTTCCTGTCTGTATGATGTTTTTTTGGGAGGGGGCGACCAGCAGCTGAATGATCATTTGTGTACCCCCCCCCTCTCCAGTGACGGCGGACTCCCCCCACAGTGTCCGTGTGCAGGAGAGCGTTCGCGATTACAAAATTCTGACCTGGGAGGAGCCCAAGCTCAATGGTGGCGGTCGAAATCACCGGGCTACTTCCTGGACTACCGTTACCGTGGCCGGCGAGGTCAAAGGGCAATGGCACGAGCTGAACACCAAGGCGATCACAGAGTGCTCTTACAAAGTGAGAACCCCCCCCCCCATATCTCTCTCTCTCTCTCTCCCCATATCTCTCTCTCTCTCTCCTCTCCCCCATATCTCTCTCTCTCTCTCTCCCCCCCCCCCCTGCTCTCTCTCTCTCTCTCTCCCCCCATATCTCTCTCTCTCTCTCTCTCTCCCCCCCTGCTCTCTCTCTCTCTCTCTCTCTCTCCCCCCCCCTGCTCTCTCTCTCTCTCTCTCTCTCTCTCCCTCTCTCCCCCCATATCTCTCTCTCTCTCTCTCTCCCCCCCCCCCTGCTCTCTCTCTCTCTCTCTCTCTCTCTCCCCCCATATCTCTCTCTCTCTCTCTCTCCCCCCCTGCTCTCTCTCTCTCTCTCCCCCCATATCTCTCTCTCTCTCTCTCTCCCCCTGCTCTCTCTCTCTCTCTCCCCCCATCTCTCTCTCTCTCTCCCCCTGCTCTCTCTCTCCCCCCCTGCTCTCTCTCTCTCTCCCCCTGCTCTCTCTCTCTCTCTTTCTCCCCCCCTGCTCTCTCTCTCTCTCTATCTCCCCCCAGCTCTGTCTCTCTCTCTCTCTCTCCACCCCAGCTCTCTCTCTCTCTCTCTCTCCACCCCATATCTCTCTCTCTCTCTCTCTCCACCCCATATCTCTCTCTCTCTCTCTCTCTCCACCCCAGCTCTCTCTCTCTCTCTCTCTATCTCCCCCCAGCTCTCTCTCTCTCTCTCTCTCTCTCTCTCTCTCTCTCTCTCTCCACCCCAGCTCTCTCTCTCTCTCTCCACCTGCTCTCTCTCTCTCTCTCTCTCTCCCCCCCAGCTCTCTCTCTCTCTCTCCCCCCAGTTCTCTCTCTCTCTCCCTCTTTCTCTCTCCAGCTCTCTCTCTCTCTCTCTCCATCCAGCTCTCTCTCTCTCTCTCTCTCTCTCCCCCTGCTCTCTCTCTCTCTCTCTCTCTCTCTCTCCATCCCAGCTCTCTCTCTCTCTCCTCCCTCTCTATCTCTCTCTCTATCTCCACTCCAGCTCTCTCTCTCTCTCCTTCTCAGATCAGTTTAATTTAATTTGTGTAGAACATTTTACAGACATACTGGGCGGGATAAATAACTGAGGCGGCTCAGCTTCGCTCTAGAGCGAAGAACGCACTTAACGGGTTGCTCAGTTTCGCTCACTGTGAGCCACTCAGAGTGTAGCTGAGCACTTTTGGATGTGGAGCAGAGAGGAGCAATATGGAAGTACATTGTTAGCTATGGACCCAAGTACACGGACGATTATACACATCGTAATATAAAATAGCTATTTAATGGTAAAATCAATGTGTTAAATGAAGTAAATTTGACTGTCACGCAATCATTTTGGTGCTACTTTGAATAATTTCCATTGAAAAATACAGCTTCAGTGTGTGTAGGCCTGTGTGTATGTGAACGCGCTCTGCTGACGGAGCTGTCAGTACTCAGACGGTTGTTGACAGTTGCTCAGCGCTCACGTAGAGCAGAACGTTAAGTGATTCAAAATCCGCTCTGTGCTCACTCTGAGCATTCTCACCGTGAGCGCTCAGTTACTTAACGCGCCCATTGTGTGTCTGTGTCTGTCTGTCTGTGTGTGTGTGTGTCTCAGGCAGAGAACCTGAAGGAGAACGTGTTTTACGAGTTCAGCGTGCGCGCCATTAACCAGGCGGGAGTGAGCGAGTCCTCCCACCCATGCGCTCCGACCGAATGTAAAGAGTACACCGTCACCGTCCCAGGTACCGCCGCCATTGTGGCTCTGACTCGCATCCAGTTTCCCTGAACGTACTCCCTTTGAGGTGAAACTGAACCTGCCATTGTGGACCATTGGGCTGCATTCAAAATGAGAGAAATGTTGAAAACACATCACTCACGTCTTCTACTTACACTAGTGGTTACACAATAGCACCCATAATGCAGTCACAGGACTCTACAAAAGTTTTGGCAGATATTGCAAACTGTTTTGTGGGAGAGTAACATTCAAGGTGAACCCTTGAAAAAACACAGCGAAACTTTTGACATCTTGTACGCACGCGCCCGTGGCATTGTGGGTAATTGTCGCTGTGACTGACGCTCGTTTTGGACACAGGAACGCCCCACAGCATGCATGTTCAGGAGGTGCGTAGCAACTCGATGGTGTTGCTATGGGAACCGCCCGTGTACCAGGGTCGCTCCGCAGTCAACGGTTTCTATGTGGACATCAAAGAGGCAGAGGCTCCCGAGGGGGCGTGGCGTGGAGTCAACGAGAAGGCCACTACCAAAAAGTGCATGAAGGTACTGAGTGTGTGTGTGTGTGTGTGTGTGTGTGTGTTAGGGTTAGGGTTAGGGTGCGTGTTTGTGTGCATGTGGAGAGTGTGTGTATTTGTGTGTGTGTGTGTGTGTGTGTGTGTGTGTGTGTTTGTATCAGTATATGTGCATTGATTTATGTCCCTCTCTCTCTGTCTCTCTCTCTCTAGATTGATAACCTGAAGGAGGGCGTGGCCTATGTGGTTCGGGTCTGTGCACAGAACCTGGCGGGAGTGGGAGCAACTATAGAACTCAAAGACTCTGTGCTGGCCCAAACCCGCCCAGGTACACACACACACACACACACACACACACACACACACACACATACATACATACACTCCACATGCACACACACACACAGCAAGAGCAGAGAGTGTTCCACAGTTTGATTTGAGCTCCTACAAGAACCTCTGACACCCCATGGTGGTGAAAAAGATGAACGTATCCTGAGAAAAAGAAATTGAGTCCTTTCACAGCCCTTATGTTCCCAAGTGAGTTTCGATTGATGTCGTCCATTGGAGTGTTACAGATCTCTGCTATTGTGAGGAAAACGTGTGAAAATGAGTCGTTACTTGTTCTGGGCACCAGCTGGTCAGAATAAAGCAGTTTAATGTGAAATCTTTCTTTCAGAGTTGGGCAAAAACACACTAAAACTAATTTGACCTCACCGTGACCTCTTTACTTTACTATCTATTAAGTACAACCAAAATGGTGGAGATACAGGTTGTTTTGTAGGTGAAATCATATAATGAGAGGCGAGAAACCTGTTTTACATGTGAAATTTCTGCATGAAAGTGACATATTTTGCTCTCTCGCCAGGCACACATGAGATCTACGTGGATGTGGACGATGA
>CM056394.1:3408867-3638076 GCA_029718625.1 Synaphobranchus kaupii | reverse complement strand
TGGCCGGGATTAGAACATGCAAACTCCACACAGAGAGGCCCTCGGCCGGGATTAGAACATGCAAACTCCACACAGAGAGGCCCTCGGCCGGGATTAGAACATGCAAACTCCACACAGAGAGGCCCTCGGCCGGGATTAGAACATGCAAAACTCCACACAGAGAGGCCCTCGGCCGGGATTAGAACATGCAAACTCCACACAGAGAGGCCCCTCGGCCGGGATTAGAACATGCAAACTCCACACAGAGAGGCCCTCGGCCCGGGGATTAGAACATGCAAACTCCACACAGAGAGGCCCTCGGCCGGGATTAGAACATGCAAACTCCACACAAGAGAGGCCCTCGGCCGGGATTAGAACATGCAAACTCCACACAGAGAGGCCCTCGGCCGGGATTCGAACATGCAAACTCCACACAGAGAGGCCCTCGGCCGGGATTCGAACCCAGGATCCTCTTGCTGTGAGGCGACAGTGCTGAAATGTAAAATATGTAAAATGAAATATGACAGTAAGTATTTTTCTTATGTCAGGTCACAGGCTGTCTTTACTGACCCCTCCCTGGAGGATCTGGCCATTTACTCCTGTGTGGTCACAAACACTGATGGGGTCTCCTCCAGCTACACCCTCACTGAGGAGGGTGAGTGTGTGTGTGCGTGTGTGTGTGTGTGTGTGTGTGGTGCGTGCGTGCGTGCGTGCGTGCGTGCGTGCGTGCGTGCGTGTGTATGTGTGTGTGAGTGTGTGTGTGTGAGAGTGAGAGGTGAGTGAGTGAAAGAGTGTGTGCGTGTGTGTGTGCGTGAAGTGAGTGAGTGAAAGAGTCTGTGTGTGTGTGTGTGTGTGTGTGTGTGTGTGCATGTGCGTGTGCGTGTGTGTGAGAGAGTCTTTGTGTGTGCGTGGAGTGTGCGTGTGTGTATGTGTGTGTGTGTGAGAGTGAGAGTGAGGTGAGTGAAAGAGTGTGTGTGTGTGTGTGTGAGTGTGCGTGAGTGAGTGAGTGAGTGCGTGCACGTGTGTGTCTGTGTGAGAGAGTCTTTGTGTGTGCGTGAGTGTGGCGTGTGTGTATGTGTGTGTGAGTGAGTGTGTGTGTGTGAGTTGAGTGTGTGTGTGTGAGAGTGAGAGTGAGTGAGTGAAAGAGTCTGTGTGCGTGTGTGTGTGTGCGTGTGCGTGAGTGAGTGAGTGAAAGAGTCTGTGTGTGTGTGTGTGTGTGTGTGTGTGTGTGTGTGCGTGAGTGAGTGAAAGAGTGTGTGTGTGTGTGTGTGTGAGACCCAGTCTGTCACTCAGCTGTTTCTCTCTCACAAACAGGACTGAAACTCCTGCTGGACATCAGCCATGACCACAAGTTCCCCAGTGAGTGCCTCTTTCTCTCTATCGCTCTCTTTCTCTCTCTCTCTGTCCCTCCGCTCACTCTCTCTCTCTCTCTCTCTCATGTGTATAATGAGCTAAAACAGTTTAATGTACCAGTGGAGATACTCCTGAGAAGCACAAAGGCTTTAGTTGAAAAAATTTTATGTGAAAATTTACCAAAAAAAACAAAGAAGAAAGGAAAGTTAAAATTCTCACTAAAAATATTTAGTTGTATATAATGAATCTGCTACTTTTTAAAAGCACCTCTTGACTTATGAGGGGATTTGTCTCAGAAGAGAGTGAACAGCCCGTTATGGGTTTGCGTTTGGCTGAACTTGGCGTTGTTGTCGTTGCTGCTCTCCAGAGATCCCCTTTAAGTCCGAGCTGGCTGTGGAGATGCAGGAGAAGGGCCGGGTTCGATTCTGGTTGCAGACGGAGAAGATCACCCCCAATTGTGAGGTGGAGTACGTGTTTAACGACAACATCATCACCCAGGGAGAGGTACGCAGCTGAGACCGACACACACATACTGTACACACGCACACACACATAGACACATCCTGTACACACGCACACACACATACTGCATGCACACACGCACACACGCATACTGTACACATGCACACACACATACTGCATGCACACACACACACACACACACACACACACACACACACACATACTGTACACATGCACACACACACATACTGCATGTACACACACACACACACACACATACTGTACACATGCACGCACACATACTGCATGTACACACACATTCACACACACACACACGCACATACTGTATACACACAGGCAAGCACACATGCATTTATACTGTACACACGCACACACACACACGCACACGCACATATATACTGTATGCACACACACACACACACACACACACACATACTGTATACACACAGGCAAGCACACATGCATATATACTGTAACACACGCACACTCACACACACACACACACACACACACACACACGCACATACTGTATACACACAGGCAAGCACACATGCATTTATACTGTACACACGCACACACACACACGCACACGCACATATATACTGTACGCACACACCACACACACACACACACACACACATACTGTATACACACAGGCAAGCACACATGCATATATACTGTACACACGCACACTCACACACACACACACACACACACACACACACACACACACACACACACGCATATATACTGTACGCACACACAGACACACACAGATGCGCACACACATACCGTATACACACAGGCAAGCACACATGCATATACACTGTACACACACACACACACACGCACACATACACGTATGTACATGCATGCGCACGCACACACACAGACACATACTGTACACACACACACAATGCACATACTGTACACACACACACACACACACACACACACAAAGGCTTTCCTCACATAAGGCTGTTGTGTTTGTGTGTATTTCAGAAATACACCATGAACTTTGATAAGGCGACTGGCATTATTGAGATGTTCATGGACTCCCTGGAGGTCCTAGATGAGGGAACATTTAGCTTTAACCTGGTGGACGGGAAAGCAACTGGCTGCTCCAGCCTGGTGCTGATTGGAGAAGGTACATTAAGCCCCGCCCTTCACTTGAGTCTCCACCTATCAGAGTTCAGTCTCTCGGTTCATGCTTTTTCGCAATGGGAAACTGAGGCTCCATGAACCCTACGTTGGGTAGAGAAACCATGAGTCTTCAATCCGTGATTTATATCAACCAATCAAAACACAGCACTGTGCCTCATTCACATCAGTGAGTCATTGATAGCCTCAAAGAAGCCTTGCACCTGGTCACAACTTATTCACTCTCCTGCTCCTCATTAGAGTAGTAACCACATATATCCACCAGAGGGCAGTATGAGCCTTACTCTGGCTTTCTTTAACACGTACTTCTCTGGTTACTATGGGAAGCAACACAGATCACAAATCCAACTGCCACTAAAAAGGTTCTTGTGGTCGACACAGATACGCATGGAGCCCTGTGTGACATTTTTGGACTCTATATTATGGATATATATTCTATCTTTACTGTTATGACCAGATATCTGTGTGACTTCCTTTAACTCTGCCACATGCACTTTCATTTTACTACGGCAGAAATGAGCTTTAAAGAGATTTTATACATTCTGCATCTCTCCTGTGAAACACACATAATAGTGCTGATTAGTGTTTATTAGCGGCTGCTTTGATCATCAGTGTGAATGTTGTATTTCCTGTAGAATTCAGAGAGATGCAGAGGAAGTCCGAGTTTGAGAGGAAGGAGTGGGTCAGGAAGCAAGGTGAGATCTGTGGCCATCAGTATGTCTATGGTTATCACTGTCTATGGTCATCACTGTGTCTGTGGTCATCAGTATGTCTACGGTTATCATGGTCTATGGTCATCACTGTGTCTGTGGTCATCAGTATGTCTATGGTAATGACCCTGTCTGTGGTCTTCATTGTATCTATGGTAATGACTCATCACTGTTTGTGGTCAATCACTATGTCTAATGTCTATGGTAATTTCTGTCTGTGGCTGTAACTATCTATGTGGTGTGAGCTGTGTGCATAAAGGACTCTGTGTGTGCTGATATTGTGTGTGTCTCTCCCCTCAGGTCCTCACTTTATAGAGTACCTGAGCTTTGAGGTCACAGCGGAATGTAACGTCCTCCTGAAAGCCAAGGTAGGACCCGTGACCTCACCTGAACCGAGCCGTGATCAAGGAGGTCACACGCGATGACACACAGCTCACCCCCGGCCCCTGCTCTCTGTCGCCCCCTACAGGTGGGGAACCTGTGCCCAGACACAGACATCACCTGGTATAAGGATGGCCTGGAGGTGGATGACCAAGATAACCTGTCTTTCATAGATGGCTACATGTCACTCAATATCTCCAAGGTGATTTTTCAGTGGAGTGGGGAGGGTCCTGTCCACCTATCACACACCCAGTAACCATGTTTCTACCCCTTAAAGAGGCACAAGGCGTCCAAACCTCATGCCCACAAATGCAGGAAGTACAATCACAGAAACAGGAAGTGTAAAATGTGGGATCAAATGCAGATTTGAAGAATCGGCTCTTAATGTCAACCTATACGCCTACCTTTGTGAATTTATCTGAGTAGTTTTTGTAAATAAAACATTAAAATAATAATAACTTTATTTGAGTAACACTTTTCAGAACATGTCGCTCAAAATGCTTTCCAAAACACAAATAAGAATTGAATGTCTAGGAAATTCATATGGCGACTATGCAAAGGACTTGTCCAGTGCTGCGGTTTAGTTAATATGCATTTGAACATTTTAGTCAGTGTAATTTATATATGATGCTTTTTTATGTGCTTTTTAAATATGGGGCTGTTCCAGTGTGTGGATGGGCCCCATAGTCTGGTATCTGTTAAAGTACTGTTCCAGTGTGTGGATGGGCCCCATGGTCTGGTATCTGTTAAGGCTCTGTTCCAGTGTGTGGATGGGCCCTATGGTCTGGTATCTGTTAAGGCTCTGTTCCAGTGTGTGGATGGGCCCCACAGTCTGGTATCTGTTAAGGCTCCGTTCCAGTGTGTGGATGGGCCCTATGGTCTGGTATCTGTTAAGGCTCTGTTCCAGTGTGTGGATGGGCCCCATAGTCTGGTATCTGTTAAGGCTCTGTTCCAGTGTGTGGATGGGCCCCATGGTCTGGTATCTGTTAAGGCTCTGTTCCAGTGTGTGGATGGGCCCCATGGTCTGGTATCTGTTAAGGCTCTGTTCCAGTGTGTGGATGGGCCCCATAGTCTGGTATCTGTTAAGGCTCTGTTCCAGTGTGTGGATGGGCCCCATGGTCTGGTATCTGTTAAGGCTCTGTTCCAGTGTGTGGATGGGCCCCATAGTCTGGTATCTGTTAAGGCTCTGTTCCAGTGTGTGGATGGGCCCCATGGTCTGGTATCTGTTAAGGCTCTGTTCCAGTGTGTGGATGGGCCCCATGGTCTGGTATCTGTTAAGGCTCTGTTCCAGTGTGTGGATGGGCCCCATGGTCTGGTATCTGTTAAGGCTCTGTTCCAGTGTGTGGATGGGCCCCATAGTCTGGTATCTGTTAAGGCTCTGTTCCAGTGTGTGGATGGGCCCCATGGTCTGGTATCTGTTAAGGCTCTGTTCCAGTGTGTGGATGGGCCCCATGGTCTGGTATCTGTTAAGGCTCTGTTCCAGTGTGTGGATGGGCCCCATGGTCTGGTATCTGTTAAGGCTCTGTTCCAGTGTGTGGATGGGCCCTATGGTCTGGTATCTGTTAAGGCTCTGTTCCAGTGTGTGGATGGGCCCCACAGTCTGGTATCTGTTAAGGCTCCGTTCCAGTGTGTGGATGGGCCCTATGGTCTGGTATCTGTTAAGGCTCTGTTCCAGTGTGTGGATGGGCCCCATAGTCTGGTATCTGTTAAGGCTCTGTTCCAGTGTGTGGATGGGCCCCATGGTCTGGTATCTGTTAAGGCTCTGTTCCAGTGTGTGGATGGGCCCCATAGTCTGGTATCTGTTAAGGCTCTGTTCCAGTGTGTGGATGGGCCCCATGGTCTGGTATCTGTTAAGGCTCTGTTCCAGTGTGTGGATGGGCCCCATGGTCTGGTATCTGTTAAGGCTCTGTTCCAGTGTGTGGATGGGCCCCATGGTCTGGTATCTGTTAAGGCTCTGTTCCAGTGTGTGGATGGGCCCCATGGTCTGGTATCTGTTAAGGCTCTGTTCCAGTGTGTGGATGGGCCCCATGGTCTGGTATCTGTTAAGGCTCTGTTCCAGTGTGTGGATGGCCATCGTCTTCTGGTGTTGAGTCTGGGCTAGTCCAACTCTGATATATGATTGGCCAAGGCATATTCCAAGGATGCTGTCTGCGGTTGGCTCTTCCTCACCTCATTGTGGCTCCTCTACCTCACATGCGCAGCTGTGCGTGAACTGCACTCCTCTGATGCAATGACTGCGCAGCTCGGCTGGTGGTCTGTGCAGTGAAAATAATATGGAAAAATACAACTGCTCATCTGACTAAATGAGAACCAGATTGTCTCAGTGTTAGCCTTGTAGCATTTTTTTTCAGTGGACCAATACTGGGTTTGTTTGCCAAAAAACCTAAGAGCCAACAAAAGATGTCCAATATTTGCTAGCAGGAACAGAAACCGTCCAAGTTGGCTCTTGTGGGATTTAGGCTATTTTAAAGAACCAGACGCTGATTAACACAGGCTACTGACTAATAGTCACATGTTTGGTCATCCAAATGTGTTCCAGTGCTGATAGCTGATAGACCAGTGTTAACCCTGCTATAGGTTAGCCATACTTAGCTCCAGACGCTAAACCCTCTGTTGTTGGAAATGCATTGGCTTCTTCAGAATGCTAACGTTAGCTGTGGACAGATGAGCTATTATTGGGGTAATTCAGTGTCACATTGCTGGACCAACATTAGCTTCTGGTAAATTAAGCAGGCACTGCCAACGATACCAATGGTTACCATCAGCGACCATGTCCGCCAACATCCAAACACCAGACCAAACCAGGTTAACTTTCACCAGGCCCCTATCTACTTATGCCTTTGCTGTGCTTAAATTATCTGCTTAAAATATCCGGCCGCCAGACCGGACCAGGTTCATGTGCTTATGCCTTTGCCTAGCTTAATTAACGTAATTAATAGTGCGCTTAACGAGTTGCTTGTGTCTGTCCAATTGCAGTGTGGCTTAAAGAAAAAAGTGAAAAGCTCAGATTCTGACTCAGACGACACAATAAGTATCCCCGACGTGGAGAACCCCGAGGAAGAAGCTAAAGTTTGGGACATTGCGTTTTCCCCGCCCTAGATGTGCTTCATGTTTGCTTGCGAATGCGAAACATTTCAGCCTGATTTTTGCTTTTCTTTTGTCTTTTATCCTCCTCCTGTCCTCCTGTCCTCCCTGTCCTCCTGTCCTCCCTGTCCTCCTGTCCTCCTGTCCTCCCTGTCCTCCTGTCCTTCCTGTCCTCCTGTCCTCCCTGTCCTCCTGTCCTCCCTGTCCTCCTGTCTTTGAGACCTCCTGCAGCACCCACCGCAGGAGAAAAAGCTTGCCTGTTCATTCACGTTTTTTATTTTATTTTGATGAACTATTTGAATGACTCCTCCGTGTGTATATTCGGAATGCGTGTGCAGCTGGTGAGAGAGAGAGAGAGAGAGAGTGTGTTCTAATCCACAGAAACCCGGGGCTCTTGTTTCAGATCACGAAGAAGGACGCCGGCGTTTATGAAGTCCAGCTGAAGGACTCCAGAGGGAAAGATAAGAGCACGTTGGACCTGACGGACAAAGGTGAGCCCTCTTCGTCTCGCCCCCTTGTGTAAGGGGGATATTCTTTATTAACAGGGCTCGTGTTTTTTCTGTGTTTTTGGACCAACACACTACATTAAATGCTCCGAAACACGTTAAACGGCCCGAACACGGTTTGAGCCTCTGAAGGTCTATGGTCAAGTGCGGCCGTCAGGTGAAACGCACACACCTGAGGGCTGTACGAGCTGCAGGTGGACAGGTCGTGTTGCACCACTGAACCTGTTTGGGAGAATTTAATACAGTCAGTGTGTGGTGGGGGGGGCGTGTCTGTTTCTCCTGATCAGTCCAGTGCGTACCCCAGGGCCGGACACCTGTGCATTTTTTCCTGATGCGTGTACTCTACCTTTTATTTTTATTTAATTTAATTATTGCGGCTGATGCAGCTGTAATTCGGTTGTTAATTAGATTAAGGGGGGTTTGGGAGATATTCCCCCCCCTAGAGGTTTATGGGGGGAGGGGGGGGGGGGGGGGCATCCCTCACCTGGTCCCTGATTTACAATCCCACGCCCTCTACTCTGTCCTCTACCTGTGTCTGTGTAGCTGAGGCCCACACACCTGTGTCTGTGTAGCTGAGGCCCACACACCTGTGTTTGTGTAGCTGAGGCCCACACACCTGTGTTTGTGTAGCTGAGGCCCACACACCTGTGTCTGTGTAGCTGAGGCCCACACACCTGTGTCTGTGTAGCTGAGGCCCACACACCTGTGTTTGTGTAGCTGAGGCCCACACACCTGTGTTTGTGTAGCTGAGGCCCACACACCTGTGTCTGTGTAGCTGAGGCCCACACACCTGTGTCTGTGTAGCTGAGGCCCACACACCTGTGTTTGTGTAGCTGAGGCCCACACACACACCTGTGTTTGTGTAGCTGAGGCCCACACACCTGTGTCTGTGTAGCTGAGGCCCACACACACACACCTGTGTCTGTGTAGCTGAGGCCCACACACACCTGTGTCTGTGTAGCTGAGGCCCACACACCTGTGTCTGTGTAGCTGAGGCCCACACACCTGTGTCTGTGTAGCTGAGGCCCACACACCTGTGTCTGTGTAGCTGAGGCCCACACACACACCTGTGTCTGTGTAGCTGAGGCCCACACACACACCTGTGTCTGTGTAGCTGAGGCCCACACACACCTGTGTCTGTGTAGCTGAGGCCCACACACCTGTGTCTGTGTAGCTGAGGCCCACACACCTGTGTCTGTGTAGCTGAGGCCCACACACCTGTGTCTGTGTAGCTGAGGCCCACACACCTGTGTCTGTGTAGCTGAGGCCCACACACCTGTGTCTGTGTAGCTGAGGCCCACACACCTGTGTCTGTGTAGCTGAGGCCCACACACCTGTGTCTGTGTAGCTGAGGCCCACACACCTGTGTCTGTGTAGCTGAGGCCCACACACCTGTGTCTGTGTAGCTGAGGCCCACACACCTGTGTCTGTGTAGCTGAGGCCCACACACCTGTGTCTGTGTAGCTGAGGCCCACACACCTGTGTCTGTGTAGCTGAGGCCCACACACCTGTGTCTGTGTAGCTGAGGCCCATATACTGTGCAAGCTCAGCTGATACTCCCCTGTCCATACCCTCTATCGATCTATAATCTAATATGAGCGAAGAGACAAAACTGATCCTAGATCAGCCCTTCCGTTCTGATGGGTTTGTTGAACACGGGTCAGGGGTCAGGGGTCAGGGGTGTCCAATCATATCAAGGTTTTTGAATGAAGACCGTGATTAGTTAATTAGTAGAATCAGGTGTCGTAGTGTCGGGCTAAAATAAAACCCTGCACCCACATCGGCCCTTTTCGGATAAGATTGGACACCCCTGGCCTAGATCTTAGCGCTTCGCCTTTATTTATGCTGAAATTAATGTAACTTGAATACTTACTTTCATGTCGCCCTCTGGAGTCACATGTTAATGAAAAAGGGACTATGTGTGATCTGTGTTACACAAAGGTCCAAGTGTGAATCGCCATGTGATATTTTTCAGGATTCCAGGAATTGATGAATGAAGTATTCAGAGTTATTGGTAAGTCTGCTCTTCTGAATACATTTCTTTATTTTCAGAAAATGTATTAACAAGGGAAAGCACATGGGATTATAGATGCTGCCTTTAGTTTAGTGATGAGATTATTGTTGTTTCCCAACAGATAAAAATAGAATAGAATACTGCATGGTAGGTGAGAGATGACAGGTTGGCTACACATAAATTACTTTATGTTAGTTCTAGAACATGGAACCCGACATTGCAGGTCTGTCTGTCTGTCTGTCTGTCTCCAGCGCTGCTTCGGCTGCACTCTGTGATGTGACTTTGACCTTGTGTGACCTTGTTTGACCTTGTGCGCTCCCGCAGCAAACTCTGCCACTGAGCTGATCGTGACGAGCACTGAGGAGGGCATCATACTGCACACCACTGTGGTGTACTACATCCAGGACCTACGTGTGGGCTGGCTGTACAAGTATGTCACCGCATCCGTGCGCGCGTGTGTGTGTGTGTGTGTGTACAGGAGTGTGTGTATGTGTGTATGTGTGTGTATGTGTGTGTGTCTGTGTGTGTGTGTGTGTGTGTGTACATGAGTGTGTACATCATCGATGTTTGCTGTATCTTTTGATTCATTAGATATACAGTATCATCATTGTGGTATATGTGTATTTTACAGTGTGTATATCTTGGGTTATTAAATAAGCTGTTAGGACCCGGCTTCTTTCTGTGGAATCAAAGTCAGGACAATGCAGGTCAAAAGGACAAAACACTTTTATTGTCCCTGTCCATTTGCTGTATCTCTTGATATATTAATATATTTAGTGTAACTGGGTTTATAGATAAGTGTGTGTTGGGGGTTTGTGTGTCACTCTGCCGGGGTGTGTGTTCTCACAGCGTGTGTGCGAACATGTTTGCTTGTGTGCTAGCATTTTGTTCCCCTTGTGTTGCTCCTCAGAGATGCAAAGATCACTCAATCCAAGCATCTGGAGGCGGGCGTTACAGGGGTGGAGCTCTGGCTGAAGATCAATGAGCCCACAGAGAAAGACAAGGGCAAGTACGCCATCGACATCTTCGACGGGAAGGACGGAATTCGCCGGGTTTACGAACTGGCTGGACAAGGTGAGGTTTAGTGTGTGTGTGCGGGTGTGTGTGTGTGTCTCTGTGCATGTCTATAAACTTGTGTCATCAGTAGAACTTGGCAGCAGCTCTTAAACCTTGACCTAATTTCTCAGTCATTGTGCTCTTGTTTTTTGCTGTTTTTTTTTGTTTGGTATTAAAGGCTTTATGCGCCAAAATCTGAAATCTTTTACATCTGTTTTCACACAGCGTGGGAGGAGGCGTTTGCAGAGTTCCAGAGGCTGAAGTGAGTCGCCTACGCACAGAAAGTTCATGTTAGCACGGGACTTATATATGTATTACGTGGGAGAAACCCCCGTCTGTTTCTATATCTGGTTCTGGATTTCATTCCAACCCAATCATTTACCTGATCTTGATATTTTAGCTACATAATTTTACCAATAAGCTCACGAATGATGTCTGAAGACTGTTTTTGTGTCCGTATAGTATGTGAAACACTTTACCGGGGTCTAGTCTTTAAATGAACCGCCGTTGATGTATCCAGCTAATTGGCTCATTCAGTGAGGCAGGGGAATTACAGGAAAACAAAAACCAGGACCGGATACTGCCCTCTAGGAACGGGGTTCCGCACCCATATGGTATAGGCTACAGTAAAAGTTACCTTAGTCCAGAGGTCTCAAACTCCAGTCCTGGAGGGCCACACTCTCTGCTGGTTTTTGTGATTTCTTTTCAATCCTCAGCCAATTTTCGCCTCGGATGTAGGCCTTAGCAATGACCCAGCCGACACAGCAGCCCTCCAGGATCTGAGTTTGAAATCTCTGCCTTAGTCGTTCTGCTGTATATTGCCCCTGGAACTTACATTGTAACCAATCATATGACAGGAAGCTTTGTAACCAATCATATGACAGGACGGTTTATAACCAATCATATGACAGGAAGGTTTGTAACCAATCATATGACAGGAAGCTTTGTGTGAAACACCCCCTGGAGTTCTAAGGTGCAAATAGTATTTAAATAGTGTGGACACAGTGTGTAAACAGCGTAAATAGTGTGTAAATGCACTAGACAGACTCCTGACCATCTCTCACTTTCTTGTTTCCTAGGGCCGCTGCCATAGCAGCGAGAAGTAAGTACACCTGCTTCTGTCCACATCGTCAGTCACATTCACGGTTCATAACAGTCCTGTGTTCGCCAGCATGTCCTGCACTGCAACCAAAAATAGCTTGACGGCGTTTGTCCCATATATAGCGCGCTCCGGTTGTTACGTGGTTACCATGCAGACCAAATGTAATATTGATAACTGATAGATTGTCAGCATTGCACATAATCACAACATTATACATTAAAAATGATACATTACACATTAGACATTGTATATTACTTGTTACGTATACTCGCCATATGTACCGCCAGCATATATGCAGGTCACACTTTGCATGCAACAGGGTTGTGTGAAGCCTGTTCACATTTTTAATGTAGCTATCGTTGGTAGTTATCTGTACATGTGTATGTTTCAGTTGTTGTTGTGGCAACAGTTAAAATATACTGTCAACAGAGCCTTTTGAACAGAGTTGAGACGGAATGAGTGGGGATGAGTGTGGCTTAGTTGGGTTGAGTTGGTTGTGCCCTGTGATGGATTGGCGGCCTGTCTATGGTTTATTCCTGCCTCTCACCCAATGCATGCTGGGATAGACTCCAGCACCCCCCGCGACCCTGACCAGGAATAAGCAGGTTAGATAGTGGATGGATGGATGGGTTGAGTTGAGACCAATGTCCCCCCCGGAAATGTTTGTGCTCACAGCATGTGGAGCATGCTGGGATATGTAGTTGTACCCTTATTATCTCCTTTGCTGTTTTCAGACCGTGCTCGCGTTTTGGGAGGCCTGCCAGACGTGGTCGCCATCCAGGAGGGCAAGGTACTGAGGGGGGGGCTTAGCCACGTTAGCATCAGCTAACGCCTTTTAGCCTTGTTCTACCTACAGACCTTTCCTCATGTAACTACCAGCAGCCATAGCATGATGCAGTCTTCTCTAATGCTCAGTATGCTAGGGGTGGGTTAGCAGTCTTCCCTAATGCTCAGTATGCTAGGGATGGGTTAGCAGTCTTCTCTAATGCTCAGTATGCTAGGGATGGGTTAGCAGTCTTCCCTAATGCTCAGTATGCTAGGGGTGGGTTAGCATTCTTCTCTAATGCTCAGTATGCTAGGGGTGGGTTAGCAGTCTTCCCTAATGCTCAGTATGCTAGGGGTGGGTTAGCATTCTTCTCTAATGCTCAGTATGCTAGGGATGGGTTAGCAGTCTTCTCTAATGCTCAGTATGCTGGGGATGGGTTAGCAGTCTTCTCTAATGCTCAGTATGCTAGGGGTGGGTTAGCAGTCTTCTCTAATGCTCAGTATGCTAGGGGTGGGTTAGCAGTCTTCTCTAATGCTCAGTATGCTAGGGATGGGTTAGCAGTCTTCTCTAATGCTCAGTATGCTCGGGATGGGTTAGCATGTACTTGGTTGGGAAAACATCTGGGAAAATCAAGTTGATGCTGGGAGTGGTATTGTTGGGCCAGTAGGGGGCACTGTTCCCTCTGGACTAAGTAATCCCCAGTGCCCAACTTTCAGATGAGATGGCAAACTGAGGATCTGTCTACCCATGGAATATAGATACGGTCACCTGTGACCCACAGGGATTTAAACGTGAACTACAGTTGATATCCATGTGAGGACCGCATAAGCCCAGGATTAGCACTGACTAGTTATACAGTTAATGGTTAATGTGGGTAATGGTGAGCCTCGTAAAAATATAATTTGTTTTCCTAGCACATGGAGAGGAGGGAAAGTATACAAGGACCTAACGTGAAACAAAAAAAGTATTTGCATGACTGAGTGCATCAGTATCCACCTGTTACACTGCACACTCCACACCTGGTACACTACACACTTCACACCTGGTACACTACACACTTCACACCTGGTACACTACACACTTCACACCTGGTACACTACACACTTCACACCTGGTACACTGCACACTTCACACCTGGTACAGTACACACTTCACACCTGGTACACTGCACACTCCACACCTGGTACACTACACACTTCACACCTGGTACACTGCACACTTCACACCTGGTACAGTACACACTTCACACCTGGTACACTGCACACTCCACACCTGGTACACTACACACTTCACACCTGGTACACTACACACTTCACACCTGGTACACTACACACTTCACACCTGGTACAGTACACACTTCACACCTGGTACACTGCACACTCCACACCTGGTACACTACACACTTCACACCTGGTACACTGCACACTTCACACCTGGTACAGTACACACTTCACACCTGGTACACTGCACACTCCACACCTGGTACACTACACACTTCACACCTGGTACACTACACACTTCACACCTGGTACACTACACACTTCACACCTGGTACACTACACACTTCACACCTGTTACACTGCACACTCCACACCTGGTACACTACACACTTCACACCTGGTACACTACACACTTCACACCTGGTACACTACACACTTCACACCTGGTACACTACACACTTCACACCTGTTACACTGCACACTCCACACCTGGTACACTACACACTTCACACCTGGTACACTACACACTTCACACCTGGTACACTACACACTTCACACCTGGTACACTACACACTTCACACCTGTTACACTGCACACTCCACACCTGGTACACTACACACTTCACACCTGGTACACTACACACTTCACACCTGGTACACTACACACTTCACACCTGGTACACTACACACTTCACACCTGTTACACTGCACACTCCACACCTGGTACACTACACACTTCACACCTGGTACACTACACACTTCACACCTGGTACACTGCACACTTCACACCTGGTACACTGCATACTCCACACCTGGTACACTGCACACTTCACACCTGGTACACTGCACACTTCACACCTGGTACACTGCACACTCCACACCTGGTACACTGCACACTCCACACCTGGTACACTACACACTTCACACCTGGTACACTGCACACTCCACACCTGGTACACTGCACACTTCACACCTGGTACACTACACACTACACACCTGGTACACTGCACACTTCACACCTGGTACACTGCACACTCCACACCTGGTACACTGCACACTTCACACCTGATACACTGCACACTTCACACCTGGTACACTACACACTACACACCTGGTACACTGCACACTTCACACCTGGTACACTGCACACTTCACACCTGGTACACTACACACTACACACCTGGTACACTGCACACTTCACACCTGGTACACTGCACACTCCACACCTGGTACACTACACACTTCACACCTGGTACACTGCACACTTCACACCTGGTACACTGCACACTCCACACCTGGTACACTGCACACTTCACACCTGATACACTGCACACTTCACACCTGGTACACTACACACTACACACCTGGTACACTGCACACTTCACACCTGGTACACTGCACACTTCACACCTGGTACACTACACACTACACACCTGGTACACTGCACACTTCACACCTGGTACACTGCACACTCCACACCTGGTACACTACACACTTCACACCTGGTACACTGCACACTCCACACCTGGTACACTACACACTCCACACCTGGTACACAGACACATTCATCGTATTCTGCACAGTTTGCAATTTAGACATACACACACAAAAAAATACAGTAGATTGACATTTACAATAAAAAAAACTGAAAAGGTCTTGTTGTTCAGTGATCAATGTCTCCACCTGCTGCTTGTGAATGTCACTGCCTGTGTGCCTTTGGCCATTGTATTGGTGCTGTATCGGTATAGTCACACTGGTGTTGTAGTGGTATAGTCACACTGGTGCTGTATTGGTATAGTATATTGGTATAGTCACACTGGTGTTGTACTGGTATAGTCACACTGGTGCTGTATTGGTATAGTATATTGGTATAGTCACACTGGTGTTGTAGTGGTATAGTCACACTGGTGTTGTACTGGTATAGTCACACTGGTGCTGTATTGGTATAGTATATTGGTATAGTCACACTGGTGCTGTATTGGTATAGTATATTTGTATAGTCACACTGGTGCTGTATTGGTATAGTACATTGGTATAGGCACACTGGTGTTGTAGTGGTATAGTATATTGGTATAGTCACACTGGTGTTGTAGTGGTATAGTCACACTGGTGCTGTATTGGTATAGTATGTATTGGTATAGTCACACTGGTGCTGTATTGGTATAGTATGTATTGGTATAGTCACACTGGTGCTGTATTGGTATAGTATATTGGTATAGTCACACTGGTGCTGTATTGGTATAGTATATTGGTATAGTCACACTGGTGTTGTACTGTTATAGTCACGCTGGTGCTGTATTGGTATAGTATATTGGTATAGTCACACTGGTGGTATAGTATGTATTGGTATAGTATATTGGTATAGTCACACTGGTGCTGTATTGGTATAGTATATTGGTATAGTCACACTGGTGCTGTATTGGTATAGTATTTTGGTATAGTCACACTGGTTTCCTTCTCCACCCCCCACCCCCCTCCTTCCAGTCTCTTAACCTTACCGGAAACATCTGGGGAGACCCCATCCCCCAGATCAAATGGACGAAGAATGAGAAGGACATATCGTTGGACGACCGCTACGACCTCAAGTTCGAGGCGGGCAAGTTCGCCAGCATCAGCATCGACACAGTAACCAAGATGGACTCCGGCAAGTACAGCCTGGTGGTGACAAACAAGTATGGCACGGAGACGGGCAACTTCACTGTCAGCGTCTACATCCCTGAGGCTGAGGAGGAAGAAGGAGAGCAGGAGCAGAAGGACAAAAAATAGAAAGAGCAAGAGAAAGAGAAAGATAAAAAAGTCAAGAAGTAATGAGAGGAAGCTCTCGGAAAGATGCTTCGACTTTTCAAATGAAAGGGTGGGGGGGGGGGGGGGTAAAATATAATTACGTTGTGGAAAGAAGTTAAGAAATTGTTGCCAGGGTGATCTACAAATGCCTTTAACTACAGTGTAACTCCAGTGGTATTTCATGAATAAGTAATATCTTCAGCCGTGCAACTCCAGCGGTATCTCATGATACCTTTTTTTTATGTGGACTGCTCGCTCTCTGGTCTTTCTGGAGTATGAGGATTAAAAGCACAGATCCTGCACTGGGCTGAAAGGCACTCATTGGTCGCCCTGATTTAAGGCGTAACCGGGGGCAACATGTTTGCGCTGGGAATTGTACGCATCGCTGCTTTTGTGGCTTGTTTTGTCTCTGTCGCTGGCGGCTTTTTAAAAACACCTGCCCCAGATCTTTAGTGAGAGGAGCAGTAATGCCTAAAAAATGACTCCTTCGTCAGGCTGAAGCAGAGGGGTCAAAGGTCAGACATAAAGGCCGTAATGGCATTGCTGTATACTGGCCCACTGAACTGAAATAGAAACGTAGAATTAATGTTTTTGTTCACATTTGTTGATGTTGAATAGTGTATTTTTAAGTCCTGTAGCCTACAAATAGGGAATGCATAGTGGATGTAATGCTAATGCTAACTCTGTGCTTAGTGTTATGTGTTAGTGCAGAGCAGATGTCATTCTTAAGAAAAATGCAAATTCACTGAGCTCATTGTTTCTTGTTGCGTGTGCCCTATTCACAACCATGAGAAACATGGAGCAACAGCAGTAACAGCACTTCCTCTGTGACTCTGCCGTGTTCGTGATAACCTGTCGCCTAATAAACGATGCACACTTTCCCCCATCTCCTCGTCCTCTCTCTGATTCTGTGTGTCCCTCCATCTTTTCCCGGCTAATGCCGAAACTTCAAAGAACAGCCCCCTGTTGTTCGGTTGTGTGTTCATCTTTTAAACTCAAACGCGGAGTTACCGACAAAAGACCTCATACTTTGAAGGAAGGAATGCGGCTAACCTGAAGCTGTTCTAGAATGTTACGGGGACATTCCGTTTAACCTCTTGTTTGGGTGTGAGACGTCACTGTGATGACAACGCTTCCCAGACAGCCTTAGAACTTGCTTACTATTCCGAACAAGTGGCAGAATGTGTGTTTGAGGCATGTCGCGTGCAAACGGACAACGAAATGTACAAAATTACAACCGCAGGGCAGCGCTCTCTAATGGTTCTGCATTTCATCATTAAAAAAACATAGACGATATGCGCCAGTAACTCTTCCAATAATATTAATATGAATGACTTCCCGTCTTTGGGTAAGTAAGACTGAATAACATTACTAAGGCTGTTCCTGTAATCCTCCTTCTGTCTTAAAAATAATATTCGAGGGACATCCTGGAAACTGGACAAATTGATGTCATGGCAGGCGAGGTGAATGGGAAAATTTTGCTGGCCTTTTTAAAAAAATTTTTTTAACCTGCTACCTCAATGCATTGTGGGAAAATTGACAGTTCATATGAGCAAGATGATTCCAGCCTGGTTCAAACCAGGGGTCTCGCTCTATCAAAAACAGAGGGGGTGCGTCCCAATATTCTTCACTCCCCACCTCCCTTCCTCCACTCCCCAACTACCACTCCTCTCCTACCCGGAAATATGCAAAACTGCCTGAACGTTTTGAGTACAAGTATTTGCATGTACAGTATCCAATGTAGATGACATTGCGGTTTGCGTCGAGACATTAATTAATATGTAACCATTAATACGTAATTAAGATGTAATCAGCGACATTAGATTAAAACACAAAGATCCGTTTCCGGGGCACAGAGTAGAGGAGGTGGTAGTGGAGGAAGGGAGGGTGCATTTTTCGACTACTGGGACGCACCCAGGGCCTCAGTGTCCGCAGATTTTCAGTGAGTCTCAGTGCTTATTGGCCCTGTTAATTCAAGTCGTCGATTGGCCAGACTACACACGCCACAAGTCTGCTGACTGACAGGAAATCACAAAAATCTGCTGCTACTGTGGTCCTCCAGGCCCGAGTTTGAGAATCACATATTTTTTGCACCCCCCCCCCCCCCCCCCCCTATGTATTCTATGTCCCATAAAGCCCACTGAAGTGCCACCTGTATGAGGGAAACTCCCTATCTGGGGGAGATGATGCATAATGGCGGTACGACAGCGCTCTGTTGCCCTTGCGGACTCTACCTCCCCTACCCCTGCACCTCTGGGTTACTCATTTCCAGAAGCTTCCTGGTAATCTGCTCCATTACAGAGGTTGTGCTTACCCTGGCCAGCCTACCGTAGGGTTAGGTACACACTGTTCTGATAGGAGGAGCCGCTGGCCACCCTGCCACCAGCCTTGACCCCAAATGTTTGGCTCTGTTTACCACAGCAGAGACTCACATACCAGCGCCGTGGCCAGAAAAATTAATCTAGTTGGGCCTGCATAGAACTAGTTACGCCAGAACTACCTATACAATTGGGTGTGGTGATTCAACTAAGATAAACGGGCGGGATATTATTTAGGTGGCTGTGGCCCACCCTGGCCTACCCATCCCGATGAGGTAAACACACACACACACACACACACACACACACACACACTGGAGCCAACTCAAGGCACATGCCCCTCTGTCACCCAGAGACACCGATGGGTGAATATTTAACCCCTTTAAGGTGTAAGATCACAAATACAGTATGTGATTAGAACGTTCGTAGCTGAACATTCTAATGCTGATGTTAACAATCACTCCTGGGAATCGAAAGCAATGGAGTTCTAGAACACTGACTTAGAATTTTGAAAAAAACATTAAAAAAAAAAAAAAACCCTACTCTTCAAAGGGTTAACGTGAAGGTGTGAGCTTGGGAACAGGGGCCATGGTATGCGAGTCCATAGTCAGCTCCTGTAACGACGGTTCCCAGCTCTTTATCAGCGGACTGCGAGAAAAAAGGCCTTCCGCCAGAGGCTTCTTATCTGTCACAACGTCTGCGACTCATCCTATTGGCTGCTGTGCTTGTGTTTAAGTCGGAGAGGGGTGGGCGCAGGGTGAAATTGCATAAGTGAGCGTGCCGGCGAGCTGGAACCAAGTCTCGTGCACCGGGGTTTGTTTTGCGTAACATGGAGTCAAAGTAACAAGGGGCGTAATTTTGCACCTGTCGTTGTGGGGCTGCAGAGGGAGTGAAGCTTCTTCTCACAACGGAGGTCTCTCAGCTAGGACCGGACACTTCTGCCCCGGGAAGATGGAGAGGCCAGCCGGATTCAAGCTGGTAGCCTCTGCCCCTGAGATACAGAGATCGGCTGATCTGAGATCAGCGCCCCAGGTGGAGAGATCGGCTGGGTTTAGGAAAGTGGCCTCCATGCCTGAGGTGGAGATCAGGAGGCCTGATCTCAGGTCAGTACATGCGGGCCTCCCCTGTACCTCCGCGGAGGAGGACAGCAGCGAGCCGGATTACTCCTCCTCTGTGAAGTCCTCCTGGAGCCTGGTGAGTCTGGGAATACTGTGGGATGAGTGTGAACAGGTGTGGAATCAGTGAAAAGGTGTGGGATGGGTGTGAACAGGTGTGGAATCAGTGAACAGGTGTAGAATAAGTGAACTGGTGTAGAAGTTGTGCGTAGATCTGGAGCAGATTTGGCATGGTTGTAGAGCAGGTACGGGGCAGGTGTGGAACAGGTATAGAAGGTTAGGTACAGGTTTGTAGGTGTGTAACGAGTGTGTGTAAGTGTGTGACAGGTGTGTAGCAGGTCTGATACAGGTGTGCGTGTGTGTGTAGGTGTGTAATGGGTGTGTGTGGTTATGTAACACGTGTGTAGCATATCTGGTACACGTGTGTAATGGGTGTGTCGCAGGTCTGATACAGGTGTGCGTGTGTGTAGGTGTGTAATGGGTGTGTGTGGTTATGTAACACGTGTGTAGCATATCTGGTACACGTGTGTAATGGGTGTGTCGCCGGTCTGGTACAGGTGTGAGTCCTTAGACAGTGATCTTTGATCTTTGTTCAGACTCTGGAGGAAGGATGCAGGTGGTCTCTTAGTGAGGGCTGATTAATGAAAGGGTTACCTCAAACCTAAATCAAACCTTTCAAACACATAGACCAGGGGTGTCCAATCGTATCCGAAAAGGCCCGGGGTGTGTGGGTGCAGGTTTTCGTTTTAGCCCGGCGCTAAAACACCTGATACAACTGATTAACTAATCATGGTCTTCAATCAAGACCTTGATAAGCAGAATCTGGTGTAATATCGCTGGGCTAGAACACCCACACCGGCCCTTTTTGGATAAGATTGGGCACCCCTCACATAGACAGTGCATAAAATCACAAGCGCACAAATACTTCAGTTCACTGTGTATTACAATATACATTATTGTATGATTATATTATTACAAAAGTATTTTATTGTTTGTATATGGAAATCATAAATTTGTAATTCCAGTCTGCACACATCCAATACTGCTCTGATTTAGTCACTATTTGGAGCTCTCATTTTTTGCTTTGAGAAATCATAGGCCTTGGCAGTCGATGCAAGTTGAGATCTATCTTTTAAAATAAAGCTCCTTAAGTTATTTCCTATTAGTGTGGCGATGGGCCATATGAACCAACTTTAACACAATATTTCAAACTGTCCTGAGGGTGAAACGATCCAAAATAATATGGACATGTTTGTACTGCCAGGAGATGCTTGCTGTTACCACAGCCAGGGTGGGACTATGACAAAAACAAAAACCTTTTCACCAAGTATAATCTAGCTAACTAGTGTGGTGATATTACCTATAGCTTAGCCAGGGCTTTTCCAGTTGTACTTTACATTGCATAATTTAGCAGACGCTTTTATCTGGAGCGTTTTACATATATATATTACATACAAATCAGCTAAAATAAAGCTATATATGAAGCCTACATGGTCCGCTGCAGATCTTTCTAAAAACAGCCCCAACGCTGTTCCTGGAGAGCCACAGGGTGAGGTACATTTATGTTGCTGGTCGATCAGGATTCATGAATTAAAGAATTAGATTATACAGTTTAGTCAACGAAACCAACAGCTTACCGGAGAGATGCAAGACAATCCCCTAAGAGAGAGTGGTGGCTCTCCAGGTAGATAGTGGGACTGTCCTTATTTATAATGTAGAAATGTTTAGAAAGTGGCAGGGTGCTTATTGCGGAGTTGTGGGTAAAAAGTAAGGATCTGTGTTTGTGAAAATGGTCTTTTAAGGCAGTTGTGTTTTAGCGCTTGTAATGCGGTTTGGTTTTATAAAGTGCTTGCTCTCACAATGCGTTTGTAACCCTTTGAAGAGTATGGTTTTTGGATCCCCTCCCAAAAAAAATTCAATTCAAATTCAGTGTCCTAGAAATCTATTGCTTTCAGTTCCCAGTAGTGATTGTTACATCACCATTAGAATGCTCAGTTAAATGAACATTCTAATCACATAATTTGTGATCTTACACCCTAAAAGGTTTAATAAAAATATTTGGGCATGCAATGCACTTCCTTCATGGAAGACGGTCAGGTTGGTATTGCGGTTGTAAAATAGTTTCAAGCGCTGGTCTCTGTGGTGCCCCCTACAGGTGGACACCATGTCGTACGTGGGCCAGCTGGGCCGGCAGGTCCTGGGCACGGTGAAGGACCTGTATAAAGGCATAAACCAGGCCACGCTGTCGGGGTGCATCGACGTGGTGGTGGTACGGCAAGCCGACGGAACATTCCACTGCTCCCCGTTCCATGTGCGCTTCGGCAAGCTCGGAGTCCTGCGCTCCCGCGAGAAAGTGGTGGGTGGGGACAGCACTGTGATGTCATAATGGGGCAGAGCAGGGTGGGGAGGGTGGGTGGGACAGTGCTGTGATGTCATAATGGGGCAGAGCAGGGTGGGGACAATGTTGTAATGTCATAATGGGCCAGAGCAGGGTGGGGACAGTGCTTTGATGTCATAATGGGACAAAGCAGGGTGGGGAGGGGTGGGTGGGACAGTGCTGTGATGTCATAATGGGGCAGAGCAGGGTGGGGAGGGGTGGGTGGGACAGTGCTGTGATGTCATAATGGGGCCGAGCATGGTAGGGAGGGGTGGGTGGGACAATGTGTGACCTCAGCCCCTATTGTCCCTCTGGGTCAGTGTTTCCAAAGGTGTGGGCCGGGACTCATTTTGGGAACCGCTGGCCTGGTTAACGGCTCCACTCTGCTCTGCAGATCGACATTGAGGTAAACGGGGTTCCAGTGGATCTGCACATGAAGTTGGGGGACAATGGAGAAGCGTTCTTCGTTGAGGAAACGGAGCAGGAAAATGTGAGCGTCTGGCGATTAGCACACACTGTGCACTGTCATCAGCAGGAGCAATGATGCCCAACAACCAGCGGCAGACCAGTAAAAGTTTTACTGAGTGCAGTTATCCAGCTCATTATTGAGTTATCCAACTCACTAATCCTGCTTCATGTTACAGGCCCCCAGCACTTTGAACAAACTGCCAATTCTAGGCCAGTGATAAAAATTTTAAAAAAACACAGTAGGTGGCAAACTTTCCATTTAAAGCAACAGCCAATAGCAGGCCATCAGTTTTAATGAGTAGCCAAAAGCAGGGCATCAGTTTTAACAAGTAGCCAATAGCAGGCCACCAGTATTAACGAGTAGCCAATAGTAGCAGGTGATTTTGTTTTTGTCCCTGTGGCTGAATGTGTCTCTGTTGTTGTTGTTTTTTTTTTTGGAGATTGTCCCAGCATACCTGGCCACCTCGCCCATCCCATCAGAGGATCAGCTGTCCTGGATCCAGGACTGGAAGAGTGCGGTCACTGGACCAGAGTGCGAGAACCAAAACCAGAACCGGATCAGCAAGTGCATGGAGCAGGACTGTCCCTCCAGTGCTGAAGAAGTGGTGGTGGTGAGGAAGAGGAGGCAGAAGAGGAGGAGGAAGCCCAGACTGGGCAGAGATGAAGAGCAGACACTGCTTACTGATGGGGAGGACGAGGAAGACGATGACGAGGAAGAGGTGCCCAACGTGGAGGGAGAAGAGATGTTTGAAATGGATCTGAGCTCGGACGAGGAGTGTGTGGAACACAGCACCAGGTGAATACGGGGCGATCTTAACTGTGGCCCAATATCACTATTTCAGACTGACACCAATATTGCTAGTGATAGATGGATATACTGTATATACAACTCTATAACACACAGCTATAGGGGCAATCGCAAAGAGTTACAATCAACCAACATAATGACGATAAATATGGGTCTTGGATGTATGAAATACTACTAAGGATAAAGGAAATCAAAAGTATGTTAGTCTAAAGCTCTCTGTATGAGACTCTCTAGTACTCGGTTTATTTGTTCATCTCCCATAAGTGGAGTAAATACAGAAGCTCTCTCAAGACTTATTCAAACCAATCACAGCTGGCTATGACTGAAGGAAGTAGATTAAAACTGTCGTTTTGTGGTTTTATTTCAACCAGCAGCCAGTTTAGCCCTTGAATGTGACTCTTTAACCAATCAGTGACTTAAATTAATCACTAAATGCATTGAAAACCAGTAAACCACTGGGGTTTGAAGTCCCTGAAGATGGGTGTGCAAAAAACGTTGGTGATCCCAGAAGCATCTTTGTTGATCAATGGCAGGTAATTAACTACATCTCCCATGATCCTCAGGGAAGCATCACTCCCTTCGGTGTTGGACACAGAACACAGATGCCCTCTCCTTTTCCCTGTTTGGACCCCCTCTGGCAGGTAAGCTTTGAATAGCTGTTACAGAATCATTCTGCAAGTGGATTTGTGAATCAGTTTCTCATCTGTGTGACAAGTATTATACTGTATGTGCCGGCATTAGCACTGAGTACATACACCCTATGATTATGATCTAAGACCGGCATTAGCACTGAGTGCATACACCCTATGATTATGATCAAGTATTATACTGTATGTGCCGGCATTAGCACTGAGTACATACACCCTATGATTATGATCTAAGATATCCCTGACATCAGAAAAAAAATTGGAGCCATTATTTTGCACATTTAACTGTCGCCTCAGCTAAAGAACTACAAGCGTGTGCATGTGCGTGTGAGTGTGGGCACGTGTCTGTTTGTGTGCATGCGTGTGGGTACGCCCGTGTTTTATCTTTAATGCATGTATGTGTGTGTTTCCTGCGTGCGCATGTGTGTACTGTATGTGTATTTATGTGTGTTTTTTCCCCTCAGTCCGACACACGCGCAGCTCTCTGTAAACGATGATGCAGAGCTAGGGGCGGAGCCTGCAGAGAGCTCATTGTGGGCGGAGTCTCATCTGCAGTGGACATGGGACGAGCTCCCAGAATGCAACGCGGTAAGGGCTGCTGCATAGCTGAACATCCCCCGCCACACCACATACTCATCTCTCTCCAGCTTATAGCTGCACACACACACACACACACACATACAACCTCTTCAGGTCTTTCGATACCTGGTCTCTTCCACTTCCACACACACACACACACACACACACACACACATATCTCTCCTGCTCTCTCCCACTCGCAAACACATATGCACGCACACGCACACACACACACACACACACATTTCTCCTCCTCTCTCCCACTCCCACACACACACACACACACACACACAAACACACCTACACACACACACACACACACACATCTCTCCTTCTCTCTCTCACACACCTACACACACACACACACACACACACACACCTCTCTCCTGCTCTCAGACACACTCCTCTGTCCCCAGGCTGCAGCGAAGGAGACGCCCGGGTCGTTGGACACAGTGACCCTCCTGCCCTCGGACGACACACATTTCCGTGTCATCCTCAGCTCGGACGCCATGGAGACGGGGGCAGAGGGAGTGAACGCGGTCCTGGACCCCCCCTGCGCTGTCGTGAAGCCCAAAGCTCACATCCCATTGGCCCCCCAGACCCCCACAGACCCCATAGTCACCCCACCCATCCCAGCCATGGCCCCAGGTCTGGATCAGACAGGGCCACACCCTCAAACCATTTCCTGCTGCGGAGAGAACGCAGGTGGGGCTTTGTTTGGCTTTGTTTGCTTTAATGTTTATTTTTAGACTGTCAATGCTGTTGATAGTATTTCGCAAGTTATGCTCAGCTGTGCCTTACATTTATTCGTTCATTTTGATGATCGTTGATTAGCATTTTATTTGTTTTATTAACATACTTCATCACTTATTTACTTGGCTGTCCACTCTTTCTGGCGCTCTCAAAGACTGCTCTTCACAATATTAATGTTGAAAGAAGAGTGTTTGGCCTTGTGGTTTTATGGGGATTTATGAGTGCTATGTTTTCAATGTGTGCACTGAGGGACAGTTTGTGTGTGTGTGCGTGGGTGTGTTTGTGTGCGTGTGCGCGCACGTGTGCATGCTTGTGTGTGTGCGTGTGCATGTGTGTTCATGTATGTGTTTGTGTGCATGTGTGTTCATCTGGGTGTGTGTGTGTGTGTGTGTGTGTGTGTGTGTGTGTGTGTGTGTGTGTGAGTGTGTTCCTGTGGGTGTGTGTGTGTTCGTGTGTGTGTGTGTGTGTGTGTATATGTGTGTGAGTGTGTGTGGGTGTGTGAGTGTGTTCCTGTGGGGGTCAGCTGCAGAACTAAGATCAGTTTAAGCAATACAATGCCCAGCCCTGTGGCTCTGAACCAGCCCCTGATGATGTAATCATTTCTCTCTCTCAGATATTTGCTCTCTGAGGGACTCGAACCCGGATCTAAAGCCCTGTTTAGATGCGGCTCGGTGGAACAGCTCTCCGCAGTCTGTGGGCAGCGCTGACAGTGGAGCGGAGTGTGACCTTCCAGAGGTCACTCTGTCCCTGTGTGGGGGGTTTAACAATAACACACACATCTCTAAAGGTGAGTACTCTTAGAGATAACACACACATCTCTAAGGGTGAGTACTCTTAGAGATAACACACACATCTCTAAATGTCAGTACAGCTCTTAGAGATAACACACACATCTCTAAAGGTGACTACTCTTAGAGATAAAACACACACATCTCTAAAGATGAGTACTCTTAGAGATAACACACACACATCACTAAATGTCAGTGCAGCTCTCAGAGATAACACACACATCTCTAAATGTCAGTACAGCTCTCAGAGATAACACACGTATCACTAAATGTCAGTGCAGCTCTTAGAGATAACACACACATCTCTAATGGTCAGTACAGCTCTTAGAGATAACACACACATCTCTAAAGATGAGTACAGCTCTTAGAGATAACGCACACATCTCTAAAGGTGAGTACAGCTCTTAGAGATAACACACACATCACAATGGGTGAGTACTCTTAGAGATAATACACACATCTCTAAATGTCAGTATAGCTCTTAGAGATAACACACACATCTCTAAATGTCAGTATAGCTCTTAGAGATAACACACACATCTCTAAATGTCAGTACAGCTCTCAGAGATAACACACGTATCACTAAATGTCAGTGCAGCTCTTAGAGATAACACACACATCTCTAATGGTCAGTACAGCTCTTAGAGATAACACACACATCTCTAAAGATGAGTACAGCTCTTAGAGATAATACACACATCTCTAAATGTCAGTATAGCTCTTAGAGATAACACACACATCACAATGGGTGAGTACTCTTAGAGATAATACATCTCTAAATGTCAGTATAGCTCTTAGAGATAACACACACATCTCTAAATGTCAGTATAGCTCTTAGAGATAACACACACATCTCTAAATGTCAGCATAGCTTTTAGAGATAACACACACAACTCTAAAGGGTGAGTATAGCACATGCTACTGCTGCTATTGATGATGATGATGATGATGATGGTAATGATAGTGACATTTTGATAAATTTCTACAGAAAACTTTATGAAGCACATCATCACATATGAAGAATTTTCTGAAAACCCAGCTCTCATCGATAACCCTGATTTAGTGGTGAGAATCGCAGATAGGTGAGCTGATGGAGTTTTAATGGAGCCGTTTTTATTTGTCCTTCAATACAGAAAAGTTTACAAACATTTTTTACACTAAAACATACCTGTATTTCACAGGTACTACAGCTGGGCCCTAGCTGCCCCTCAAATCCTGAGTTTAGGAGTGTTCCAGCAGACCTTACCTGAGGTACAGTAAACTGACCTATAACAGTGACCTTTAACCTCTGACCTTGGCTTTCATGGATGCCTGACCCTCGTTGCGCTGTCGTCCACAGAAAACAGACGAGGCCTGGGTCCAAAAGAAGATGTCAAAGAAGTCGAGCGGCTGGTGGTTCTGGCGCAGGAGTGAGGATAATACCAGCAAAAAGGTCCACTCAGCGTTAGAAAGTCTCTCTGTTACAGCTCAGTGTTCGATAGTCTCTCTGTTACAGCTCAGTGTTGGATAGTCTCTCTGCTACAGCTCAGGGATGGATAGTCTCTCTGTTACAGCTCAGTGTTAGATAGTCTCTCTGCTACAGCTCAGTGTTAGATAGTCTCTCTGTTGCAGCTCAGTGTTAGATAGTCTCTCTGCTACAGCTCAGTGTGGGATAGTCTCTCTGTTACAGCTCAGTGTGGGATAGTCTCTCTGTTACAGCTCAGTGTGGGATAGTCTCTCTGCTACAGCTCAGGGAGGGATAGTCCCATTATTACAGCTCAGTGTTAGATAGTCTCTCTGCTACAGCTCAGTGTGGGATAGTCTCTCTGTTACAGCTCAGTGTGGGATAGTCTCTCTGTTACAGCTCAGTGTGGGATAGTCCCATTATTACAGCTCAGTGTTAGATAGTCTCTCTGCTACAGCTCAGTGTGGGATAGTCTCTCTGTTGCAGCTCAGTGTGGGATAGTCTCTCTGTTACAGCTCAGTGTGGGATAGTCTCTCTGTTACAGCTCAGTGTTAGATAGTCTCTCTGCTACAGCTCAGGGAGGGATAGTCCCATTATTACAGCTCAGTGTTAGATAGTCTCTCTGTTACAGCTCAGTGTGGGATAGTCTCTCTGTTACAGCTCAGTGTGGGATAGTCTCTCTGTTACAGCTCAGTGTTAGATAGTCTCTCTGCTACAGCTCAGGGAGGGATAGTCCCATTATTACAGCTCAGTGTTAGATAGTCTCTCTGTTACAGCTCAGTGTGGGATAGTCTCTCTGCAACAGCTCAGGGAGGGATAGTCCCATTATTACAGCTCAGTGTTAGATAGTCTCTCTGTTACAGCTCAGTGTGGGATAGTCCCATTATTACAGCTCAGTGTTAGATAGTCTCTCTGTTACAGCTCAGTGTGGGATAGTCCCATTATTACAGCTCAGTGTTAGATAGTCTCTCTGTTACAGCTCAGTGTGGGATCGTCTCTCTGTTACAGCTCAGTGGGGGATAGTCTCTCTGTTACAGCTCAGTGTTGGATAGTCTCTCTGTTACAGCTCAGTGTTGGATAGTCTCTCTGTTACAGCTCAGTGTTGGATGGTCTCTCTGTTACAGCTCAGTGTGGGATAGTCTCTCTGTTACAGCTCAGTGAGGGATAGTCCCATTATTACAGCTCAGTGTGGGATCGTCTCTCTGCTACAGCTCAGTGTGGGATCGTCTCTCTGCTACAGCTCAGTGTGGGATAGTTTATCTGCTGCAGCTCATGGGATAGTCTCGTTATAACAGCCCAATGTTGGATAGTTTCTCTGTTCCAGCTCAGTGTGGGATAGTCTCTCTGTTCCAGCTATGTGGGATAGTCTCATTATTACAGCTCAGTGTGGGATAGTCTAATTATTACAGCTCAGTGTGGGATAGTCTCATTATTACAGCTCAGTGAGGGATAGTCTCTCTGTTCCAGTTCAGTGTGGGATAGTCTCATTATTACAGCTCAGTGTGGGATAGTCTCATTATTACAGCTCAGTGTGGGATAGTCTAATTATTACAGCTCAGTGTGGGATAGTCTCATTATTACAGCTCAGTGAGGGATAGTCTCTCTGTTCCAGTTCAGTGTGGGATAGTCTCATTATTACAGCTCAGTGTGGGATAGTCTCATTATTACAGCTCAGTGTGGGATAGTCTCATTATTACAGCTCAGTGTGGGATAGTCTCATTACAGCTCAGTGTGGGATAGTCTCATTATTACAGCTCAGTGTGGGATAGTCTCATTATTACAGCTCAGTGTGGGATAGTCTCATTATTACAGCTCAGTGAGGGATAGTCTCATTATTACAGCTCAGTGTGGGATAGTCTCATTATTACAGCTCAGTGTGGGATAGTCTCATTATTACAGGTCAGTGGGGGATAGTCTCATTATTACAGCTCAGTGAGGGATAGTCTCATTATTACAGCTCAGTGTGGGATAGTCTCATTATTACAGCTCAGTGAGGGATAGTCTCATTATTACAGCTCAGTGAGGGATAGTCTCATTATTACAGCTCAGTGTGGGATAGTCTCATTATTACAGCTCAGTGAGGGATAGTCTCATTATTACAGCTCAGTGTGGGATAGTCTCATTATTACAGCTCAGTGTGGGATAGTCTCATTATTACAGGTCAGTGGGGGATAGTCTCTCTGTTCCAGCTCAGTGTGGGATAGTCTCATTATTACAGGTCTGTGGGGGATAGTCTCTCTGTTCCAGCTCAGTGTGGGATAGTCTCATTATTACAGGTCAGTGGGGGATAGTCTCATTATTACAGCTCAGTGTGGGATAGTCTCATTATTACAGCTCAGTGTGGGATAGTCTCATTATTACAGCTCAGTGTGGGATAGTCTCATTATTACAGCTCAGTGTGGGATAGTCTCATTATTACAGCTCAGTGTGGGATAGTCTCATTATTACAGGTCAGTGGGGGATAGTCTCTGCATTCCCAGGTCAGTCTGTCTCTTCTTATTTCTGTTCTACTCTCTGTGTATGCAGTCAGAGGCCAAACCGAACACGTCAGAGTCACAGGCTGGAAAACGACCCACCCTACAGTGAGTATATAGCCCCACCCACATCTCTCAGCATAGTTCTTGGACCTTGTTTCTGTGTGTAGATTTATAGAATGTTATGCCATCCACATCGTTATGCTATGGAGTGAAGCTGAAGAGCTGTAGTGTGTCATCACAAGGGGACGGACAGTGTGAGGATGTGACGTGTCATCAGAAAGGGACTGTCAGGATTGAGATTGTTGTCTGTCCTTGTCCTTCAGGATAAAGGTCGGAGAGTCATCCAGTGATGAGGAATGCAGTGTGGCCGTTCGATCTGAGCGCGTGCAGACAGAGGCCACTGGTCATGCCCACTCATATAAGAAGTCGCTGCGTCTCTCCTCAGACCAGATCGTAAGCTCAATAGCCCATATATCAGCCATTGTGTGTGTGTGTGTGTGTGTGTGAGTGTGAGTGTGTGTGTGTGTGTGTGTGTGTGTGTGTGTGTGTGTGTGTCACCACCAATATTTTTATATTAATTAATTACTAGAATAGCTAGTATGCTTGTGAGACTTGACGTTTGATTGTGCAAGACGAGGTGGTCCTGCAGTGTGTTGCCCCCAAAGTTAAAATGAAACCTCCGCTTGTGGCTGTGACGAAGATGTCTGCTGCTTATCTAATCTTTTTTTCTGTCAGTTGCACCATATATCACACCTGAGAACATTCTTCCGTGTGATACGCATACTGTACGTGGTAGAACCTATCCTAAACGCTTCTCTCCAGACAGTGACCGCACCTCTCTCTATCCTCATAGGCCAGTCTGAACCTGAGGGAGGGGCCTAACAACGTGACTTTCAGCATCACCTCCCAGTACCAGGGCACCTGCCGCTGCGAAGGCACCATACACCTGTGGAACTGGGACGACAAGGTCATCATCTCCGACATCGACGGGACCATCACCAGGTGGGCCGTAATTCTGACAACGATATAATAATAACAATAATAATCATAAATACAGACATACATACCTGTGACAGGTTATAATGTGTAGTTTTATTCATAGCCAAGGTTATTGTTTGGAATCCGGTGGTTTCAGTTGAAAAACAGGAGGATTTCTCCGTACTGATATAAAATAAAACCACAGCAAACAAGGGAACAGGTTCTCCTGTGCGACCAGGGAGCTCATTAAAGTAATTGAGCAACACAAATCTTACAGTTACTTACAGTTCCAGTCTGTGCATCAGTTGTAATGGCAGTCAGAACTTTTTGTTACATACAGGAACCACAGAGCGTTTTGATCAGCAGGGGGCAGTATTGGACACAGTATTTTATTGCATTAAAGTAACAGAGGATGAACAGATCATTTCTTAGATTAATAGACAGATCCAAAGCGCATGTACTGTACTTTGCAATGACAAAATATTCTAAATTAAGGAGAGACTATTTGAATGCACTTCAGCATTTATCATATGTATACTCCGAGTACAGTCTATTCAGTACAATTGTATGGATTTAAAACATGAAATATGCTTAAGTTAGGCAAAGAGTTTACAGTAAATATTCCATGTTAGGAGAACAGATGTTTTTCAGAGGCATCTTTATGCTTAGTGTTTTTCTGAGGCTGATAAATCAACAGTGTGTTTCTCTCTCTCTCCTTCCCCCTCCCCCTCTTTCTTTCTCTCTCTCTCTCTGTTTGTGTATGTTTGTGTGTGTGTTTTCTAGGTCAGACGTCTTTGGGCAGATCCTTCCCCAGCTTGGCAAGGACTGGACCCACAAGGGCATTGCCCAACTGTACCATTCCATAGAGCAGTGAGTCATAAATGCATCACACACACACACACACACACACACACACACAGGAACAGAGATACACACATAAACACACACACACAAAGAAACAAACACACACACTCTCTCACACACATACACACGCACATATGCGCACGCACACACACACACACACACACACACACACACACACACACACTTCTGCTCCCCTGTGCGGTTTCTCTACTCCCATCAGATTAAATGATACCAGAGAAATACACCGTTTTCCACAAGACAGGAAGTGGTCCCTGAGATGCTGATATGGGAGACAGGAAGGAGTCGGGTCTCAGGATAGCTCTGGCATCTCTTTGTGCCAATTGTGATTACTCACACAGAGTGTCACACACACACGCACACACACATTGAATATCAGCTGCATCTCTTGTCTGCATCTGTTTGTACAGGAAAGTCCGTCCTATTTGTATCAGTCAGTACACCTTAAACACAATGAGCTGATAACAGTGCCTTATGTGTGTACTTCCTGTTTCTGTAGGAACAGGTATAAGTTCCTGTACTGTTCAGCTCGAGCCATCGGCATGGCGAACATGACACGGGGATACCTCCACTGGGTGAAGGACGGAGAGGCCATCCTACCCAAGGGCCCCCTAATCCTGTCCCCTAGCAGCCTGTTCTCCGCCTTCCACAGGTACTGCCTGCAATCCCACAATCCTCTGCTCTAACTTTCACAGGTAGTGACAGACAAACGTGAAATGTAACAAGATAAACTCTTCAGGGTTAATCAGAAAACAGCTGTAGCTGAATATACTGGTAAGTACTTGCTTTCCTAAACATATTTATACGAGAGATTTAGGAGAAAAAAATTTGGTGTCTTCTAAACTGAAAGTGCATCAGGTACTGTATATAGTACAGTAAGCAATAGAAAACGGCGAATGCTCATTTGTAAAATGTTTAAAAAATATATTATTGTTTATATACGTGAACATTATTTTCATAGCGTGTATAAACGGTGCATTTTATGCATTTTACAGTCTGTGGCTGTGGCGAGAGGATCGGTCGTAAGTGCTTTGGGCTATTGATAACACCCTCCTATTTTATTGCACTGCAGTGTAACTGGAGAAGCGGAGGTTTTCGCAAGCGGCTACCCTTTTAAACAATACTGCGTCAAGATTTATTATATGTCTCAACCACTAGGGGCAGTGCCATTTAGCTGACAGCAGGCTCTTGGGGCTACAGCTCTCTGGGATTTCCATAGCATGAACAAGTGAGTCTGAGTCTCTCACACTGTCCACTCTAACAGGGAGGTGATCGAGAAGAAGCCAGAGATATTTAAGATCGAGTGCCTGACGGACATCAAGAACCTGTTCCACCCGAACACACAGCCGTTCTACGCAGCCTTCGGGAACAGGCCCAATGTAAGTGTGACTCTCCCTTGTGACAAGGAGGTATTCCCCTACAGTCTGACCTTCTTAAGCCATTACTGTGCCTGTGTACATTCATACAGTAAAGAGGTGAAAAACCTCTGTCTCTGTTGGTCAGGTGTGCTCATGGGGAGAACAGCTCTGTTGGTCAGGTTTTCTCATGGGGGAGAACAGCTCTGTTGGTCAGGTGTGCTCATGGGGAGAACAGCTCTGTTGGTCAGGTGTGCTCATGGGGAGAACAGCTCTGTTGGTCAGGTTTTCTCATGGGGAGAACAGCTCTGTTGGTCAGGTTTGCTCATGGGGAGAACAGCACAGGACTTTGTTTCACTCTTTTTCTTTTGTCTGTCTTCCTCTCCCTCAATTTAAATGTCTTTTTTTTGGCATGCCAAATTTTACAACATATATTAGCAAAAGCTTGCGTCGTTGACAGTTATACTGTCATGACAGTTTGAAGAAAATAATAATAAGAAATAACAGAACAAACATTTTTCTAATATAAATTAGTCATAAAGTCTGTCTCTCTCTTTCAACAAATTTTCTATTTGGCATGACGTATGTATATATATATACATATTGCCAAATCATGAAAAAATACAGACAGAATAATCATAAACAGAAAAAAAATGTGTCTGCTTATGTGTATGTGTGTGTCTCTCTCTCTGTGTCTCTCTCTCTCTCTCTCTCTCTCTCTCTCTCTCTCTCTCCCTCTCTCTCTCTCCCTCTCTCCTCCCCCCTCTCTCTCTGCAGGATGCTTTTGCATACAGGCAGGTGGGAGTGCCGGTGTGTAGGATATTCACTATAAACTCTCTCCTCCCCCCTCTCTCTCTGCAGGATGCTTTTGCATACAGGCAGGTGGGAGTGCCGGTGTGTAGGATATTCACTATAAACTCTCTCCTCCCCCCTCTCTCTCTGCAGGATGCTTTTGCATACAGGCAGGTGGGAGTGCCGGTGTGTAGGATATTCACTATAAACTCTCTCCTCCCCCCTCTCTCTCTGCAGGATGCTTTTGCATACAGGCAGGTGGGAGTGCCGGTGTGTAGGATATTCACTATAAACCCAAAGGGGGAGCTCACACAGGAGCAGAGCAGAGGGAACAAGTCATCGTGAGTGGAGCCGGCTTGTGTGTGTGTGTGTGTGTGTGTGTGTGTGTGTGTGTGTGTGTGTGTACAGTGTGTGTGTGTGTGTGTGTGTGTGTGTGTGTGTGTGTGCGCATGCATGCGTGTGTGAGTATGTGTGTGTGTGTGTGTGTGTGTGTGTGTGCGCATGCATGCGTGTGTGAGTATGTGTGTGTGTGTGTGTGTGTGTGTGCGCGCATGCATGCGTGTGTGAGTATGTGTGTGCGTGTGTGTGTACAGTATGTGTGTGTGTGTGTGTGTGTGTGCGCGCGTGCATGTGTGTGTGAGTATGTGTGTGTACAGTATGTGTGTGTGTGTGTGTGTGTGTGCACGTGCATGTGTGTGTATGTGTGTGTACAGTATGTGTGTGTGTGTGTTTGTGTGTATGTGTGTATCTGTACGTGCATACATGCGTTCGCGTGTGTGAGTGTGCGTACATGCGTGCATTTTTGTCTGCATGCATGTGTGTGTGTGTGTGTGCGTACGTAAGTGAGTAATACATAACTAGTAATAATAACTAATAAAACAAGGCTGATGGTGATTGGTGGCTGCTTTTGGGTTAAATCCTGGTAAATCCCACATGGATTCAGAAGTATAGCTCAAACCTCTGTGTGAATATTGGAGATGTTTTTTTAAAGGTCAGTAATTTGCAGGGATTTTACTCCTATCTAAAGAAAAGCATTAAAGTTTTGAACTCTTTGAATAGTACGTTTTTTTGGAATGTGTTCTAGAACTCCATTCCCAGTAGTGATTGTTACATCAGCATTAGAATGTTCAGTCAACAACATTCTAACCACATTTTTGTGATCTTACACCTTAAAGGTTTGGAGTAATTATTTGACCCAGTCCTGATTTTGTGCCCATCTCTCTCTCTCTCAGGTACAGCCGGTTGAGTGAGCTGGTGGATCACGTGTTCCCCTTGGCCAATAAGGAGCAGACCTCTGCACTCACTTTCCCAGAATTCAGCTCATTCTGTTTCTGGAGGCAACCAATCCCTGAGGCCTGCCATGAGGACCTACTGTGAGAGACCACGCCCCATTTCTGTAGGAACCAGCCAATCCCTGAGCTCTACCATGAGGACCTACTGTGAGAGACCACGCCCCATTTCTGTAGGAACCAGCCAATCCCTGAGCTCTACCATGAGGACCTACAGTGAGAGACCACGCCCCATTTTTGTAGGAGCCAGCCAATCCCTGATCTCTATTTTCCCCTTTAACCTTTACATAAAGTCTGATCAGTGTCGTCAGGGCAAGCAAACACATTGATATGCCAGTACACATTATGCTCTTACCAACTGCTCAAGGTTAGGGCTACAGTCAGTCTAATGCTTAAGCTAGAAATTGGTGTCGAGAAAGGCTAGTTAATGACATAACTCTATTATATAAACCAATTGCATCTCCTTTTCAATATCATACTGTAATATTGTGTTTTATATCATGTACTATTTGTAATTATGTTAATAATAATAATGGTCATGTTTGGCAGGGCCGTTGGGTATCATTTGTGGTACATTATGCATAAGATTATATTTTTACATTGTGATTTAGCTAACTTATTTAGCTCTACATTATTTTTGTCTTGGGGTTTATGTGTACTTCATGTAACATTAAAAATATGTAGTGGCTAATGTCTAGTGCTGTTATCATATGTTTGTCTAATAACTGTAAAGCATCAGATAGCTTAGAACCCATTGGTTAAATTCTGCATTAGCTATGCGGAACTTAACTAATATTCAGCATCATTATATGCAAATTGAATTAAATAAGCCCAAACTACTGCAAAGGTGAGAGAGAGGCCAGCACTTTTCAACAAGGCTGTGAATTTGTCTGGAAAAATAACAGTTTGTCAGGAGTAAAGACTTGCATTATAAGAAGAAGATTATTTTCCCGGACAACTTCACTGTTTATAACCCGAAATAAGGAGGGCTGAGCAGACAGAGCTCAGAGCAAAAATGCCTTTATAGGACAGAGAGAATTACAGACTGACTTTTCACATCTATGACATCTTCAAAGTCAAAAGATAAATATTTTTTTTCTGTTCTATAAATGTCTTTTGCTCTGAGCTCTGTGTGCTCCAGCCCTCCTTATTTCGGGTTAGTCCCAGTGAAGTGGTCCAGGTAAGGAATATTCCCAGTGAAGTGGTCCAGGTAAAGAATATTCCCAGTGAAGTGGTCCGGGTAAGGAATATTCACAGTGAAGTGGTCCGGGTAAGGAATATTCACAGTGAAGTGGTCCGGGTAAGGAATATTCACAGTGAAGTGGTCCGGGTAAGGAATATTCACAGCGAAGTGGTCCGGGTAAGGAATATTCCCAGTGAAGTGGTCCGGGTAAGGAATATTCCCAGTGAAGTGGTCCGGGTAAGGAATATTCCCAGTGAAGTGGTCCGGGTAAGGAATATTCTTCTAGTTTGCTTGTCCTGGTTGTTGAGCACCTAAGTAGTCCTCTTTTATATAGCCAGCCTGTAGCGCGTTTGGAATTTCCTTTTTGACTTATAATAATTTTGCAATATAAGTAATATAAGGATAAGAAACGCTGACATATGACTAACAAATCATATTTTTTATGAAATTCAGAAAGGAAAACCAGCCTTGCTTCCCAAAGATAAGCTCTGATATCCCAACTAACACAAAACGTTCCCAGACTGTTGGGGAACATTCCGGTTCGATTCCAACTTGGAAATTACATGACGTTATCATCTGAATATCCCCCAAACAGTCTTAGAAAACTTTATTGTTTCAAGCAAAGTTCTTTGTAGGCAGCAAAGATCTCAAGCAAAACATTTAACGTAAATAATGTTGCAGAGACATCCAGGAAACTGGAAATATTTACACGTTGGGAACGGTTACCATTTTTCTTTTGGGAAAAAAATTTATTTCGGGGAAAACCAAAATATGATAGTTGGGATGGTGTCCTTGGGTCTTGAGGTCTTACACGTGTGAGCGTCGGAGCAAACGCCAAAGTCTACGTCCTCCGACCCCAGTGTGTCATCATCATGGCTAATCTTTCTGTTTGTCATGGCGATTGATGGCGTTTCTGCTGCCAATGCAGTGTGCTCATCGATGAATATCCGTCTGGTTATCTCACCTGAAAAGCCCTGGAATCAGGTGAGAAGCAGTGCTGGCATTATCCCAGGGCGACGTTCCTGGTTCTCCAGGACCAGGGCTGTAGACCACTAACCCAGGGGTTCTGAAGCCTTGTCCTGGAGTAACCCTACATGTGCTGATTCACGATCCAGCCAATCTCTTCATTAAAGCCCCATGATGCTGTGCTGAAGCAGATTCTAACACTATTCAGGTCTGTTTTTCATTACCATTTGCTCTGTCTTTGAACTCATTTCAGTTTTAGTTTTAATGGCCAGGTTTCTTCACGTCCAGCCTTAAGGACTGTACACATTTCAGCTGTAGGTCTGTCACTTAATCAACGTAAAAATTGAACCACTTTCAAAAAGGTTCATTTTGTCTTTACAGATAAGCTCTCTGAGATGAGTAAGTTGACTCCAGCTGTTTAAAAGCATGTAAAAATATCAGTTTTTATGTAGGTTCATACACACACAAAATATGTAAACATATCTTTACATTCAAAAAATATAAAATTCCTTTTTTACATTCGGAAAATAAGTTGTTTTGCTTTTAAAAAATTTATTTTTTTAAATGTAGACATAGAGTGAGACAAAATATAATAATATCTATATCCAAAAAATAGCTACTGTGGTGCCTCACACGCTCAATGCTTTTGAAGAGCAAAACAGATCATTGAAGTCAAGTTCTGTTTTTTTACCATAACTTACACATCATTTTTGCGCTTAAATAAATTAAATGCTCTCCCAAAAAAAAAAAACGAAATCACTTTCAAGAAGTTACGGCTAAACCCCTGTGGGCGTTGATTGTATTGTCCCTTCCATCGCTGGGCTATCTGCGGCTGGGCGTTGAGTAGAGGAAGAGGGCGCTGAAGGTGGACAGGACCTCCTTGGGCTCGGAGACGGCCAGTTTTCCCGCCGTCTTCACGACCGCCAGTCTGTCGCCGCGTTGCAATTGGAGGATGAGGCTGACGGAGGCGGAGCCTCCACAGGGGCAGGGGCGGGGCTCGCGGCCGTACCCTGAGGAAGTGAGCCGCTGCACGCTGCGATCGGACACGGAGAGCGCCCCTTCCACACTGTCGCCCTGCTGGGGGGTCAGGACCACGCTGACCAGGTAACGGCCTTCCTGAGGCGCCGTGAAGACCCCTGCAGAACACACACGCACACGCACACGCACACGCACACACGCGCACGCACACACACACACACGAACGCACGCACGCACGCACACACACACACACACACATTAATGCTGCACTGAGAGGGAGACATTTACACTGCACTGAGAGAGAGAGAGAGAGAGAGAGAGAGAGAGAGAGATCAAGGCTGAATCCCAAACTGAGCTCTCGTGGACAGTGGACTTGCTGACTTTATTGGCGTATTTCCGAGGGCAGGTAAGTCTGCATTGATGCGGGCTTGCAAAATGGGTGGGTAGAGGGTGCGAAAAGTCCATATAAGAGCACTTGCCGAAAACGCTGTTCTCACAATGGGACAGCCTTAAGCATTCACGGACTTAACGAGAACGCGCCTTTGAGTCCACGAGTCTGTGAGTCCAGAGATTGGGATTCAGCCTATGGCTTCTATCAGTATCCAGTGTGGGTCGTACCTGTCCGGGGGTCGTAATGTCCGCCGTCGTTCACCAGCACTTTGTCAAAGCGAATGACGCCCATTTGCCAGGGGAGAGGCACCGTGGTCAGGCCCGCCGAGAACGAGCACGGCTCTGAGACAATACTGCCCCCTGCTGGCACTGAAAAAAAAATGCAACTCTTTAATTTCCTTCTGGGGTAATAATGCTGTGATGTAGGTACCGCTACGTAAAAATAGGTTCACTGTGTAGCGGTATTTACCTTTGTTTACAGTACTATTTGTTGGTTTGTTTGGCTAATGGAACACTTGATTATAAGTGGGCCTTCTATGTCTTCTATGACATCACATTCTTGGTGATGTCACACTCCTCGATGTCTGAGAGTGACACTTGTATTCTCTGGATAAGTTATGGTAATGTAACATGTAACATAATGTGACCTTGTTACGCCCGCCAAAGCGGGTTACTGTGGGGGTGGAAATTACAGTGGGGAGAGCCATGTCTGTTTCTGGATTGCATTCTAGCTCCTGCTCCTGATTAATTAACCCAATAATCCCTGTGATCTGTTATTTTAGCTACATTTATTTATTGTTCATGGATGCCAGCTTGGTTGTGGCATAGCCCAGCAGTGGACATTGATGTGCACAGCTAATGATCTCATTGAACCAGAATAACTGGTGGAAATCAAAACCTGTACACGCAGTTTTTATATTTTTCTAAAATATTTCTAGACATGTTTTAAATTGATATTTGCATGCTAATTTTACATATGCAACATTTTTTCTATTCACTTTTTAACTGGAACAGCTTGGTAAAAATGACATATATGTTATATATATGGGGAAAATAGTAACACAAATGAAAATTCAGTCTGCTGAATATTAATCGTAATTATTCTTTTTGTGAGTCTGAGGGACGTTTCTGGCTCGGAACGTTCTAGAACCTTTACCTGGTGTCAGACGAGGCCTCTCGGCTCGCTTCCGAGGGACAAAGGCAGCTGTCCAAAAAACGAAGAACAGTGTTAATTCAGTTAACACGCTCACACATTACATCTTACTCTCTCAGCACAATCCCATTGAGACAATAACAATGATAATTCACCTGGGACGATGTTGGGCCTGTAAGACACTGGACTAAGAGGTGGATAACCTGTGGTTCAGAGAAATACACAAAAACATAGTCAGAGGTCTTGGCCTGGCGTGTATCGACCAACATAACATTAAAATGAAACAGAATAAACAGCAATGTATGTTGGGTTAGCCTTAATCAGGCCATTAAAGGACTTTTCAGTCTAATTTATATTTTTCTCCTTTATACAATATATAGAAATCTACCTACATGAGCTTTATTTGTGTAAATCTACATTATTGTGTTTGTGTTGGACTCATTCAGTCTATACTCACTGGGTCAAATGCAGTGTGCTTACCTGGACTCTAGACCACAGAACTGCATTACAACTGGAACACCTAATCCAAATCTGTAGCATAAGAATTAGCCGTTCCAGTTGTATTGTGGCCTAGACGAGGTTTAAACTCCAGCTAAGCACATGCATTTGACCAAATCAGTTGACTTTAAGAACACTTTAAAGGCTTTATCAGCATGATATATATTTTAGCAATAACAATAAAAATAAATAGTAATGTCTATTAAAATAACAAAAACACCAAAAAACATAACAATGACAAGGAACAACAAAATAAGTGTGATACTATAAATGAGAAGCAACAATACAAATATTAATATGTGAGTATGTTTATGTTATTAATAACATTATATTTCTCTCTATGGTGGGTGTTACGTCCCTATTCTGGCTCGTGAGTGTGGCCCTTTAAATCTTTTGCGTGCAAACAAGTTTGACTCTGTTCACCTGACTCATGATTGGAAATTGCAGACACCTGTGCTGGATTTCCAACTGCAAATATATATTGCTGGTGTTCTCTAGCTCGAGGTTGGGTTTTTGACTTTTCCTTTGTTGGTTTAGTTTCCCTTTTGTTTTAGTTGTCCACATTTTATAACTTCATGCACGTTGCCAGCTTGCTGAAGTGCTGAAGTTTTATTTTGAATATTGCTGTGGCGTTTTGACTTAGTGTGATTCCCCGTTTTAAAGGCCGGTTTTAATTCGTTTTGTACAAGTATATTTATTTTGTGTTTGAAATAGTTTGTGTTGCGGCCCCTTTGAGCCGGGGTCGTCACATGGGTTAGACGGCCTGTTGGGGGCTGCCGTTAGATGTGCGACCCCATGTTTCTCCCCCTCACCTGGGGCTCCAGCGTACCCCTGTAAGACCAGGTGCCTGCCGTCCTGTGAGGGGGACATCCTGACCCCCACCCCAAGGGCGGTGCCGGGGGGTCCGGCCTCGCCCGTCTCCATAACGGGGCGTTGGGGCTGGGCGGGCTGGGGTACGGAGTTGGGCTGGAGTGGGCGGGACGGGGAGAGGGGATTGGAGGGATGGTGTGGAGAGGGGAGGGGCAGGTGGAGTGGGCGGGACGGGGAGAGCGGATTGGAGGGATGGTGTGGAGAGGGGAGGGGCAGGTGGAGTGGGCGGGACGGGGAGAGCGGATTGGAGGGATGGTGGGGAGAGGGGAGGGGCAGGTGGGATACCGGGGGGGTCCTGGGTGGGTTTAGGGGGATCCAGATGTAAGGGGTACCAGAACCCCCAGGTCTGGGTGCTACTGGGAGGGCGGGAGGCGGGGGCTTGGTTTCCACGGCAGTGCCTGAGGGCTCCTTTACTCCATGAACGACTGAAAAAGGAGGGAAGAGGGAGAGGGGGAAAAAAGGAGGGGAGAGAGGTGAGGGAGGGAAAGAAAGAGAGAGAATGAAAGACAGACAAGATAGAGAGGGAGAGTAAGAGAGAGAAAAGGAGAGAGGGAGAGAGAGAAAAGGAGAGAGAGAGAGAGAAAGGGAGGGAGAGAGAGAAAAGGAGAGAGAGAGAGAGAGAGAGAGAGGGAGAGAGAGGGAGAGAGAGAGAGAGAGGGAGAGAGAGGGAGAGAGAGAGAGAGAAAAGAAGAGAGGATAAGCACAGTTAGAACACACACTGTAGTTCCTGTGTGGGCATTTTCCACTGTTACTTCACTGTAAGCTGGAGATGACTCACCGGCTGCTGTGTAATTATGTTTGTGCAGTGTATTGTGGGTATGTCACATGTTCTCTGTTTATCTAATTAGCTTCCCCTCCTCTCTTTAAAGGGCATGTGTGGGGCATCACCCGACTGTACCCCAAATTCAGCACAGAGTACCCCCCCACACACACACAGTCACACAGACAAACATACACACACACACACACACATGGGCAGATTCACTCATTAGAAGTAACTCAGGTTACACGGGGTGACCGCTAAATTGGAAAACAAGTGAAGCAAAGTTTACACACATTCTCACTGCACTCTCTAACACACACACACACACACACACACACACACACACACACACACACACACACACACACACACACACACACACACACACACACACACACACACACACACAGACACGGGCAGATTCACTCATTAGAGGAAACTCAGGTTAGACGGGGTCACCGCTAAATTGGAAAACACGCGTAGCAGAGTTTACGGGGTCTCCCCGCGGTGTCCTCATCTGACCGGCTTTCTGTCGCGTAAGACCGGCAGAAACACTTTAAAGATGCAGGTACGTCTCCAAGGGCAGGAGAGTCTGTAGAAACGGCCCTGGATCTCAGCGCTGTGAATCACCCTACCAGTGCTTTTACAGTGCCTTCATTTAGCGGGACGCTCTTATCCAGAGTGCTTTTACAGTGCCTTCATTTAGCGGAACGCTCTTATCCAGAGTTACTTACCAAAGCACACACACACAGGGCTTAGGCAAGCAGTCAGCAGTGTCACCAATGGCAGGCGTTATCAGTATACAAACTTTCAGCATAACCTTAGTAATGAAGGGTTAACATTGTTTGTTTTTTTATCCATATTGTTATTGCATTTAATTTTACAGGTTATATGAAATGATATATTCTGTCCTATTAAACTTTTTTTTTTTTTTTTTTTTTCAACCTGTTATTTTCCATTCAATAAGAACTGGATGAGTAACAGTGTGAGTCGGTTGCCAATATATGACAGATTGGGGCCTATCCTCAACTCCTACAGGCCTTGAGCAGGGCGGGCCTATCCTCAACTCCTACAGGCCTTGAGCAGGGCGGGCCTATCCTCAATTCCAACAGGCCTTGAATGAGAGGCAAGAAGGGAATATGCAGCCAGACTGTGGGAAAATAAGTTTTATTTTACTACCTAATGAGGTGGTAGTCCTTGATACTGACACACACACACAGACATTTGCACAGCCTCTCTGGGAGGGTATAAAGGATTCTAGATTTTGGACTGTAAATAATCCTTTTTTTAGTACGGTCTTAACTTTGTCGACAGGCATAATCTTTCTGCAGAAATAAAGATCCTTCTAATTGGATCCAGTGTGAAGACGTTTTCCTGACTGGATTACCTCTTTATTACAAGACCATTTTTTTCTCCTCAACCCAGGAGTAACAATGTGCAGGTCTAGTAACTCTGGATGTAGGCAGCTCCAATATGAGTGAGTTCACAGATGTGGAGATCTATTTGTGCTGGATCTATGCAGCTCCAATATGAGTGAGTTCACAGATGTGGAGATCTATTTGTGCTGGATCTATGCAGCTCCAATATGAGTGAGTTCACAGATGTGCGGATCTATTTTGTGCTCCATCAAGGTGGTCAGAGGAAACAGATGCTCCTCTTTTCACTTTTTGGGGGGTTTGGGGGGTTTGGGGGAGACTCTTCATCTCCAGGAAGCTGTTGGGAAGTGTGGAGCCTGATAAGGAGACGCAAAGTGAGGCTATCACACTAACAGACTGTCACAAGGAAACGCCAGGAGCCAACCACCATCACTGATGCGATGATGTGAAGGTCACATGGTCCCAGTGAGAAATGTGGGAGGGGCTATTAGGGTATTCTTGTTGAATATTTTGTTGATAGAAATCAATTAATAAAAACATAATTCTATAAATGGCCTGCATTTACGGCTTGATTTACTAATATCTTTACCGTGTGCAAAACCTTTTAGCACACGCAAAACTAATAATACAACCAATGATTGGTGCAAAACAAATACCATGACCAATCATTGTGTTTTTTGTGTGCTAAAGTATTTTGCACATGCTAAAGGTCTTAGTAAATCAAGCCCTTACACTTTACAGGCTCAAAAAATTTAACTATAGAGACGCCGTAAAGTTGCAAAATTTAAATAAGTATGCACAAAGCAAATAAATGTCAATCAAAATAGACAGAGACGCTTGGCCAAAGAGCACTGGAGCACGCAACACGTTTCAACGCAGAGTCTTCTTCAGACAATAAAGGCTGAAATATTCTAATTCTGGGACGAGGCCAGCGCTCACTCTTTGTAGCACTTCATTGCACAAGTTTTTACTGGCGTCCAGACTCGGCCAGAATGGGTTCTGTCTGCTCCTCATTTTTTTTAAATGTTCAATTAATAAACAGTTGCCAAAATAAAAAATAAAAAGTTGTTTTGGCCTTTCTTGAGGACGTACTTCTTATCTGTTGTGTGATTTCAGAGAAGGCTGCAAAACAAGGTCTTGACTCTGTGGCCGTTGGAGATTCCATGCCAGTTTTTATTAAGTGTTAGGGGTCCCCACGGTCCTGGAAAACCCCACATTAAAGCTCCCTCAATCCGGCAGTGGTAATAATGTCCCAGTAATAAACTCCTCGTTCTGCCCTACAGCTGATATGTGGTGAGTATTCACTATTCTGGCCCATAATCGCTGCTGCGCATTGGTGGTCAGGGGGGGATGGGGGTGGGAATGGTGGGAACGGGGGTGGGGTTGGGGATGGTTGCGACACATTGGCAATTCCTTGTCTAACTTTGTCGGGAAATGAAGGATAAATAAAATATATTGAGGATGCGTATGGGAACGCCGTTTCTTCCCCCTCCACCCTGGAGGAGTCCAGCTGGATAAATTACTTCCAGAACTTTTACCTCGTCCCAACCCTTGGCCAAGAGCCAAGCCCATGAATAACACGAGAACAACTGTGATCCGATCATTTAGCGCAGTTATACACTCCATCTGCTCCAATAGATTTACCCCAGGTTAGCAAGAGCTAATAACTCTGACCATGGCTGTGCTTAGAAACGACCCTATATGGCTTGCAAAGAAAAAGAATGTGACCTTTAAAGAAAAAGGATGTGACCTGAAAATTAATGTGATGGGTTAATCAGGTTAGCCTTTGCAAGTTTTTTTAAATTCCTTAGAACTGTGGAAAATCCTGGAGTTACGGTCCTCATGGTATAAACTGAAACGATGACATCGCTTCTGAGCAATGATGAGATCGTTGGTTCGGGGTCCGTAGGGGCGCCTGAGAGCTTACTGACATCACCGCACACATGTGCAGTGCAGTGTGGGATTGCACTCTGTTCTCCGAGTGCGGAACGGAGATGCAGGGCGGATGGTCCCAGAGTGAATATTCAAAGCTACACTGTCACCCGAGGCAGAGACTGTTCACTGAGAAAAAGAGGCTGTTTTAAACGCTCAGATTCATGGCAGAAAGAGGCTGTTTTTAATGCTGAGACTCGAGGCACAAAGAGGCAGTTTTTAATGCTGAGACTCGAGGCACAAAGAGGCAGTTTTTAACGCTCAGACTCAAGGCACAAAGAGGCAGTTTTTAACGCTCAGACTCGAGGCACAAAGAGGCTGTTTTTAATGCTGAGACTCAAGGCACAAAGAGGCCGTTTTTAATGCTCTGACTCGAGGCACAAAGAGACTTTTTTTAATGCTGAGACTCAAGGCACAAAGAGGCTGTTTTTAATGCTGAGACTCGAGGCACAAAGAGGCTGTTTTTAATGCTCAGATTCGAGGCGCAAAGAGGCTGTTTTTAATGCTGATACTCGAGGCACAAAGAGGCTGTTTTTAATGCTGAGACTCGAGGCACAAAGAGGCTGTTTTTAACGCTCAGACTCGAGGCACAAAGAGGCTGTTTTTAATGCTGAGACTCGAGGCACAAAGAGGCTGTTTTTAAAGCTCTGACTCGATACACAAAAAGGCTGTTTTTAATGCTCAGACTCGAGACCAAGCACAACTGTCGTCAGTACTGACTGAGATTCAAGGCACAGAGACCCCAGCGAGCAAGTACCTTTCAGACTGCTGTTGGAAATGGCAAAATAACTACAGGCCTTTAGGCATGCCTGGATGTAGCAAATCGGTAGCAGTATACTAGTGGTAGGCAGGGCCAGACTGGGAGCACAATTCGAGAGGATGTTGTGATCGTGGGAGGGTATACCAAATTGCCAGACGGCCAGTCCGTGATAGAAGGACTAATCACCAGATAATTTTCCTCGACCCTCATCTCAGCTGGCCCACCCTCACAGCCACGCCCACTGCAGTTCGCTAACAGCCCCGCTAACACCGCTGATCCCTCACAGCCACACCCACGGCAGGTCGCTGACAGCCCCACTAACACCGCTGATTAGCAGGAGAGGCTCTTCCCAAGCTGGATAAAAGCTCATTAAAAAGCAGGGTTTGTACAGCGTGTGCACTATGTCTTCTTAGAGGAGCAGGGTTTGTACAGCGTGTGCACTATGTCTTCTTAGAGGAGCAGGGTTTGTACAGCGTGTGCACTATGTCTTCTTAGAGGTGCAGGGTTTGTACAGTGTGTGCACTATGTCTTCTTAGAGGAGCAGGGTTTGTACAGTGTGTGCACTATGTCTTCTTAGAGGTGCAGGGTTTGTACAGCGTGTGCACTATGTCTTCTTAGAGGAGCAGGGTTTGTACAGTGTGTGCACTATGTCTTCTTAGAGGAGCAGGGTTTGTACAGCGTGTGCACTATGTCTTCTTAGAGGAGCAGGGTTTGTACAGTGTGTGCACTATGTCTTCTTAGAGGAGCAGGGTTTGTACAGCGTATGCGCTATGTCTTCTTAGAGGAGCAGGGTTTGTACAGTGTGTGCACTATGTCTTCTTAGAGGAGCAGGGTTTGTACAGTGTGTGCACTATGTCTACTGTACGTCGCTTTGGATAAAAGCGTCTGCTAAATAAATGTAATGTAATGTTCTTAGAGGAGCAGGGTTTGTACAGTGTGTGCGATATGTCTTCTTAGAGGTGCCAAACAAGAAGTGAACTAACCATGCAAACATGCAGAGCTACACTCTGTCCCAGTTTGTATGCACATAAATAACAGTTTGCCTTTCATTTTATTTGAAAGATATATTGTAAAATCCCGGCATAGAGGCCGGCTCATCTGAGCAGTGATATTTAGGCCTGAGGCAGAGAGAGAGAGAGAGGGGGGGGGCTCCAGTGACTCAGCTCATTAATGAAAAACAGACTCGAATCAACCTGTTTACTTTACTTTCAGCGTAACCGTGCATGATGCGAAAGTGGGAACAGATGCAGACTCCAAGAGCAGGAAGCAGAAGAGGAAGACAATGTATATACGTATAGAAATAAAACACCATTAGCATTTTAGCCATTTCCTGTTTACCCTGACCACGGCAGTAGCCATTTCCCGTTTACCCTGACCACGGCAGTAGTCTAGGAAAGTGACGTTGGCAAATTCATAAATCCAACGAACAGAGACGTTTTTGTCAGAGAGAAGAGCGCAGCTCACGGCCATCTTACTCTTCACTGACATTATTTTCCATTTGTCTGCACGTCGTCAAACCGGGAGGATTTTTTCCTCCGGTGCTCCCCAAGAAAAACACATTTGTGTCAAATACTAAGAAAGCCATATTATAAACGACATTACCGACGCGTTCAAATAATAAATCGGTTCCAAAAGTTGAACGTCACATCAGCATCTGTTTTCAGATAGGGGTCGCGGAGCCCCTCAACTCTGGTGTGTAAAATCGTGACGTACCACAGTCAGGCATGTGAAAACGTGAACAATTTCCTCCTGGTAACACCCCAAAAATTAAGATCGACACCATTAGCCCCTATCCCATTACCATGTGACTCACATATAGAATTGTGGAGTTACATTTCTTACACCGTAGGCGGTTTATGCTCCATAGCACACCCCGAACTGTCCGACTGATCCCAATTAATGGATCTCTCCTGGTTAAAATGTAGCCTAAACAATATGTTCACGTATAGAACTAAATCATGTTGAACATGTGATAAGTCAAAACACCAGCGTGTAGGCTGTGATTAGCATGCACAGTGCGCTGCACACACACATGTGAAGCCATATTATCCTCTCTCCTCACACACAGTCTCGGAACCCTGCTCTAACACACGTCACCAAGCTGCTTGTGGCCTTACCCGTTAAAAAAAAAAAATAATAATAATGTGTCAAGTTAAGTTTATATGGGCAATTCCACGGTAACGGAATTACAATTCACATACATTTTGGCCTTCATTTTACTGTTGTGGATAAGTCTTAAAGCCTAACTGATTATACAAAGCTTTATAACTTCAGATGATACCCCTGCTATCATATCAAAGTAAAACATTGGAAACTTCCTGCATGTGGAAGGGCCCAAGACCAAGAGAGCGTTGGTAACGGAATTACGGCAGAAAATTGGGTGTTATTTTCCCCTTAATTTTCAAAAGAATTTATATGAGATCTATGATACATGGGGCTTACATTGATTCAAATTTTTATTACCTATGGTCTCAACTATACCCTGGCAGGATTTTTGGTTTTTTATTTGGATGAATACTCCATACTCAATTGTTTTTTCAAAAAAGGCAGCGGTAACGGAATTACACAAATTGGAATTACATCTCTGAAATTTACCTGGAAAAATGACAATTGTTGAACATCAGATTATCAGAAATGACTGTGTGAACACTTTGTGTTACCACCTTTAATATTAACCATAATACAAGCCACCTTTGTCAAACTAAAAAACATTGGGAGAATATACCTACTAAAAAGTGTTTATTTTGAAAACAAAATGAAATTTCTGAGTAATCAGTGGTGAGTGGTGACATAAACAAGTCAATCTCTGTTAGTATGGTGGTTATTGGCTTCAAACTACTTAATACTGACCCAGTTTGTAGGTTAGAACATCCTTTACATACACTGCTTTACATTGCATTGTCAGATCTGCCTAATATCTTCCATATGTGTCAGTCACTGTGAGTGGCATAATTTTGATCTTGATGCATTTCCAACATACAGTCACTATTTTAAAACACTACTTTCTACCTGTAATTAAACATACCTATGCAGGCCAGCTGCATGTGGATTAAAGCCATAATAAACTATGATTTTGGTCAAATTTCGATTTTGTCATACTTTCACAAAAATGATTACAAAATAATATAACTGTCAGCAAGGTTTTCTGTTAATTTTATGCTAAAATAAAAAACACAGGCCTACAATCTGTAGAACTGTAGAACTGTATCTGAGATTTATTATCAACTTGTAATGTTTGACAAAAATACATGTAATTAAACATATATTGCTTTTCCTACAAACACAACAAATTTGACTGATTCCAATATTTAGGTGTGAGTTGAAACGTGTAAAGATGACAAATTAATGCCAAAAATCAGCTTTGAACAAAAGCAACCACATTTTTTTTTAAAGGATAATAATATTATGGCTTTAACCCACTTGTAAAAACTCTTGAGGAACATAGTAAAACTGGGCAAAAAAGCCCAAACTTTAACTAAAATACAAGAAATACTGGAACTCTAGCCTCAAGAAATAAAGTGGTAATTCCATTACCAATGTAATTCCGTTACCAATGTTTTGATAGGAAGAAGTTAAGATATTTCAGAAGTTGATGTTTTAGGCTTAAAGTAGGTATTAGATGAAGAAAGAAAATGTACAATTACAGAATAATTCAAGAAATTAAATGAGGAAAACCTCTTTCATATTTCGGTAACAGAATTACAGTAAAAACTTGGCAGATTTGGTCATTCTCTCCTGCAAATAATGAATGCAGTTGTAGAAAATGCTTTTCAAAATAAGATTCCAGGGTATAAACCTGTAAAATTAGGAAGTATACAAAATAATACGTTTTGGTTTGGGGATTAATTGAATATTTGAAGATCTGGCCAAGGTTCCCCAACATAAAGCCAATTAAAATCTTTAAATTTCAAATCAGATTTTCAGGAAAACCAATAAAGTTATTCCAAAATGGTTTTCAGTTCCTTATTAAGTATACAGTTGTCCATATAGGAAATGTAATCTCATAGAGATTTGATAAACTTTTGCTGTTTTTGTCATCTCCCATATGGAATTGCCCATATAGCTGCTTATTGGCCTGGTTAACTAATAACTTGAGTGTGTGCAAAACCCTTCAGCACACGCAAAATCTATAATGTGACCAATGATTGGTCATGGCATTTGTTTTGCACCAATCATTGGTTGTGTTGTTAGTTTTGCGTGTGCTAAATGGTCTTAGTAAATCAGGCCCTGTGTGTCTTACCAGTATAAAAATAAAATCTATCACGGGGGCAAGTCTCTATACTCAAATGTGTGTAACCGCATAGTCTCTCTGCAAAGGCAAAGAAAGCCTGCAGAAATTAAACGCAGATGTTGAATTTTGGGTAGCCTAATCCTTTCCTCCTCCTTACCCGTCCAATTCCAGAGAGGCTGTAAAACCATGCCTCTGTGATCAGCAAACCACCCCAGGCTATTTGGCTTGGATACTTTTTTTTTGCAAGTATTACATATGCTTTTTAAATACGTTTATTGATCGTGATTTACTGTGCTGTCCTGGAATTTACATAGTTTTTATATTACCCTCTGTTGGGGTAGGAGTAGGTAGTTAGGTTGCATTTAGCTTATAGTAGGCCTAGGTTACAGTCCGTCTTCCATGATACACATGTCATTTGATTGGTATATGGCTCCTAATGCTGCATTCAATATAACTCTTGGACTTGGCTTGGAAAAAAATCGAGCTATAACCTATTTTTTTTACGGTCTATGGCTCTAACTTGGCAAAATTGCATGGTCATCCTCCAAGTCAGTACCTCCATCCTCGGAAACTCTGACTAGAGCTGTCTTTCCGAATCCGACCTGACGGCCACTGACGTCAGGTCAACTCATAAATACAACAAACTTTGTTGTTAATGGAAAAACTAATTAGAAAGGAAAATTGTTTTTAGATGTTTTTTGGGTGTGTATTTTGCCTTATTCGTTTATAATGTTTTGTATTGATAATTCCACGCTTCGTGATAAAAGATTTTATTAAATTGATTCGCTCAAAGCCTCTATCTGCAGTAGGCTATCTAGCATTAGCTAGCACAGCAATATTTTTCCTCAGCTGATGAGTTGTAAGGAAAGTTGAAGTTAATTGACCAACATAGGGGTTTGTTTCTGCATTGTCATAGAAACCGGTCGGCGTAGCTTGAATTTTAAAAGGCTTTTTTTCTACGGTTTATGGCTTGAACGCATGTATAGGCTAGGTATCGTATCCTCTTAGCCTATATGCCTACAATTCTGTGATCGGATAGAAACTGTGGTGCGTCCCAATACTGAAAAATGTACCCTCCTTTCCTCCACTAGCCTACCACCTCCTCTCCTCCGATCCCCGGAAACGGATCTTTGTGTTTTAATATAATGTTGCTGACATCTTGTGCCTGCGGACCACCTTGGTGTCGATCCGCGGTACGCCGGTAAGCATTCCTCAGCAAGCCACTTCACATCAACACTACAGTGGCACCACGCATCAGCTTTGAACATTCACGGTCTGTGCACTAACAGCTTAGGTTACAGGTAGGTCACCTCTCGATATGTAAGAATTTGGTTCTTGTATTCTGAACTCTTTCAATCCACTGGATGTCATTTCACCTATTAAAACGATTAATTCTATCTGGGGAGTTTACTACGAAGCAGGATTACTGAGTTAACGTTAGCTGGATAACGGCACTGAGTAAAACCCAGAACGCTGCCAAATCTGGAACATGGACTGAAGTAAAAAGAGCTGTTCCGGGTTTTTCTCAGTGGAGTTGTCCAGCGAACACAGTAATCCTGAATCGTAGTATACCCCCCTGCTCAAAAAAAAATCTGGAATAATGTTTTTAATTAAATATTTTGGGGGAATTTGTGTCATATCTCAGAATAATAATGTGTGGTATTATATTTAGGCCTTGTATATTTATAATGTCAATATATCAACATAAATGCATGCTGAAAGATTCAGTAGTGCAGCAGTGTAGTACCAGGGATAAGGAATTTGATTTGATTCCCTGGGCCGGGACTGTTATTGACTGAAGAGTTGTTAAAATGGACAGGAGCCTCCTTTTAAAGACTTAATAATAACGTAATAAAGCAGCATGACTCACTTGGTTGGCCTGGAGAGGTTGCGGATGAGCCGGGAACGTTCCGGGCGATTCCGGTCAGCTGTCCCTGTATGTTGTGCACGGAGACGGTGAGGGTCTTTATATCCTGAGCCTGTTTTCGCTGGGTCGTGTGCAGCTGTTGCACCCGGGCCCAGACGCTGGTGGCGTGGCGGTTCAGGGTATCCGCCACGCGCTGAAGGCTGGTCGACACGTCGCCGCCCGTTTTACCGCCGCCGGTCGCATCCGTCCGCCGCCGGGCCAGCTCCGCCCTTACCTGCAGGCTCAGCTGCTCCAGCCGGGCTCTCAGCTCCTCCACCTGGCTGCCGCTCGGGGGCGGGGCCTCGCGGTCGCTCGTCCCGCAGGCCCCGCCCACCTGGCGGCCGCAGGTGGCGTTGAGGTTCCGGAGTTCCTCCGCCTGCTTGGTCACGGACTCCCCTAAACTGCCGACGGAGCCCTTCAGAGCCCCGATCTCGCCCCTCAGGGCCAGCAGCCCCGCCTGCTGGTCGGCCAGGTTCCTGCTGTTGTGCTGGCCAATCAGAAGCTGCCGCTGCACGAGGCTCTCCAGCTCCCGCAGCTTCTCGCCGTCGCCGCCGATGTCGCCGCGAACCGCGTCCAGCTCGCTCCCGAGGAGGCGGACCTCCCTCAGGACGTCGTCGAAGGCCCCCGGCCGCGCCCCGCACCCCGTCGAGCACTGCCTCCCCAGGGCGTTCAGCTTGGCCTCCAGCCCCTCGATCTGCCGCCCGTTGGACGTCGCCTCCCGCCGCACCTCCTCCACGGCGTCGGCGGGGAAGGAGCCGTTGCCGTTGGCGATCTCCACCAGCATGGCGGTGAACTGGTCCTCCGTGGAGCCCAGGCGCTCCTCCAGGAGGGCGCGCAGGGCGTCGGTCTCGTTAGAGATGCGCCGGCCCAGCTTCTCGTCCACGTAGAAGCAGAGGGTCTCGGCGTTCCTCTCGGTGACGTTGATGCGCCCCTCCAGGTCCTCCAGGTGCGGGCCGAACACGTCCTCGATGCGCAGCGTGGACAGGCGCTCCAGCTCGTTGTCCATGCGGGCGTTTAGGGCGCGGTGGGCGTCGGCCAGGCGCCCCCACCTCCCTGCGCAGGTCGGCGATGTCGTCGGCCCCCCGGAGGGTCCTGACCGTGCTGTCCGTAGCGTCCGGGGACCCCAGCTGGAGGCGGAGTTCGCGGATCTCCTCCCTAAGCCCCGCCTCCTTGTGGTCCAGCCGCTGGGCCAGGCTCTGGAAGCCGACGCCCTGCTGCTCGCACGCCTTCCTCAGGGTCTGCAGGCCTAAGTCACAGCAGTTCTGCAGGGCGGACGTCTTTGCCTCTACGCTCTCCAGAAGCTCCGCCCTCAGGTCTTTCAACCGACTCTCCATGTAGGAATGCAGGGGGTCCAGAGAGGAAGGGGCGTGTCCATGAGATGAAGAGGCGTGGTCAATCGATGATGGGGTGTGGCCCTTTGAGGAAGGGGTGTGGCCCTTTGAGGAAGGGGTGTGGCCCTGAGAAGGAGGGGCGTGGTCCTGTGATGAAGGGGCGTGTTCATGTGAGGAATGGGCGGGGTTGTCAGCTGAAGGGGCGTGTCCCTCTGGTGAATGGGTGTGGCTGACCAGGTGCACGCTCTCAGTGGACCCGGCGGTCAGGTCACTGACGGGCAGGTGCAGGGTGTTCAGCAGAGTCAGCAGCATCTTGCTGGTGTCCTCCTGGACGTCCAGCCGCAGGTTCTCGTTCATGCCCGTAATGGCCGCCTGCAGGTCCAGCACAGTCTGGGACAGGCGCTCCATCTCCCCCTCCAGCCTCCGCACCCTGTCCCCGCCCTGCCCCCAATTCAGGGGCGCTGCCTCTCTTACGCCTGGTCCTGATGTGGCGGGGGGGAGAAAACCAGAGGTTATCACATGACCACTGAGGTCAATTTCCGTGAGCAGTCCAGGGCGTTTTCTCCCAACACAAGTAAGCCCCAGTGTCTCTTCATAGAATGGTTGCTGGAGACCGGCATCTATGTTTTTCATAGCATCTGATTTTAATTTAATACTGTGATGTTTTTCTTGGTTTGTGCAATATAGGTAATGTCTGTAAGCTAGCTAGATACCGTAAGCCCACGTTAGCTATACTTGTATGGGAATGTGACAAACTGCCTATCTGTTACCATGGCGATGTATTGGAGCCTATTATCGGGGATAATTATGTTGTTTTTTTTTGTTCCGGGCTATTAATAGGGACCTGCTGTGTTAGAGGCTTGGCATTTAATAGAAGCTTTATAGTACTCTTATCAATCAAAGCCTTTCTTTCTGCTTGTGGAAATGTACAGATACTATTATAGCAGTGTATTAGGCAATACCCTACAATCACATTATTTGAACTCAACCATGTCATTGAGTAGCTAATAAAAAAAGGAATGTTGATATTTTTTTATGAAGTCAAATGAATAATGAGGAGCAGACAGATCAAACAAAAAACAATCTGAATAGCAACAAACAGACATGTGCGGGTTTATTAGGAATTCCAAGGAGGCTAGAGTTTTAATTGGGTGCCTTACTGAGCCTGTGCTGGTTCTCTCCCCGGTATTGGCTGGGGCTGGTGCTGGGGGCGTGGCCTCTGCACAGTTTGTCCACTCACGGCGCCTTTCAGCTCCTTGCAGTCGGGACCCTGGAACCCGGGGCAGCACCTCCACTGCAGCTGCGTCACTGTCTTATACGCCGTCCTATAGGTGGGCCGGAACTGTGTCCGATACCTGCACAGGAGAGATGAACTATGAACTCTGACCTGTGAACCGTGACCTATGAACCATGACCGTTACCTGAGGCTGAGACGGGAACCATAAACCATGAAATCTGATCTGTGAACTATGAACTATGACCGGTACCTGCGCAGGAGACATGCAGCGCAGAGATACTTTGATAGATGAGGAGATACAATGGATGACGGCTTAACGCCATTCAGTAGCGCAAGCGTAGCATTTTATGTCATCTGTTGCACTTTGCGGCTCAGGTCCTAACTCGGATAAAATGAGATGCTGTATGTTGTGGCCTTCCGTTGTTAAAATGTTTCTGCGCTAAAAGTGTCGAAACCGCTTTTTTAGCTGAATAAATACTAGTTGTCACGCCACATGATTCACCATACTTTAAGGCAGACACGTTTTTTTCTTGCATAAAGAAGAAAATGGGAATAAAAGATTTCTAATCGTTGTTCTCAGGGTTTAAGTAGCGCCCTTAATGAAGTTCCACTTGACTTCCATTCATTTCTTTCGGCTGGTAACAGTCTGAGCACTCCTTTGTACAGGCCTTTACCGCTTCTTTACTCATAGCCTGGCCTTTACTGCTTCTTTACTCATAGCCTGGCCTTTACTGCTTCTTTACTCATAGCCTGGCCTTTACTGCTTCTTTACTCATAGCCTGGCCTTTACTGCTTCTTTACTCATAGCCTGGCCTTTACTGCTTCTTTACTCATAGCCTGGCCTTTACTGCTTCTTTACTCATAGCCTGGCCTTTACCGCTTCTGTGCTCATAGCCTGGCCTTTACTGCTTCTTTACTCATAGCCTGGCCTTTACTGCTTCTTTACTCATAGCCTGGCCTTTACTGCTTCTTTACTCATAGCCTGGCCCTTAGCGCTTCTGTGCTCATAGCCTGGCCTTTACTGCTTCTTTACTCATAGCCTGGCCTTTACTGCTTCTTTACTCATAGCCTGGCCTTTACCGCTTCTTTACTCATAGCCTGGCCTTTACTGCTTCTTTACTCATAGCCTGGCCTTTACTGCTTCTTTACTCATAGCCTGGCCTTTACTGCTTCTTTACTCATAGCCTGGCCTTTACTGCTTCTTTACTCATAGCCTGGCCTTTACTGCTTCTTTACTCATAGCCTGGCCTTTACCGCTTCTTTACTCATAGCCTGGCCTTTACTGCTTCTTTACTCATAGCCTGGCCTTTACTGCTTCTTTACTCATAGCCTGGCCTTTACCGCTTCTGTGCTCATAGCCTGGCCTTTACTGCTTCTTTACTCATAGCCTGGCCTTTACTGCTTCTTTACTCATAGCCTGGCCTTTACTGCTTCTTTACTCATAGCCTGGCCTTTACTGCTTCTTTACTCATAGCCTGGCCTTTACTGCTTCTTTACTCATAGCCTGGCCTTTACTGCTTCTTTACTCATAGCCTGGCCTTTACTGCTTCTTTACTCATAGCCTGGCCTTTATTGCTTCTTTACTCATAGCCTGGCCTTTACTGCTTCTGTGCTCATAGCCTGGCCTTTACCGCTTCTTTACTCATAGCCTGGCCTTTACTGCTTCTGTGCTCATAGCCTGGCCTTTACTGCTTCTGTGCTCATAGCCTGGCCTTTAGCGCTTCTGTGCTCATAGCCTGGCCTTTACTGCTTCTTTACTCATAGCCTGGCCTTTACCGCTTCTGTGCTCATAGCCTGGCCTTTACCGCTTCTGTGCTCATAGCCTGGCCTTTACCGCTTCTGTGCTCATAGCCTGGCCTTTACTGCTTCTGTGCTCATAGCCTGGCCTTTACTGCTTCTTTACTCATAGCCTGGCCTTTACTGCTTCTGTGCTCATAGCCTGGCCTTTAGCGCTTCTGTGCTCATAGCCTGGCCTTTACCGCTTCTTTACTCATAGCCTGGCCCTTAGCGCTTCTGTGCTCATAGCCTGGCCTTTCGCGCTTCTGTGCTCATAGCCTGGCCTTTACCGCTTCTTTACTCATAGCCTGGCCTTTACTGCTTCTGTGCTCATAGCCTGGCCTTTACCGCTTCTTTACTCATAGCCTGGCCTTTACTGCTTCTGTGCTCATAGCCTGGCCTTTACCGCTTCTTTACTCATAGCCTGGCCTTTACCGCTTCTTTACTCATAGCCTGGCCTTTACTGCTTCTTTACTCATAGCCTGGCCTTTAGCGCTTCTTTACTCATAGCCTGGCCTTTACTGCTTCTTTGCTCATAGCCTGGCCTTTACTGCTTCTTTGCTCATAGCCTGGCCTTTAAGTTCAGTATTTTCTTTATCATTGCTTCTTCTTATCACACAACTTGTACAGAAATCCAGCTCATTGGTACAGCCGGTGCAATCACAAAAATGGGATTGTGTTTATGGTGGCAAAGCTAAGCCCTGCGATTTTCTATTTGGTACATTCCTGTATTTGTTCTGTTTTGCCACACTCCCAGTAAAACTCTTGTTCTTTTAATGTGAGATAGGTGTTATACAAATCAATATTACTTATTCAGTCAGTGACAAAGCACTCAACTTTCCCACAGATCACACCAAATCAAATATGGAATCTTGCTTCATTCTAATGGCTGGGATCTCGGCTACCACAAATGGCCTCCTTGCCGTTGCTGTTGCCCCAAAACACATTTTGTGTGAACCACATAAAAGAACTGGAACATTCTTCTTAAATCGAAACGGGTTTTGATTAATTGTGGAACGGGAAACACGTTTTGACTCAACAACATCGTTTTGAACTCAAGTACGACAAGCAAGCCCCATATAGCATTGGTTATTAGTTTTTCTTTTTTCCTTTCATGTGAAAACATGTGTTTATTGTTTCCTGCGACTCGCGGCTGCATGGGATGGGATAGGCTAGGCAGCTGCGCGCTGTTTTTTTGGGACAGTGTGCACACAGGTCGTCCACCCACCCACTCTCTCGAGGCACTTACGTCATGCGCTCTGCGCAGTCCGGTTGATGCGGTGGACACGGCGCGAGCTCCGGCTCCAGATAGCTCTCCGCGCTTCCCAGGACTGAGCAAGTCACATTCTTGTACACAACACGCGCGCACCAATTCCTGTAATGGACGCATATGTAAATTTGAAATGCATATGTAAATTTGAAGAAAACAAAAACGCAACAATCTATTGACATGGAAAATGTTACAAGAACTTTAGTGTCCCACCACAGCGTCTCTTTTGTTATTCAAAGTGACCCAAACTGTCCTCTTTCAGTGCTACAATAAGTTAATTGGACACTGCTCTGCGTGATCTCTCACACTGCAACATTCCATGGAGACTAATAGCTAGGATAGTCATACAAGAATGATGATCGTTTTGTTTGGGAGTGTTGAAATTGCAGTAATAAAATTAACCAGTTATAAACCATGATTGCACCCTGTGCGCTGGCACACCACACACGAAGTCAAAAGCCACATAAAAGCGCACGGTGAATACTCGCGTCAGGAGGCGAGTATTACCCTTATTCTGAAACGAAATAACGGAAGCTCGAAAACTCCACCACTAATAAATTTCTAACCGAACAGAGTTTGGACCAGAAATACCAGCACATAAACAAGAGAAACGAGCCGGTTACTCACTTATTCCGGTGCCTGTGACCCCCTCCAGAATACGCGGATCCCTGGAACAAATCGTAGCTGGACGGAGTTGCTTCAATCAGCAAGCCAGTGAGCAGGAACGAAAGGATCGAACATCCCACGATGGATTCGATTTGAAGTCGCTTCATTTTGTACATAAATTGTGCGAGGCCATGCATATTAAATAATAATAATAATAATTTACAAAACGCTTCCACGCCAGCTGCACCCGGCGCAAATTAAACCGTTTAAACGGGCTCGACTTAGCCTCCACCCAACACTGAGTTACTTCGGGGAAGTCCTGAGTTGTTTAGGCAATCCAGACATTACGTTTGTGATCCTCTGGGAGGGGTATTAGATAGCCTACCCTCCTCCCACTTCCACAACACAAAACAAAAGTGCAGTACTTTTCACCGCATGCCAAAACGAACACTCAAATATACACTCTTATCGATACCTCTTCACTGTAAAAAAAAAAAGTTAACCAAACTTACGTGGACTAATTAATGATGTGGCTTATAATGATATCTGTATATGTAGGTAGGCTATACGAGCTATGTCTTAATTATGGCACTAGCTGCATTAATGGAAATAACAGCACAGTTTAAAAGGAATCAAAACTTTTATAACTTTATACAGAGCCACATTTTGAGATGAAACATTTATATTTTATGTCGGATATGAGCAATAAAATAGCTTCACATATTCAGAATAAATAATCTCTCATAGTTGTCTCATGTTTCAAAATTGAATGCAAAACATTACTGAAGGTAGGCTAGTTCATATTTCCTGCATGGAAACTATAAATCAGGCGGTGTATGAATAGATACACAGACACATAGCCGACTGTACAGTCCAAGCAAACTGAAATGTGAGTGTAACTGTTTTTTATATTGTGGACATTCTAAAGGCTTAAAGCTATTTCCCGCGCTGACAGACGTTACGCGCAGTCACACCCGCTGTGACGTCATTGCCCCTGTGCCAGGTAGAAGCGCGATTAGTGATGCTCACAGTCCCGCGCTGGGCGCCAAGTTATTTTTTACAAAAACAAAGAGAAAAACGACCGGTGATGCTGACTCTCCTGCCTGCCATGACCGAGGCAAACTCTTTGGGCGGATACCTGTCTTAGCTACCGTATGTAAGCCCGCATTAAGTAAACCAAAGTTTGTGCCTGGTTTCTGGGGGAGAAGAAAAACAAACTATTACGGGGAAACTATTACCGCACACTGGGACTTTTGAACAGCCACGAGCTTTCTTTTTTCTAAAAATACGCGTGAATTCACAGAGTAACTGTCATGGGATGGGAGTGCACAGACACATGTCGAAAATTATGATGTAATAAATGCTTCCACATGTGTGGGTGTCTGGTGTTTGCGGCCCGCCCGTGTCTTAATGGACGGATGGTTGTCACCTCTGTCACTGCCCAAGTCATGAGACACTTCCTCAGGGCGTATGGTTTGTCTCAAAGGGCGGGGTTGCCTCAGGCTTGACCCCTTTCACAATCCCCAGATAGTATCAGAGTATCTGCCTCTCTAAGAGGACTTTCACTCTTGTTTTTTTTAGTAATCCCGGGTACATTTGCTCTCTAAATTTGGGAAATTTGATAGGTAGAAGTTCTTTCCTAACCCAAAAGTGCCCCAAAAATGCGCCCTGGAGTTTGGTCAAGGCAGTTTAATTTCGCTTCCGATTTAAGTCGCTGGGGTCCAGTTCACAGCTGATTTGCTCCAATTCCAGGAAATGGTGGAAGAGTTCACATATGAAGTGAAGATATCATTAGTGATGCGCTACCTAAACTGGTTTAGTGGACATACACAACATGGCGGTTGTGTTGACGTGAAAATATATTGCACAAATGTAGAGTATTCGGGGGGCAATTGTAACGGGTCAATTGTAACACAATTTTTTGTTACAATTGCCTTCAACCCTGAACACATGAAACTAGCTAGCTTGCTGGATAAATCTCAGCTCAAGCTTGTTTCAGATTGGTGCAATTTTATGGTGTTGCAATTGCTGCCTGTTACAATTGCCCCCAGAGTACTCTACTGTTGCTCTGCAGAATTTTACAGTATGCATCAAACTATTGATGACGAGAAGATGCACTGTGGTTTGGTCTCCAGCAAACAAAGTATATGTGAAAACAGCCTTACTACGAAGAACACTGGAGTGATCCTGGATGGCTAACCAACCCTCTCTCTGAGAATTCTGCCCTGGTTTGCTGAGCATGCAGATTCGTCCTGTCCGTCATCCAGTAACTCCGCCCCTTCCTCACTGCCTACCCAAACTTGCTCTTTGTTCAGGACCCACTTAATGAGTTAATTTATTTTCTGTGACCTGAAAACCTTATTAAAATATATGTATACTGGACCAAACTCCTCACCCAGCCACAGTTGGTCTCCTGCCTGACCTACTTGACCAACTTCTGGCCTAGCTGTCCTCCTGCTGCTCCCACCTTGCGTGTCTCCTGCTGCTCCCACCTTGCGTGTCTCCTGCAGCTCCCACCTTGCGTGTCTCCATGCATCTGCCCAAAGGCATGTGCAGGTCATCCAGAACCCCTTTGTCTCTACAATCTCTCAAAATCCTCCCGTCTCACCCTGTGTCGACCTTCCTACCTGTAACAGCTTGCATCAAATTTACCGCCTGGGAGCAAGTCTACGGGGCGGTAATGTTGACGGTGCTTCCCGATCTTTGCAGAAAAATTCACCCGAAAATGGAAAAATATACAAACAATACTACAACACCCAGAGCAGAATATGTGTGATTCCCTTATTTATGTGATGGCACTCCTAAAAGTTAGGCAAATTACCCCTGACGTCTTGACTGGGAAGAACTCTGTTCATGTATGAAAGAAGAATCATAAGCACAACAGCTTTATCTTTGCAATATAAAAGCGAATCATATGTATGAGCAAGTTGGCATGTCAATACGATGTTCCTGTTTTTTAGATTTTTATCTTGAAAGTGCGTGCGCATCCATTTCCACATTTACTTTCTTCAAACTCCCGTAGTTCATAGCAAAGTCTTTGTCTATGAGATGCTGGTGAAACGCTTGATGGCGATTGTATTACAATACCCTGTGTTATTGCCAGAGGTGGAAAGTCCAAGCGTCAGAAAGTAAAAGTCCTGCCATGTGTTTGTTCCACCCATGAACTCGGCCAGCTGATTTCACTAATTAGTTCTACCTCCTGGCTGAAGAATTGTGCTAATTAGCAAATCCAGGTGATTAGAACAAAAGACTGGGGAGGACTTTTACTTTCTCACCCTGGATTTAGACCTGTGGTTATGGCACCTACTGCCGCCCTCCGACTATTCTGGCGCCTCCTGGTGGTGGAATAAGCTTCCTACACACTGGACCGCATGGGTGGGCTCACAAAATCACTCTGAAAATCTGCTCTAATTTCAGTGCTCTGTGGTTCCAGTATCACAGAGCGCACAGAAATCTGTCAATTTATGAATGACAATAACCTCTTCAGGAATTCCTTAGATCGGAACGTTCAGACACACGGATAAACCGTCCGTTTGGCCGGAGTATCCAGTGCGCTCCCAGGGCGTAGCGCTCTGAATTTCCAAACAACCAGTGAGACCTCGGAGTGAGAGCTAATAAACGATAATAAACGAACGCACCCCATACGTGCTCTCTAATGAGCCACTTCTATAGACCGCACCCAGTCTCCCATAACCCCCCCCCCCCCCCCCGACCTTTGACCTCTGATTCCAAATTTTTTTTTCTTTCTTCTTCTGCATATATTGGATGGGAGAGTTGACTCTGATTGGCTGAATGTGATTATGCTAATGCTATAGTTGATCCTCACACTTCCAGTTGCAGTTTTCCCCAGGGGAGCTTTCCCTTGCCATGGTCGCCCTCGGCTTGCTTTTGTGGTGGGGGGTGGGGGGGTTAATATGCATTATGCTGTAATGTGAACTGTGGCAAATGTTTTCTGAAATGCACCATGGATATACATTTATTTTGATTAGATTTTTATAATGTATTTTATAATGTTCTGTTGTTACTGCTGCTCTTGCTACTTAAATTATGCATATAGCAATAATTGCAAAAGATAAAGGCAGAAAATAATATGTAGAGAATCAATGAGGATGCTGCCCAATGATATCAGTAATGGTGGCAGGACCAATGGCTACTGCATATGGACAGAAACTGTTCCGCTGATGATGATAATATTCTTATTCCTACACCGTGCAATTTTCAGTGTTAAATCAACTCTTACAGAGTCCATATTGCTCCCATTGGACTCAGTTATACTCTATAAGTATATGGTACACTCAGTGGCCACATTATTAGGTATACCTGCTTGTTAACGTTAATAGCCTGCTCCTTCAAACAGCAAGTCACGTGGCCGCAACTGAATATACACTACAGTGTCATAAATAGATCTGTTGATGAATTGTCTCACAGAATGAATGCACGCCGCATGTAGACCTCTTCTTTCTCCAGCAGAGGGCAGCAGAGTAACATGAAAGCCTTTGCAGCCCATTGGGCATGCTGTGGAGAGGCCAAAGAGCATTTGAGCCCAGGCACATGGGACCCGGATAACAGAAGTCTCTCTCCCTCCCTCACTCTCTCCCTCTCTCCCCCCCATCTGGCCACATCTCTGTAAATAATGGAGCCGGCCTGGTGTTGTCCCAATCTCCCGTTCCCAAACATGCACGGTACGCTCTTTTCTCTCTATCACAGGATCAGCTACGCAGTTATAACACAACGCAGGCGTTTCAAACTGGCCCTAGAGGGCCTCTGCGTCAGCAGATGTGTGTGGTTTCCTCTTCAAACAGCTGCCAGTTTAGGTTTTATGGGAAACAAAGTGCCTGGGACTCCAATCAGTGACTGAAATGAAAGACTTGAGCGCTGGAACACACAGAGAAACCAGCACACAGATGTAGTCCTCCAAGCGTTTCCCACGTATCCCAGCTTCGACAGATGATGCACATGGTCACCCCCCCCCCCCCCTCTCTCCAGGTGCACTGTTGGAGAAAGATCGAAGCGGTGGCATGTCGTTTTGGGCAGAACTCTTGGCTCTGACTCAGGTTGGGTGAGTCACTGCAGGTCGCCTCTCTTCCTCAGGAGAGTCACTCTTTCCCCAGCATGGCCTGGTACCACGCCCAGTCAATCAAAGTCAAGTCAATTTATTTGTATGTAAAAATCCCTCTGGATCTTTTACTGATGCAATTCAGTTTAAGTACCTTAATCAAGGGCACGATGATGCCTCCCCAGCTGGTTACAACAAGCCAAGTTCCATAGCCATCCTGGTAAGCTGCCATCTTGGTATATCTTATATGGGCTTTATTTAAAACCCTTTGAAGAGTAGGTTTTTTTTGGTTTGTTTTTTCCAGAATTCTAAGCCAGTGTTCTAGAACTCCATTGCTGTCAGTTACCAGTAGTGATTGTTACATCAGCATTAGAATGTTCGGTTAAGAACATGCTAATCACATTTTGGATGTGTTCTTACACTATAGAGGGCTTTTCACACTGCACTTAACTCTGGGCGAAACGCATTCTAGGACCGTTTTTAACCCTAGGTGAACTGGGCTGTTAACCCTACGTTAACATACGTTTCACACTGGCAAGTTCCAAAGGGGGCTAACCTTTAGTGTTAGCTGGCCCTGCTCCAGAGTAAAGTTATTCCTGTAAACAGGGGCTAACTGTTGCCAGTGTGAATCAAGGTTAAAATAAACTATTTCTGTTCTCCAATCACAGCGCATCATTCTAGAATGTAAACGTTAGTTACGTGTATCAATTGACATTTAACCCGGAGCTAACAAGAGGCATTGTGAATCATAAGAAGACTTAACCACGGGTTAACTATGTCCAGTGTGAAAAGCGTAAAAATGGTTAAAGGTTAACGAGGGAGGTCAACTAAGAACTCTGTTCTCTTTGGCAGTGATGACCTGGCGACTTAAAGTGTGTCGGGAATTCAAGGGATTGTGTCACCAATCAGATGGATGTAGACTGTAATTATGTGGCTCGATGTGGAGAGCCGCTTTTGTGGTAATTTGTCATGGACACCAGACACCAGCTTTTCTCTATTAGAAAGCGCCATTTGATTGTTAATGGACACAGTGAGGCATCAAATGCATGTATTTGATTAATAGGTTGTTGATGCCCCATTTGGACATCAATTACTGTACATAAGGATAGAAGGCAAATGAAAAGGAAATCCAATATGTAATGAAGGTGGAGATGTACACTAGGAACAGATGCCAAGAGTCAAAGATGAGGCTATTTACATGTGTAGGGAAAATTAGCGTAGCAGGTTAAAGTAATTGTACAAAAAGACATAAGGGGATATGAATAATGAAAAGAATAAAATAGATTTATAAAAATGTACTACGGTAGTTATAATAAATGACACAGTATGCGATTATCTTGGTGCTACCTTTACCTGTATCTCTGAATGCATCAGAACTCAATTCTCTTCACTATGTGGGAGGAGGATTAGTGGACCTGCCCAGAGGAAAGTCTGCCTTTATTTTATTCTCCATTTTATTATTTTCCCTGTTCAGTTAAGAACATTCTAATCACATATTTGTGATCTCGCACCTTAAAGGGTTACATGTGAAGAGTGTGACTGTGAGAGACTGTGAGTGAGCGGGTCTGTTTGTGTGGGTGTGTGTGTGTGACTGAATGTTTGCAAGTAACTGAGTAAATTACACTGTATGTGAGTGTGAGCAAGTGAGTGTGTGAGAGTGAATGAGTGCGTGTGTGTGAGTCGGTGTGTGTTTGTGTGTTGGTGTTTGTGTCGGTGTGTGTTTGTGTGTTGGTGTTTGTGTCGGTGTGTGTTTGTGTGTTGGTGTTTGTGTCGGTTTGTGTGTGTGTGTGTGTGTTGGTGTTTGTGTCGGTGTGTGTTTGTGTGTTGATGTTTGTGTCGGTGTGTGTTTGTGTGTGTAGGTGTTTGTGTCGGTTTGTGTGTGTGTGTGTGTGTGTAGGTGTTTGTGTCGGTGTGTGTTTGTGTGTTGGTGTTTGTGTCGGTGTGTGTTTGTGTGTAGGTGTTTATGTATGTGTGTGTTTGTGTAGGTGTGTGTGTGTGTGTATATATGTGTGTAGGTGTTTATGTATGTGTGTCTGTGTGTAGGTGGATGTCTGTGTGTGTAGGTGGGTGTAGGTGTTTGTATGTGTGTGTGTCTGTGTGTAGGTGTTTCTGTATGTGTGTGTTTGTGTAGGTGTGTGTGTGTATATATGTGTGTAGGTGTTTATGTATGTGTGTCTGTGTGTAGGTGGATATCTGTGTGTGTGTAGGTGGGTGTAGGTGTTTGTATGTGTGTGTGTCTGTGTGTAGGTGGGTGTGTGTGTCTGTGTGTGTGTGTAGGTGTTTCTGAATATGTGTGTGTGTGTGTGTGTGTGTGTGTGTGTGTTTGTGTAGGTGTGTGTGTAGGTGTTTGTATGTGTGTTTGTGTAGGTGTGTGGGTAGGTGTGTGGGTATAGAGACAGCTGTGTGGGAGGATTAGTTTCTTGGTCTATAAATGAGACAGATCTCTCAGGGACAGCAGTATTCTGTAGAGATACAAGGCCATTCTCATCTCTGTTCTCATCTTCCTTTCACTCTTTCTCTGTGCTGTACTATGCATTTTTAAAAACAAAATGCCACTTTTATGTTTTGATAACAGGGTAAAAAACACAACCTTGGCTTGTATTGATTATAATCCCTGTGAGCTCTTGGGCTTTAGAGAGGGAGAGAAAGAGATGAACCTGTGTGGCCGGAGGTGTTGCGTCTGCACGCTGACCAAAGAGCTACCAGGATAAAGACTGTTTTATTCCTCATTGCAAGAGTGTGAGATACAGAGGTAACAGCCGGATTAATCACCCAGAGCGGCTCTCTTATCAACTGCATAACCTGAGCGGCTCTCTTATCAACTGCATAACCTGAGCGGCTCTCATATCAACTGCATAACCTGAGCGGCTCTCATATCAACTGCATAACCTGAGCGGCTCTCATATCAACTGCATAACCTGAGCGGCTCTCATATCAACTGCATAACCTGAGCCAAGAGTTTACACGCACGCACGCACGCACGCACGCACGCACGCACGCACGCACGCACGCACGCACACCACCACACGCACATGCATGCATACATACATACACCGCACGCACGCACGCACGCACGCACACACACACACACAGCACACCACACCGCACGCACGCACGCACGCACGCACGCACGCACGCACGCACGCACGCACGCACACACACCACCACACGCACATGCATGCATACATACATACACCACATGCACGCACGCACGCACGCACACACACACACACACAGCACACCACACCACACCACACGCACGCGCATGCATGCATACATACATACACCACGCACACACACACGCACACGCACACGCACACGCACACACACATGCACACACACACACACACACACACACAGATTGTGTTACATCAGTACATGCACACACATGCACACACACACACACACACAGATTGTGTTACATCAGTACATGCACACACATGCACACACACACACACACACAGATTGTGTTACATCAGTTGAGGCATTGTTGGTCCCGCAGGACTTTTGGGAAGATTTGCTCTGGCCGAATGAACCAGGCGCTTATAAAACAGTTATTCCCGCTCCTAGTGAATGGCCAATTAAATCTGGGTTAGCCAGATGTGCCGTCACCTTATTGGCAGAAAACAGAGAGGAGCTCTGCCAATTAGGGAGGGCGTTGATAACTAGAATGGCAGTGATTGGTGGATTCTACCAGGGTGTGAAATTAACACCGCCAGCCAATTGCTGGTTAGTTTGATAGTGGGTGGTTAGATTTTTTTATTCAAGTAGCCACTTTGGCCGGGAACCAACCAGGTTGTGTTATATTGTTAAAGGTAATGTGGTTGAAAAAATGTTGAATATGGTTGGTGATTTTTTAGAATGCACAAGCCACTCTGGCCATTGGGTGAAAATGTTCATTTCATGCCCTGGAATAAGGCTGATGGTGATTGGTGGATACTACAACAGGAAGTAGAGCCAAACCATAGCCACTCACCACTGGTGTTCTCCTGGCTGTCGCCAATGCCATCTCTAGACTGGGAGCTCCTTTCTGTGTTGCACTAAGGTGACAGCCTGACTATCTTATCTCTTTGTTTTTAAGCGGTGCAGCCGCTTCTATACGTGACATGTGTGTCCGTCTGTCCGTTCGTAGCATGAGATTTAAACCAATCAGGAGTCGCCTATACGTCACATGCCCGGCAATAAAATAGTAGCTTGAGAAAAGCATGCCCAGCTTCAGACAGCTCTATCTAAAAAAAATATACATGTCACAGCTTAGATATTCACAACATAGGAATCCTGGGAACCAGATGCACATTTGTCTATAATATGTCTTGTGTAGCTTAAAAACTGTAGTCGTGGTCATAAGTTAGAAAATGGGTTTGAAATTGAAATGACCAGCTGCCGCTAGAGTGGAGTTTTGAACATTCCACCATTTGTGTGAATGGGGAGCATGGTTCTCAAACAACACTGAATATTTTACAAACTAAAAATGTCACAGCTTAGATATTTAAACTGTAGGAGTCCCGGGAACCACATGAACATTTTGATACATATTATGTCTGTGTACCTTAAAAACTGTAGTCGTCGTCACAAGTTAGAAAATGGGTTTGAAATTGAAATTACCAACTGCCGCTAGAGTGGAGTTTTGAACATTCCACCTGTTAGCAAGGTGAGTCGCCGTAGCAACCCCCCGAAGCAAAATCAATACAAAATCTACCACCAGTGTTCTGCTGGACCCAGTCAGTTATGGAACGGCCCAACAATCCATGCACCCTCTTGTTGAGTTTGGAATTCCATTGTTATTGTTCAAGTAATAACTGTAATCTTTCCTGTTTGTTATCAGAGTACTAACTGTCATATTTCCTGTTTCTTCTGAAATACCAATGGCTGTCCTTTTTAATATGATTGCTCATAAACCTGCACCTCTTACTTCACAACCTGGGTGTGATTCTTTAAACCAGGTTTGGTCCATTTTAACCATTTATTTTGTCCATTGATGGTGGTTGATTTTGAAACAGTCTAGTGCTTTTTTTTTGGTGGTAAGGGAGAGGAACCTTAAATAAAACATTTCAATTTTAGCCCTCCATCCATTACGAGCATTTATCTTGTAGGGATGGAGGAGACTCCTTAAATATCCGCGTGCTGCGACATCCTGATGCTCCTCCATCTTTAAAAGGCCAGCGGCGCCCCGCTCTTCCCTCTCATTCTTATTCAAGGATCGTTTGTTAAAGCAGCACCAGGCTGGGATTAATGATACCGATGGAGAACAGGCTAATCTAACATGGAGACAGAAATGTCTCTCTGTACGTCTCCCATCTGGGGTGACGTAATCATATCTGGAGAGAGAGAGAGAGAGAGATGTATATTTTTGGTATATTATGTTCACTCTTATTTTATTCACTTCACATAAACTTATAAAATATGTGATTTATGGAATAACCACATATCATCACTTACTGTTCCATATTTAATAAAAAAAGAATGATTTATTTATATATTTTTATAAATATTTATTTATTGAGAGAGAGAGAGAGAGAGAGAGAGAGAGAGAGAGAGACACACACAGTACATCATAGAACTACATCATATGACTGAAAAGCACACATGATGAGAGAAGTGACATTATTTGGTCCCAAACTGGTAGACTGTTGTGCGAGAGCACGAGCAGGGATAAGGGTAGCCTAAAACCAAAATAAATACCGTAAAACTAAAATAAATACCGCAAATTCAAAGCGCTTGAGATTTTTAGGATTTTGGAAAAGAATGGCCAAGGTATCGGCTCAGAGCCAGTCACTTGATAAGGATCCATCGGTTCCCACCTGATCAAACGGCAAAACTTCAGACCCATGGGCCCATGGGATACGTTAGACCTCCAGAGAAAACAAGGGAGGAGAGAGAGTCTTCTCACCACCTCTGTCTCCAAAACGTCGACAAAACACATAGAAATATGACATACGCTATATCTTATAACACATTATGCTATTCTATGTGACAGACATGCCTAAACAAAAATAATAATAATAATAATTATTATTATTGTTATTATTAGAATATAATGTGTCTCTCTCTGCACCCCCCCCTCTCTCTCCCTCTCTCACTCTCCCTCTCTCAATTTCTCCCTCTCGCTCTCTCCCTCTCTCCCTCTCCCTCTCTCCCCTCTCGCTCTCTCCCTCTCTCCCTCTCGCTCTCTCCCTCTCTCCCTCTCTCTCTCTCTCTCACTCTCCCTCTCTCCATTTCTCCCTCTCGCTCTCTCCCTCTCGCTCTCTCCCTCTCTCCCTCTCGCTCTCTCGCTCTCTCCCTCTCGCTCTCTCCCTCTCTCCCTCTCCCTCTCTCTCTCTCTCTCAGCTCATCACTCTCATATTGCTGTAATGGTTTCAGAATCGATGCACACTGACCAGGGCGGGACGTGATGACAGTGAGTTATTCCAGAAAGTGTGGCCCCCCGTGTCCCAGGGGGCCGATTGGCTTTCCAGCTGGGAAGCGGCCAGCTCATGCCCTCCCCGCATTACTGGGGCTCTTAGCTCTGGGATAATGCCGGAAGAAGGGCCGGTGATTTCATTAAGCGGTGACTGGGCTAACTGTCTATTTCCTCCCTTCACCTCTATAATGCTCATATCCAGGGCCGAGACAGGCCCTCATCCTGCATTTGCACAGATAATTACCAGCAAAACCATGACCCTGACTTCACTACGGTAAGACATCAGCCCCGTTCCACGCAAAGGTAACAACAACAGCGTGTTTGTAACACGGCTGATGATTACACTTCAGACGTGTCGAAGGTTTTGTGTCACGGCCTGACCTTTATACCTTCAGGTTTTCCCTCGAAGCAGAGTTTGATATGTTCTTTTGTGCGGTACGTGAAAATTGTCGGTGTGCAGACGGTGACCTTTGACCTTCCCTATGATGACCTCGATGTAGCTGCTGTGGACCAATCATGTGACGGTCTGTATTCTCTATATATGGAGCTCTCACTGTCACTCAAACCTGTGGTCTACTGCATTAACCCCTTCCCAAGCACACAAGCCTGAAAATAAAAATGGTTACTGTTCTCGAACACCTTGCAGGCATAATCCTGGTCTCTTCTGTAAGGTAACCCTTAGGAGTTTGTTTGTATTCCAAGAGTCACAATTACTCTAAGCATTGATGAAGTAATACTTAATGAAGTATTATAACAGAAGCTCAAACACAGTGAAAGTGGAAGTTCTGGTCTAAAAGATTTATTTTATTTTGCTGGGATAAGGATACCAACTTTACCATGATTTGTGTCGTCTGGGGAACGTAGTCTTCGTTTTGACTGAGCCTGTTTTGTTACAAAATAAAGAGCCATTGTCACTATAACATTGGCATCGTACAAAAATAGCTTATATAGAGAGAATCATGAATTGTAACACTTTCAAACAGTATATTGTGTGACCAGATTAATTGAAAATGTCACGGTAAAACTTTGCAATGAAAGCAAATAATCTAAACCACTTACAGCACACATACAGCAGTTAAAGGGTTAAAATGCCACAGTTATCAGAACTTTCATATGTGGCAAATAATTCGTACCAACAATATGTGAAGCTTTATTACGTACAATATTGAGCTGATTCAGTACGGCAGCGTGCCAGAGAATGCCGTATGACCTTGTTAGATGAAAGACACCACATTTCAGATTGTGAAGAAAATACACTGTCACACACAGCAAAAGCAATCAAGGACTTTTCACTGCGTGGGCCTGTGATTAATTGTACAGGCCGATTTATAAAATAAAGAAAGAAATTAAAAAAAAAAGAAAGCTGTTCCCACAGATACAAAGGTAGTCATGAAATAAAAAAAAGAGAAAAGGCTCTAGTCGGTTCAGCCTTGACGTTTTCAGAAGTCTGTGCGGATTGAAATACTGGAGTGAGTCACAGCTCGTTCCTCCCAATGCGTAAAACCCATGAGTCAAGCCTCCAGACGGAGAACTCTTTCAGAACAGGCCGCTCTACAGGCTATCAAAGTTTGTTTCGCCAGCCTTGTTTTCACACATTTCTCTTTTGCTGAACCCTGTCACTTTGAGAGATGGAGCGTGCAGTGTGTAGGCAATCATATATAAAAAAAATATAAAAATTAAAGCCAGTGGGAGCCTCACATGGTGTAGATACCTGCTCTAATAACGGAACAAAGAGGCTTGCAGTCTTACACAGACCGATCAAAAGTATCATGCGCAGTTTTAGAACTCTCATAATCTCTTCATTTGTGCTGGAGCAAGCCTGAACTCCGCCCTGTCACCTCTGACCTCTGGGATGTTGATTGTCTCTGCCCTGCACTCTCAATCTCGGGATCGGCACCTCATTGTCATGTGATTCAGTAGAATGCTTTTCCATCCTACAGAAACGCAAGGTAAAGTGGGTTTTAGTGGGATGAGCTGTACATTGCCTTAAGAACACTTGAAATATTTGATCTTAGGGCATGGGGTTTGGAGGTGAGGGTTGCGGTAGGACGATTGCCTCCCACACTGGCATTCACAGTCTAAGGGCCAAGTTAACTAAGAGTTAACATTAGAACATTTTAATCTTATTGCGCATTTAGTGACTAATCGTATGTTCCCTTAAAATGATACGTTAATTAACAATAACAGTAACACTTAACTTGCACTATATGCCATAAAGCCTGCATAAATAAAATAAAATACTTATTAAAAAAAATAAAAGTTATTCTATTCTATTATATAACACTTTCATAAGCATGTCATAAGCAGACATGGCAGCATATTACAGCTTTATACCCAATGTCATAACACTGTTACAATGTATGCAAATTTCATGAAAAAGATTCCAATTAATTTATTCAAAACGACTGCTGCATACCATATGACGGTGTTATGACTTTGGTCGTAAGCTGTAATATGCTGTCATAACTGGTAATGACAGGTGTTATGTAGGCCTCATAGTTAACGGTTACGACAATGACCATAACGACACCATAATAAGGGTAGGCCATTATCCTCTCTTCTGCTTCTGGAACGCAGTTAAAGTTCTAGCCTGGACTTTCTTTCCACTCTTAGTGGGTGTGGACGTGAATTTCTGATGTACTCAGGCAAGCGATTAGTGCTTTCCAAAACTTTCTCTTTCACCAGTTTCACGTATCTGAGCAACTACTGTAAGGAGACGGATAAATAACTAACTGCGGGAATTTAATTCACACGTTGCCAGGGAAACGGTATTAGCTCTGTGATTTTTAAAATACTTTATTTTTTATTTTTTATCAGAGGTCACAAAATCTGTATAATGACCCAAGAAACAGATTGATGGACACTTGCCTATCAACAGGAGAATGGTGCCTCGTGATTGGGGAGAAACTTTGTGAGGGAAAGCGGTGGAAGAGGGTGTGAAGGGATCGAAGTGTAGTTGGGTAAACAGATCGTTTGCCATGGAAACGGCGGGTGAGCGAGGAGGTAGCTGCCAGGAGTTTATTTCCCAGAGGAGGTGGGGATTAAATAAAAGTGAAATGATTAGTTCCTTCCATCTTCCGCCCCTGCCTCACTGTGCGGCCCTGTCTGTGTCACTGTCTCTATACTGGGAGCGCCCCTGTCTCACTGTGTGGCCCTGTCTGTGTCACTGTCTCTATACTGGGAGCACCCCTGTCTCACTGTGCGGCCCTGTCTGTGTCACTGTCTCTATACTGGGAGCACCCCTGTCTCACTGTGCGGCCCTGTCTGTGTCACTGTCTCTATACTGGGAGCGCCCCTGTCTCACTGTGCGGCCCTGTCTGTGTCACTGTCTCTATACTGGGAGCACCCCTGCCTCACTATGCGGCCCTGTCTGTGTCACTGTCTCTATACTGGGAGCACCCCTGTCTCACTGTGTGGCCCTGTCTTTTTTTTCTTTGCACACCTTTCTCAAACAACGCTTTTCTCAGATGGCAGTCATCTGGATAATTGAGTCATTGACTGTCATGCAGGGTTTGCTTTAAACACCTTTCCTGACTAAACGCAGCTCGGAAGCGGAGTCCCCATGTGTGTGTGCGTATTCCCAGTGTGTCTCCTGCCCTGCATGGGAACAGTTTTTTCCGTTGTTGCCAGTTTGGGCTCTTTCAGCCAAATTGGCTGAATGGTCACTTTTTCATTTCTTTGCACTTCTGGGATTTAAATTTCCATTTGAGCTTCTTCTTTTTTTTTTTTTTTGCTTTTCCCCTTGTAACTTTCATAGCCAGATGGACTCATTCCTGAGAATAATTCATTCTTATTACTATTTCCTTAGTGACTATCCTTTCTGGCAATGTAATACAGTGCAATGTATTATAAATAATCTTTGGACTTTTTTGGAAAATGTAATGACAAATACCATATATTTTACAGCAATTCTTAAAACCATCTTGCAATATCCATAAACTTTCAATATATATTTGCCCATATATTGTGAAGTGTGGCAATATAATTTCTTATGTTTATTATATATTTAGTTGCAGTGTATTGCAGTATATGCCATTTGCCTTTTGATAGGTTTGGTGCTTTTTATGTCTTTGTACTTTTCTTTTGTTGTAATTTTTGCAAACCTAGCGACCCTGGCAGAGCACTAAGACAGGCCCTCAGAAAAGAAGAGGGACGGCCAGTCAGGTTGAAGATCAGCAGTCACACCGTAAAAGCAAAGATTTTAGATATGAGAAGATACGCAACTGGCGCTCTTCCCCATTGGATTTTCCGTCCGCACAAGGAGAAGTGATCAGGCATGTAGTGTTTTCAGGTAGAACGCAGTAGTGTTTTCAGTTAGCTTAGCAACTAAAGTTACATAACATAAGCTATGCATAGAGTGGCGCGCAACTGACCGGCGCTAGCCGGATTTAAAGTTGGTTTTCGTTGGATAGTCAAAATCATAACGGCTTGTAAGTAGTAGTACTGGGTCCTGACAACCTAGGCATATATAATCAAAAAAGGGAGACTTTTGATTTTGTTTGTCTGATAATGACCCGTTTACTGAACTGTTTTGTAAAAACTCCATTGACAGCCAGTCATTCAGTGAGCACCTGTTGTCTGTCTAATTAGTTCCAAGTGCAGACGTTCCAGCTCCGAAGTTGGACCTCTTGCTCCGCCTACTCTCTTTGGTAAAAGGCCCAAATTCCCGGGAGAGTCTGTACTGGAGGCTGAGTGAATTTGTACACCACCAGTAATAATTTTCCGTTTAAGTCAAAACTGAGACCCCTCCCCCTTCCTTAACTAACCAATCAGATGCACATAATAATCAGTCTCTCTGGGGAAGAATGGTTCACTAGTGTTCACTATGTGATACTTAAGCATTGCCCCCCCCCCCAACAATAAAAAACATATATTTTATCAAAAGATTCACAATTCCCTAAAATGTGAATTGTAAAATGTGTTACTAATTTGCTGAATCATTATGAACATGATAAATTGTATTAATATTACTCATAATCGGAAGAAGCGCAGACATCAGATGCTGTCGTCTCACACTCCCTCCTCCACCCACCCCTCCCTCCCTCCCTCTTTCTGTCAACACTCCATCACTCGACCGCGCGGCTGAGCCATGAGATTTAGCGCTAAGATCAGCGCGCAATAAAAGAAGATGAACGTGGAAGAGGCGGGGGAAACACAATCCAGCCGGGGGGGCTTACAGGAAATCGATGCAGCGGGCTGTCACGGCTTAAGAGCGCCGGGGAAAGAGTAAACGGCTCCTTAAAGCGATGCCGTTTGGCCCGATCGGCCGCCGAGAGTCTCCGTAGCTCTCCTCCGTCCGGAAAAACTCCCGGGAACGCCAGGCGGGGTGGGAGAAGTGTGGGGCGATGGCTCGGCTCTGTGGAGGCGGCAGATCCTGTTTAACTCCACAGGACAGCCCGGCTACCTGTCTGTCCATCTCTCCCCCACAGACTGGAAACTCACCCGTTCAGTCTCCATCTTGGCTCAACTAATCCTGAACTCTGAGCCTTGATTCCAGGGGTCGACTACCTTTAGTCAAGCTGAATTTAGCACTATGCTGTCAAATCCATTTTGTTACTTAAAGCACTATATTCTTCCCCGCTCGCTTTCCTGAACCTACCGCGGCAGTTAGCTGTATGTTGTGGGTTTGTGTGATAGGGCTATTTTCGGTTGCGATGCTGCTAATTGATATCATCTTTGCGCCTTGCCTAGCCGCTTGTGTGCGCTTAAACTGCTCAAGGATAAGAACATCTCGGGATAATTAAGAGAAGTTTCACTGCTTTATTTCTTTGAGCTCTGCTTCCATTATTGAACAACAATATGAGTTCAAATGCATTTCTAACCTGCATATAATGCCTTTCCTGAAATTAGATATTCATTAGCTTTGGAAGGAACAATAGCATGCCCTGTATTTAATTGTACACATATAAATATATCTACACCTGGCTCAGTCTATTGATATTTATGACAAACGCCACGGCAACAGTGTGAGTCAAAGATTGGATGAATCCGTCTGTCTGTCTGTCTACACTAGAAAATTTACCATTAAATCATCTCCCACAGAGTATATTTTATCACAATGAATAAACTCTGTTAGCAGTTGAATTAGCACATAACATTTTACTGTGTGCCTGCGGATAGTTTTACTTCCTGTTTATGTCAGCCTGTGCGTATCAGTCAATCAGTCTGTCTGTCTGTTTCTCTCTATATTTCATCATAAGCCTTATATTCAGTAATGGTCGGCTGATGAAATGTTTGCTGTTTTATAGAAGATTCTGAAGGTAATAAGTCAGCGATATGAGCCACGTGGGACAGGCGAGTGCCATTCCTGACTGCACTACTAAAATGAGAAAAAGAGAGAGTGAGAGATTGATGGAGAAAGAGAGACAGTCTATCTGATTTTATTTAACACCGCGCTCTTTACCATGGGGTTGTCCACACACCAGAGACTCTGGAGATATATAGGATAACAATATAAGTCAATGGGAGGAAAAAAAGCAATAGTATTCCCCCAGTAAAGAATAAATCACATAGGGGAGAGATCTATAGAGATACAGTATGTTTAAGCATTTTAAGCATTTAACAGGGGGCTAGGGGGCATGTGTGAAACTGTCATTGTGCACAATATCACCCCAACTAATATCAGTGGCGGCTGACAATCTATTGCTAATTGAAACAATGGAGTTCTAGAACACTGACACGGAATTTAGACATTAAACATTCCAAAAGAGCCTACACTTTAAAGGGCTGAAATCATAGCAGACTTCTGGGGCTTAACTTCACAAGAAAGAGTGGTACAATTCCACAGTATGAGAGCCATGTTATAGAGCAGGAATTAAACAATGACTCAGTGAGATCTGGTTTCACACAGAGCCGAAGGCCAAAGGACAACAGAAGATGTCGGTGGCGTCGTTTTAACAGTTAGGGTGCTGGATTATAACTCAGGTTTAGTGTACCCTTGAGCAAAGGCACTTAACCCAAACTGCTACAGTACATATCCAGCTGTGTAAATTGGTTGTGTATAAGATAAAAGTGTAAGCTGTGTAGGTATGTACCTGCTCAAGGCTCTCTAAAGGGCTTGTCTGTGGGTTTAAACTATTTCAATATGCCCTCCATGCACACACACATTACTCCACAGCATCACCATAGACTTTACATTGCCAAAAATGGAGAAATATTTTGTGTGTATAGAAGACCCATATGCTCCAGATATAAGGTATGTTTCCATTCCAATTATGAATTAAGTGATCTTGTAAATAATTTTGCCCAGCAATCAATGCTGAATGTGAGGGTGTATAAGTCCCTCCCTATAACCTCTATCTATCTACATCTATATCTAACTTCTACTACTTCTAGACTCTGAGGAGCATGCGTTCTACCATTGAAACCTCCTCAGACTGACAGGTGGTCTTGTTGTTTTATTAAAGCGTCTGTTTGCCCTGAGGATTAAGCATGCCGTCTCTTCCCCCGCTCCCCTCACCCCGTGGTTGGGTTTGGAGTTTGGGGTTTATTCTGGTCATTTTGAGCACCTTTCTTTGCCCTCCGGTTTGAGAAAAGCAGGTGTTCCACTCTAAATATGACCGTCCAGCGTCATGCAGCTCGCTAAATGCGGGAATGGACACTGAAATGTGCATAAAAATGAAAGTTTAGACCTGCGCTTTTTTGTCTAAATCACAGGAATAGCCAGACTGTCCGTCTGGCAGATCTGGCCAGTGCCAGAAGGACCGATCCGATTTTGGGCATACTGGACGGCACTAAAAAAATTATAATTAAAAATTAAGAAAACAATTTCTGCAGAAGCAGCTGAAAATGGCAGCATGGGCCCATATGGGCTGGTCTATTTGTCTGGTGCTAGGAGGGGGGGTTTCTGGTCAATTATATGTAATGATCATGGTGTAAGGTGGGGAGTGGCCCCTCTCAAAGTAGGCAGGCCCACGTCATAAAAACTGGTATATTTCAGCAGCGGTGACTCATGTAAATGGTTGATTGGTAAAGAATCCACAAACCTTGTTCTCAAGGCTTTGATTGGCTGCTGCTTGAAAGGACCAGCAGGCACTGGGGCCCCTCCAGGATGAGGGTTTGTAAACCCCGGTCTAAATGTACGTCAAGGCAAATGGAAGCGGTTTAAATGCACACAGAAATTAAACCACACCATAATTGGTGTGCATCACTACTAATCCCAAGACATGGGGCTGGCTCTAATCGTATTACATCACCCTTCCCACAGACGGGCAATATGCACACGTCTGCAGGCCGTGGGCACTTTGCAGCACAAGCAAAATCGATCGTTTAAACTAAGACTTCTCCCCGAGCGATCGGGTCGCGCTTTTCTAATAGAAAAATGTGACCGGCTGCATATTTGCACGTATTTTCATCAGGTCAGCCTTGAACAAACTCTCAAGAAGCCAGCGCGTCTCTCAGTGTGTCTCATATGGCAAAAAGAAAGGATGAATGTGCGTCGTAACATCGAAGGTGTTTCAGAAAAGGAATTGAAATTATTCAGAACACCTTGTGCGGAGGTCTGAAACGTTCACCGTCTGCCCTCCCCCGGTCTCCTAGCAGAATGGAATCTGTCCTGTACCAATACCAGTTAAATTACTTTCCCTTTTTTCCAGGCCATAGAAACGCCTTGACAATTATATCCCTCTGATACTGGAAAATGACCTTCAGGCTAGGCAAGCATCCATTCAGCGCCAATTCTAAAGCCCGCTTTTAATTGCCACAAAGCCGAGGGGTTGGGGTGGGTGGGTGGGGGGGTTGTGTAACAGACATAGAGGAGGCAGTTGAATCATGCAGGCAAGCGTAGCGGAACTTGGTTGAATCCTTGAGGAAAACAGACAAATTACCAGAAAGACAGAACTTAGGCCGAGGCCTTGACTTTGATTTCCAGTTGCTGAACAGCAAGAAGAAATATAATGACTATTATTTCCGGAACTTTTTCGGTGGTGGGCATGTAATGGAGAGGTTGCAGGTTTAAATCCTCAGTGAGGCATTGCTGTGCCTTTGAGCAAGGTACATAACCTGAACTGTAAAGTAAAGATTTTCAGCTTTATTGAGTGATGATATATGTAGTATGTAAAAAATATATAAAATAATAATAATAAGCTGTATAAGTTTCTCTGGATAAATATCTAAATGTAAAGAGTTTGTTTTATATACAACATATGCAAATATGGATATAAACCCATGCCAACTCAATTTACTTAAGATTAAAGAGGGAATGAGAAGGAGAGAAACACACACACACACACACACACACGCACACCCGCAATACCACACACCTTTTGTTCCAGTAAATTCTCCCTCCATCCCTGGTTCTTCACTAAGAGAACACACTCCTGTTGTTCATTTCCCTCAGTCCACCACAACAGCGCGCTCTGTTATAGGAAAAGTGCAATTAAAAGTAAAACCAAAAGTTTTAATCACCCACAAATACAGTGCAGATGTTGATCTGGCATGACTAATTCCATTCCGTTGTATAATTGATTGTTAGCGCTGTCCAAACGGCATAATGGATTTCATTTCATTAGGCTGAACAAGAAATGTATATAATAATGGTTTGGGAATGGGGCTTGTACTCCAAAGTTTGCAAGGCCTCCAATTCCCAGGTTGGGCCCTGCCGTTGACACCTTGAACACACTACTTAACCTGAGTTATACTGCAGTATACAGTTGTGTGAAAAAGTAACAGCAGCGTGTCATCAGACGTTTAAAAATCATCACGTTTAATATCCTTGTGGGAAGTTTCCTGAGCACCAGGTAAAACCTCCTTTAGAAGCAATAACTTTAACTGAGTATCTCCTGTTGAGGCTCTACCATTGCCGAGGAGGAATTCTGAAAACCACTCTTCCTTACAGAATTTGTTCAACTCCGGCCCTTAGTTTTTCCTGCAAGGATATTAAACGTCTGATGGTTTTTTGTTGAGTAGATAATGGAAAAGTTGTAAGTATTTGTGTTACTTGCAATATCACAACACCGTGTAACTATACTAGGACTATTGTAGGACAGTGGTGATAAAAAATCCCTTTGATTGAAAGAAACAAGAAATTAGGGGGGGGGGGGCATATTTTTAAAAATATATATATATATTTTTTACAGTACTGTATATCCAGCTATATACTTTTTTTAAATGTAAAGATTGTGTAAGTTGCTCTGCTAAATGTACTGTAATGTTATGCTAGCATGCTAATTAGCCTCTGTGCCCAGCCTGTGGTGGGCGTTGGACAAAAGTGTCAAAAAGTAGCTGCTTCATTGAAGTTTGGGGGTTTGGGAATCCGTGGTTTAAGTATCCAATTAAAATCCCAGGTTCAACGGGGGAACAAGCGTAACTCACTGTTCCTCTGTTCTGTTACAGAGGAAAGAAGGGCGTAACTCACTGTTCCTCTGTTCTGTTACAGAGGAAAGAAGGGCGTAACTCACTGTTCCTCTGTTCTGTTACAGAGGAAAGAAGGGCGTAACTCACTGTTACTCTGTTCTGTTACAGAGGAAAGAAGGGCGTAACTCACTGTTACTCTGTTCTGTTACAGAGGAAAGAAGGGCGTAACTCAATGTTACTCTGTTCTGTTACAGAGGAAAGAAGGGCGTAACTCACTGTTACTCTGTTCTGTTACAGAGGAAAGAAGGGTGTAACTCACTGTTCCTCTGTTCTGTTACAGAGGAAAGAAGGGCACTATTACATTATTCAACCCTCGTCATTGGAAGTCTTTCCTTTCTCACCACGTTTATTAAATTCGCCTCTTTTTATTCCCCCTGTAAAAATCTGAATTTTAAAAAATCAACAATTTTTTGTTAAATCACATTTGTCACCTTATCATTTTACTGTATAAAAGGTCTTGTAGAATGGTCCACTACTGCACTTGTTCTAACCCTTGTCATGTACTGTTCTCTGAGTGACAGAAATGTTTGAATGTAAATATCCTAATGCACGGTAGAATTTGTACAGAGCTGAGCTCTGTACAGATCTGTATAGGACAAACAGTGTGAGCTCTGTACAGATCTGTATAGGACAAACAGTGTATACAGATCTGTGCAGAGCTCACACTGTTTGTCCTATACAGATCTGTACAGAGCTCACACTGTTTGTCCTATACAGTTACATTCCCTTATGGAGAAACATGGCTTTGGCTGCTTTTGCTGCAGCTTATTAACTACGCCCGTTTGCTTTGGAGACGCACACTAGATCCACCATCGCTGTCTGTGATCCCTCCCCCCCCCCCCGCCCCCCTGCAACCTGTGAATAATAAAGATAAACTAGCCTTGATCTCAACCGCTACCAACATGCGACGCCCACGTCCATCTACGTCCGTGCACGTGGGCCCGCGTCAATCTGCGCTAGTCTGATTTATAACAGCCACCTCTTATCACGCAGCTACCAAGCAAACTGTGACATCACAGCCACCTCTCGTCACACGGCTGCTGTGTGTGACATCACAGCCACCAGAGGGAAGCGCGCTCTTGTCATAAATGGATAATGGAGGTTGGGACAGTGAGCGCTGATGGATACGATTAGGCATCCTAAATTGGGGAGAAAAGGGGGGAACGTCATAGCAAAATTAAACTGACGGATGATGTGTGGCCAGGTTTGAGAATTTGGTGAGGACACTAAGGAACCTACTCTGTGTGATAAGTGCCACAAGATCTTTCATGACCACAGAGAGTCAGGACCTTGATTTACATTTTACATATGAAAGCAACACATCTGTCTATCTCTCTCTCACTCGGACAAATCAGTAACCAATCAGCACTGCTTACCCCAATGCGTTTGATGCCATCAATCTCTAACAGCTGTGTGTGATGTCATCAACCTGCTGCAGCTGTATGTGATGTCATGAACCTGCTGACAACCCTTTTTAACTTATGAAGGGTCGTCCCCTGGACGCCTTTGCGCCTAGGTGGGAGGTCCTGGATTGGAAAAGCTTGAAAACCCCTGTTCTAGAGGGTTAGAAACCCCTGTTCTAGAGGGTTAGAAACCCCTGTTCTAGAGGGTTAGAAACGGGATTCTGAGTCTCCAGCGCTGTTCTTAAATGTTTCCATGGCTTGACGCATTCTTAAAAGTGGGAATTAATTAAAGATTACAGTTGTATGAAGTGTGAACATTCTAATTAGGCCTGCATGCATATTCATTTGGGGGAGGTTGTGTTTGGGCTGGGTTGTGACAGTGATATTAGTTAGCATCCCCATGGGAGTGCAGGCAACATGGGGAGTTATGGGTGTGTGGCCACATGAGCTCTCTGGTACAGCAAAAAGAGAGAGGAGGAGCTACAGACCTTTCACACAATAAAAAAATATATTACATTTATGTATTGGAAAATATACTACAATACATTGACCAACACATTTATATGGAGGCACTCCAAGTGTATATTTTGAAATGTGCCAATAATTTGTCATTTTTGCTTAATAATATACTGCAGTGGTGCCCAACCCTGTTCCTGGAGATCTACCGTCCTGTAGCTTTCCACTCAAACCCTTACAAAGCACACTTCATTCAACAGCTAGAGATCTACCGTCCTGTAGGTTTTCACTCCAACCCTAACAAAGCACACCTCATTCAACAGCTAGAGATCTATTGTCCTGTAGGTTTTCACTCTAACCCTAACAAAGCACACCTCATTCACGAGATCTACTGTCCTGTAGGTTTTCACTCCAACCCTAACAAAGCACACCTCATTCAACAGCTGGAGGTCTACCGTCCTGTAGGGTTTCACTCCAACCCTTACAAAGCACACCTCATTCAACAGCTGGAAAAGTCGCTGAGCTGCTAATTAGTAGAATCAGGTGCCAAATTAGGGTTGATATGAAAATCTACAGGACAGTGGAACAGGGTTGGGGACCACTGATATACTGTATACACTTGGGTGTAATAACATATTAGATGTTAATGACATCAAATCAGCAATTCATAAATAACTATGCATAATTCAGAACAGCTTTCCATTTTCACATTTCACAAATGAGAGATAAATAATCTCCAATATATGAGAAAATATATTTTTGCTGCATAAGGAAAGACGGAGCACCATATTTATTCTCACTAGCCCACCTGGGAAGACAGGTATACGGTGGGCCACGCCCTCCAGTCCAGAGCCTGAGGAAGACCTTCATTATGGATAAATTATGGTCTAACACGGGCCTGTTAAACCAATAAACATACCCTTGGCCTATTGATCAATGAGACGGAAAGAAAGTGTTATTCAGACACATGTAAAATAATGCCTCTACCCTGGTCTATATCGGCATAGTGTCAGCATAGCATACGTCCCATGAGTGGGAGAATAATAAATGGTCTCTGCATATTTTAAGATTGCATCGATTTTACTTTGTTCATGTCTGGTTGTGATAATCATATTCATATGTTGTTTAAGGAAGCATTAATTTATGGAATCGGATTGACCCACAATGCACCATTTTGTAGAGGATTGTGGCCCCCTGTCGCTTGCTTCCGACAGTGGTTTAGCAAAGCGGCACTTCGGCGGTCCAGTGAAGGCGCTGAAGGCAGGATCGGCTGTTTATAGAATGATAAATATTTTTTTGAGCGGTCTTGCTGCTCGCGGACTGCTGTAGTGCCAGTTTCAGAAACGTTGGCATGCCAACAGCTGGTGCCGACAGCAGCCTGGCATGTGCTTGCTTGCTAGGATGTGTTATTTTTTTAAATTATTTCTATGCGGAACAGATCACCGAACTATAGGCTATAGATGGAACAGATGCATGTTTGTGCACACACGCACACGCACACTCACACACATTTTAATAATTTTATTTATGTCCACATATAGAAATAACATCAAAGGACATAAACAATGGGGACATGCCGTAGGCTACATACCTCACGCAAATACGCGAACGTGGACGCTTCGAGCTACGCAAAAAAAAATTATTTTGCCGTGACATTTGTGAAAGACAAACCGGAGCGTTGCAGCGAGGAACGCTATAGCAGGCAGTAAACAACTTTCTTGTTCGATCTGAGCTTTCCTCTGGTTTGTCTTTCACAAATGTCTTGGCAAAAGAAAAACTGTTTGCGTAACTCGAAGCGTCCACTTTTGCGTATTTGCGTGAGATAGTCTATGTTTCGGCCCTAATGCTACAGACACTTGCAGGCTCATTAAGGGTACAGGTAACAGTACACAGTAATGCTATGGACACTTGCAGGCTCATTAAGGGTATAGGTAACAGTACACAGTAATGCTATGGACACTTGCAGGCTCATCAAGGGTATAGCTAACAGCGCTGCTCCAGATATGGTGGCTACCTATAATTGCTGACATGGAGCAATATCTTGCCGACTGCTTTGCCCGCAGTTTTTGCATTCCAGCCAGTTGCAGACCCCTCGCCACTCGTCTGTGAATGTTACCAAGGCTACCAAATATAAAACACGCGCACGCACACAAGCACACACACACACACACTTACACATAGGCTACACACACTCACATGCAACACATTTTCAGACACAATACCCCCTTTGATCACCTAGCCGTGCACACGCGCACACGCACACGCACATACAAAACCTCTTTGATCACCTGTTTGAAGTGAATCGCCTTTGATCAGGATTTCCTGTGAGACTCACCTGTCACCTGTCTGCAAAGACAAGAGACGATGCTGGGCACTGAAGACTCGCGAGGTAAACCTCCCCTAACGCTCGTACGAGTGCTCCCCCCCGGGCCCCGACAGCACATACACACAAACGCTACTCCCCGTCGTGATCGAGGAACAGCGCCACCGGTCCGTGTTTGTCACCTGGAATGAGTCATGTTCTTATTCCCCAAACACAGTCAGTCAGTCAGTCAGTCCCTGATATTACTGCGTGGGCACAATTTTACTTTATTGTTATTTTCTCTCGCAGAGATAAATTCCGTGTCTGAGATCATTTGAAGTTCAGATTGTAGTCCTACTATTTAAAGGTGGATATATTTAAAGCGCACGGCTGAGGTGGGAACACTGCGGAGCGCCCTCAGCGCTGCCTGGTGTGTTCCCAAGGGTTCCAAACAGCCCCCAAACAGGTTATACTACGAAGCAGGATTACTGAGTTAGCTGGATAACTGCACTCATTAAAACCCAGAACCCTTATAAATCTGGAACATGGACTGAAGTAAAAAGAGCAGTTTCGGGTTTTACTCAGGACAGTTATCCAGCTAACTCGGTAATCCTGCTTTGTGACGTAGTACACCCCCCAGGAGGGAAATTCACAAAGCAGGATTACTGAGTTAGCTGGATAATTGCACTGGTTAAAGTCTGGAACATGGATTGAAGTAAAAAAAAAAAAAGAAGCTGTTTCGGGTTTTACTCAGTTATCCAGCTAACTCACTAATCCTGCTTTGTGAAATAGGTACCCCCCTGGCTGTTTTTAAACTATTTTGCAAAAAAGCAAATACAGGGGTACAACTGACTACAGTTTGACCATCAACCCCTCAAAATTTAAAATACCAAGACAGTCGCAATCCAAATTAAAAATGAATAGCTTGTCAGTCTCTGCCAGCCATCCAGTATTGCCTTCTTAAATTAGGTCAAGCCTGCCAGTAAAATATATTTGCTTTACTGCAGAATTGGATTTTGGCATCATCCCTAAATGCACAGCAGCACATGATAACCAAACACAACCGCACATTACCATATACAGCCACACACACCACATACAAACACAACCGCACATTACCATATACAGCCACACACACCACATAACACACACGAAAACCACACCAAATGTATTTGTTTGTTTGTTTATTTATTTATTTGTTTATTTAACTTGTTCGTTTAAAATGGCTTTTGGTGTCTTACTAATAGCCTAAGTTAGGCTACTTCATACAGTAGCCTAGTACCAAGACAGCATGGCAATATTTTCTAGTGAAAATTATTGTAAAATTAAATGAACAGATTGTCCCGACAAGCCTTTTCATTGTTCGCCCATATTTGATTGATGACGTGTATCCGTCTCTGTCTCCTGTAGTCGCGTGCTCTAGCTAGTTAGCTTTATAGGTAGTGTTTTTCAGTATCTAACATTAGCTAATGAAAGGTACAAATCGGGTGCGGGGGAAAAAAGCGAGAGAATGAGAAAAGTTTAATTACACACTAAGCTTACTTGCACCCTGCTTTCCAATTACTTATTTTTTGCTGGTCTTCCTCCTTGTATGACAAGTGTTGCTGCTAGTTACATTAGCCTGTAGAGCGAGCACAGAAAATCGTTTCTTCACCTGTTTGGATTAACGTTATTAAATTATTTTTGTCTTATGGATGACGGAATTAAGACATGGACTGCGCTACATGATCGCCTGAGCAGCGACAACAACTTTGGTGAGTGAAACATCCAAAAGTCGGCCTTTATTTATTTCATATTTGAGGAAATATAATATTAAAAGAGTAACTAATCGCATCTCGGCACGAGTGTGTATGACTGTCTGTCTTCGTTCTCGTGACTGAGCTATACTTTTTTGTAGTTATCGAATATATATATATATATTACATATCGAATATATATCGAATGCTGGCCTAACGCGTCTATACTATTTTCCAATGGGCCCATAGTGTTGTAGACTGCAGTGTCAAACGCATGGCAACTAGCAATCTGTTTTTGTGTCTTTCAGAACCTGCTTTCTTTTCAAGGTTTAGCATTTACTACAGGTTTAACATACAGCACTGTGCAAAAGTCTTAGGCACATGTAAAGAAAATCCGTAAGGCGAAAATCCTTTAAGAAATAATTCAATTAAAAGTTTCTAAATATCAAACAATTGACTATAAAGAACAGTAAACAATAAAAAACGGAATCAAATCAATATTTGGTGTGACCACCCTTTCCCTGTAAAACAGCATCAACTCTCTTAGTTACACTGTTGTTCAGTTTTATAAGAAAATCAGCTGGTAGATTGTTCCAAGCATTTTGGAGAACTTGCCACTGTTCTTCTGCAGACTTTGGCTGTCTCGCTTGCTTCTGTCTGTCCAGGTAATCCCAGACAGCCTCGGTGATGTTGAGAACAGGCCTCTGTGGAGACCATACCATCTGTTGCAGAACTCCTTGTTCTTCTTTTCTCTGACGAAAGTTCAATTAAGTTTTTGGAAAATCAATGTTTGGAAATCTACAATTTGCTCTTTTCTACTGACACCCTAATGCAGAAGACAAAAAATAAGCATCTAAGAAAAAATCTACATAAAAAATCTAGGGTGCCTAAGACATTTGCACTGTACTGTATATATTTGGAAATGTCGGGGGAAGCCTGTGTGGGATTTGTCACGAAATATCAGCGATGTGACACAAGCGGTCACCTCACACAGTAATGATTTATTCATGACTGCCCCTGTATTACTGTGTGTTCTCTGTGAAGACTCAGGCGGCTGATAACGTTGTTTACTGACAGACGTGTTCTCCCATATTCAGTGATATGTGTGTGTGTGTGTGGCAGATAGCTAACTGTAGCTGTGGCAGACATTACATAAACATGTTCCCAATAACAAATAGAGATTCAGCGCTGCCTGGGGAAAATAGAACCCCTTTATTTCCACGGTTCAGAAGAGAAACGCCTCGGAGCCAATATTTATCCTGTGAATAAGTACAGGACAAAATCCTTCACAGACAGCCCCACTCCCACCCCTCTAGTTCCTCCTGCACAGAGAGAGAGAGAGAGAGAGAGAGAGAGAGAGAGAGAGGCTGTGAGAAGGCTTTCTTTCTTCCCCTGTTTTCTCTGGTAGAGAAAGAGAGTGAGAGAAAGAAAGAGAGCAAGAGAGAGAGAGAGAATCATATCTCCTTTTCAGGCAGATACCTCTTTCTTGTGCAGTGTGCAAAGAGAGACTCCTGAACAGAGACAGGTATGTCTATTCTGGACAGACAGACAGACAGTACTCCTTCAGCAGAGGCAGAATTATCTCTCTTCCTGCAGAAATTCAGAAATCCTGACTGGATGGAGAGACGGGTCTCCCCAGCCAAGAGAAACACGCACATTATTATTATTATTATTATTATTATTATTATTATTCATAATAATCATTATTTATTTATTATTATGACAGGTTTGTATGAAGCTCTCTCACTCCCCTGCAGCACAGAAAGACAGCTCTCCCTTCCTCTCTCCTGTACAGAGTTTGTTTTCTTCACAATTAATCACATTGTGTCGTGATGTGTCTGCTTTGGCAACACGGCGCTTCCACTTTTGAGTTTGAGTTTGACATCTCTCCCTCTTGCTGAGAGAGCACTCTCCCTCCTACGTAGAGAGAGTTTCAGATTCTGAGAGAACCCAGCCCTTATTAAACCATCTTTCTGTGGGCTATATATCCCACAATGCACCTCTCCAGGCAGCATGTGGGAGTAGACATGGCTGTGTTGTTATTTATGGAAGTTTCATATTACAGCCCGGATATCCTCCTGATGAGTAGGAATCGGACTCAAACGGCAGCACCAGACGGGTGCGTCAACTGCAGTAGAAAAAAAAAAAAAATATATATTGAGAGATGAATCACAGCAGCTTTGGGAGAAAAGGCATCCTCGTTTTTCTGATTTTCTCAGTCAGTGGTACACTAGTTTCCTATAATGTGGACTACCTAGGGTGTCAGCCTATATTTCGAAATTGCCTCGCACCCTAGTTAGTCCGCTTTATAGGGAGCTAGTGGATCATTTGAGGCACAGGATGGAAGGAGCTGAGTATCTAGTGGATCTACATAATCTGGGCTAGAAGCTCCCGTCTGTAGTTAAGAAGCTGAGCGGATAAAAAGAGGGTAGTAGCCAAAGGTATGACCAGCCAATCAGCCAAAGATGACTTTACATGACCAGCCAATCAGCCAAGGAAGACTTTACATGACCAACCAATCAGCCGATGATAACTTCACATGACCTCAGTAGTTCAAATTAAGGAGGAATACTTCAAAACACAAGAACCTTGATTTGAATATTTAAAAAAACCCTGAATCCTTGGCTTGCATTTTGTCACAGGGAGTTTGAGATTTTAATGAATCCATTGCAACTGAGACCATGGAAAGTTCAATATTCAGAATTTAATAAATGCTCATTTAGCTGCAGTTATTCTTTTTTTCTCCAGAGAGACTGAATTATGTGCTGAAAACGCCTTTCTTTTCTTTCCTTTCCCGAAGTCCAAGCATCCTCTGGAAGAAGCCAATTTCCCTGCCGAGCCAGCCTCCCCCTTGCTCTCTCAGATAGTGAAACACACTTAATTGTTTCTTTGAGAATCCTCCTCATACTCGCAGGCAATAAAATGTTTTATTTTCCTTCCATTGGCTATGTAATTGCCGCATTTTCTGAAGTTTCTTTGCAATTAGTTGCACGGTAACGTCTTTCTGCATTTTAGAACTGCATTTATCTAAAGTAGGAATGTTATTCACTGGAATTCACTATTTATATCACACATGCTTTTTTGTTATCAGTGCCGAATGTAAGTAGGTGCCATATATATATACACCGATCAGCCATATATATACACCGATCAGCCATATATATACACCGATCAGACACATATATACACCGATCAGCCATATATATATACACCGATCAGCCATATATATACACCGATCAGCCATATATATACACCGATCAGCCATATATATACACCAATCAGCCATATATACAGTATATACACCGATCAGCCATATATATACACCGATCAGCCATATATATACACCGATCAGCCATATATATATACACCGATCAGCCATATATATACACCGATCAGCCATATATATACACCGATCAGCCATATATATATACACCAATCAGCCATATATATTCACCGATCAGCCATATATATATACACCGATCAGACACATATATACACAGATCAGCCACAACATTAAAACCACTGACAGATGAGGTGAATAACATTGATTATTTCGTTGTTATTTTGGTTCTGTACTCTAGCAATTTGAGTTTGAAAGGATGACAATGAGGTTGAAGTGCAGACTGTCAGCTTTAATTTGGGTATTTTCATCCATATCGGATGAACCGTTTAGAAATTATAGAACATTTTGTACATAGTCCCCCCCCCCCCCCCATTTTTGGGCATCAAAAAATAATGGACAGTTCAACATAATGTAGAATAAAGTAATCATTTTTTATATTTGGTAGCATATTCTTTGCATGACATGACTTCCTGATGTTTGTGACCCAACAACATCAAAAGGCTCTTGATATCTTATTTTCTGGTACTCTTACAAGCGATACTATAACATCTCTGCATTTGAATGGATCTCTATGGGAATTGGGGGGTGGGACTAGATTTAGCTGTAAATTATGCTGGAACAGTATGGAATACATGGTTGGTAAAATGGCTGTAAGTCAACAAGGGTCTGAGGTATCAAACAAGCCTTAAACAATCACTCTGCTGCCAGATATGCAGTAGATATGGATGGATCACTTTAAGGGTTGTTTCTTCTGACAAATTTTCCTATTGAACTCTATGGATAAATAAGTCAGGAGAAGAAACCCTTCAAGTTAGCCATCCATATCTACTGTATTTCTGTATATACAGTGCCCTCCACAATTATTGGCACCCCTGGTAAAGATGAGTAAAAAGGGTTATAAAAAATTCACCGTTTGGTGAATTAGCTTAATCTCTCACTGAAAAAATGAGAAAAATCCAACTTTTAATTGAAGTAAATTTATTCTGAGAAATCCCTCAGCAAGAAATAATTATTTTAAAAAAAACCATGTGTGCCACAATTATTTTTGCCAATAAAACAGCACTGAGTCTTCTCCCGTAACATCTAATAAGGTTGGAGAATACAGAGCAAGGAATCTGAGACCATTCCTCTTTACAGATTCTCTCCAGATCATCAGTCCTAGGTCCTCTCTTGTGCACTCTCCTCTTCAGCTCAGCCCACAGGTTTTCAATGGGGTTTAGGTCAGGGGACTGAGATGGCCATGGCAGAAGCTTGATTTTGTGTTCAGTTAACCATTTTTGTCTTGATTTGGACATATGTTTTGGATCATTGCCCTGCTGGAAGATCCAACGATGACCCAGTTTTAGTTTCCTGGCAGAGGCAGCCAGATTCAGATAAAAAATTTCCTGGTATTTCATGGAGTTCATGATGCCATGTACCCTAACAAGGTTCCCAGGGCCTTTGAAGGAAAAATAGCCCCACAACACCACGGAACCTCCACCATACTTAACAGTGGGGATCAGGTTATTTTCGGTATAGCCATCCTTCTTTTTACGCAAAACCCACCTTGAGTGTTGGTTGCCGAAAAGCTCAATTTTAGTTTCACCTGACCATAGAATACGGTTCCTGTCAAAGTTAGCGTTTAGTCCAGTAGCGTTTAGCAAACTCCAGGTGCTTACATTTGTGATGAAATCACAGGACAGGCTTTTTTCTGGCATGCCTTCCAAATAATTTGTTGGCATGGTGACATCTAATGGTAGTTTTGGAGACTTGATGACCCCCAGATGCTACTTTCCTCTGTAATTCTCTAACAGTGATCCTTGGGGAGTTTTTTTGGCTCTCTTACTGTCCTCCTCACTGTGCGTGGGGGCAAAATAAACTTGGGTCCTCTTCCAGGCAAGTTTGTAATAGTTCCAGTTGCTTTTAACTTTTTAAGTATTGCCCTAACGGTAGATATGGGCATTCAGGTGAGTAGCTATTTTGTATAGCCATTCCCTGACTTTTGAAGCTCAACACACTTTTTCCTCATTTGATTTATGTGTTATCTTATCTTTCCCATGTTGATGTATGAATAAGGGAATATGGCCTCTTTGTCACCTCATATTTATACCCCAGTGAAACAGGAAGTCATGGATTACTGCTTGAAAGTTCCTAAACACTCTAATCAACTTTAAAAAGTAGAATATAAATGGAAAAAATGCCTCAGTTACATTTTGTTCATAAGAATTTCTAGGGGTGCCAATAATTGTGGCACACATGGTTGTGTTAAAAATAATTTTCTTGATGAGGGATTTTTTTTTCTCAGAATAAATGAACTTCAATTAAATCTGGATGGTTGGATTTTTCTCATTTTTCCTGTGTGAGATTAAGCTAATTTACCAAATGGTGAAATTTTTATAACCCTTTTTACTCATCTTTACCAGGGGTGGCAATAATTGTGGAGGGCAATATATATATAATTGTGTGTGTGTAATATATATATATATATATATGAATGTATATGTATATGTGTGTGTGTGTATATATATATATATATATATATATATATATATATATATACTGTATGTTTCTGTTCTCTCTCTCTCTCTCTCTCTCTCTCTCTCTCGCTCCTTCTCCCACTGTTATAGCATACAGTATGTTGGTCCTAATGGAAATCATCATATTTGATACAGTGCTGAATTATGTATTATTTCGTTTAAAAAAAATAATTTTAAATGCAGTACGTCAGCTTGAGAAATCGTGGAGGGTTCATAAAACATGGTTGAATTTAGAATATAATGCCACCCTTCTGACAAATAAGAATACTTAATGTTTCCCACACAATAGCCATAGTGAATGAGGCTAATCATTCTTGAAGGTTTTTCTTTTTTACTCAATATCAAAATTGACATCAATGCCGTAATGACAACGACAACAAAGCTAAACACATCCATCAAACACGTTATTGTCTGTCCTCATAGAGATGCTGCACATTATGCATCGTGTAATTACTGTGTATCATAAAGGCAAATTGGAGCCTTAATATGAAGCAAGACCATAATTACAACTCATCTACAGATGGCCAAATATTATTGTGCCTTCCTCTTCGGTTCGTTTTGAGCTATATGCCTTTATCTGAAACATCGGTGACACAATTTAATCACAAGAACTGAACAGAGAGGTGGTAGGCTATCTCATTGACTATATTTTTCGTATTTGCGTTGTTGGACATTGAATAATTTTTTCAGTGGTAACAGTTGACTGTTGGAAGCAAAAGGATACGGTGTTACAGGTGACACCTTGCGAGGTGACGTATTTGTCTGTTATACGTCACAGCTATCTGATCCTCTCCAGATGTGCGTGATCGTTTTTTTTTCCAAAAGGAAACTGCCTCCCGAAGAGAAGCTCGAGACTCTCTCACTAAGTTCTGTTTTTTACTGCATTTAATTTGTGAAAGTCTTGTATCTCTTCTCCATGATACCTTTTAAGTCGTATGTCTGGTCTCCACGATACCTTTTAAGTCGTGTCTGTTCTCCATGTTACCTGAATACGTTTACGGCAAACTTCTGCTTTACGTGAACGGCAAGCAAACTAATAAGGGCAAACAGATTCTAATTCTTTCAAAGTGAAACTGGTAGAATGCAGATCCGTGTTTTGCACTGTGTGCGTGAGCACTGAACAAACGGTGTATTGATTTGCAAATGAATTGAAGTTCGCTTGAATTTTCAACAAAGCAAATCTAGTTTTTTCTCATTTTTACTTAACCTGTGTTCCACGGCTTCGCCACTAGGGTGCACTGGAGATCAAACATTGCTGAGCCACGAGGGAGCGCTCACACCAGAACCCTAAATTAGTTCTCCCATTACATTCTTCCCACTTTAACAGCAGGAATTTGAACTGCTGCTTACTGAAACGACAAACCCCTTCCATTAAACAATGTTTTCTTTTGCCGACAAATGCCAGAGACATCCAATTAGCTCCACAGCTTTGTAACCGAAAGAATGTATAGATAACAACCTCATTCTCCTTCTGATGAGTGTTAGTGGTTTTCACCACTTTTAAAGGGACGATCACTTTTAAAGGGACGTTCGATGGTCACACAGGAGGGAATAAATACTTATCCATTTTACCGGTTTTCTAGATTATGTCATCCAGCAACTCGAATGGGTCTGTATGAATGCTAATCTTTTAAATAATAATAATTAGAGCGGATGGCTAATATTGCAGAAATAAATGCTCTTTTTTGTAGTCTCACTATAAAGTGGAACTCTGGGAGGCAGACAACGCTGTCGAAACTCAAAATAACATTCTCTGACCATCCTTCTCTTATAATGAGCTTCAGGTTCATGTTGTCTGATTGTTAGTCAGTGCACGTCCACACATCTATAATGCTCAAATAGTTTAATTACCAACATATTTCATGTTATGTATGTGTGTTGATTAGGAACATTATGAATATTGCATTGGAACTGAAGGCCCTGGTGTGGATGTCTTCCTCCTTCAAGAGGTCAATCTTAGTAGTCCCCATATTAATGACCTCACAGTTATGGTGACATTAGAATAGCTGACAGTTTCATTGTAAGAATGATATCGTAGGTATGGTGACATCACAATAGCAGACCATGTGCCCACAGGCATGGTGGTGGCATCACAACAGCAGACTGTTTCATTGTTAGAATTATCTCACAGGTATGGTGACATCACAATATCAGGCTAATGGTGTATTCAAAGGATCTCGGAAGTCGGAATATTTCCGATTTACGAGAAGAAAAAACGATTTGAACGTGACATTATTGTCATGTTCAAATAGTTTTTTCTTCTCGGAAGTCGGAAATATTCGGACTTCCGAGTTCATTAGAATACACCATAAGTGCTGTTGTGACATCACAGTAACGGACTGTTCTCTCATTGTTTCTAATCTCAAAGGTGTGGTTAAATCGCAAGACAGTGAGTCAGTGATTAGGTTCTGACACTAAGCTTTCTCTCTCTTGCTACACACACACACACACACACACCCCCATATAAAATTGTGAGTATAATGCTAAAGACTCATGTGGTTAACTGTTGGATCTAATGATAGGCTCTCATCATACATTCAGGTTTTTTGTTATAGCGATCTTTGGGGATTCGCGGTTTCGTTTGCACGATCGCCTTGCGGGTGCAGTGAAACGAGAAGAACCGGAGTGCGGACTGATCCGGGATAAGTGTCACTCTGAGCCGCGGCGATGAAGAGTCCGTTTGACTGCCTGAGACCCGCACTGCTCAGCTCTGCTCTGAGGTATCACCGAGAGCGCCTCGCTCTGGGACGGGGAGCGCCGTTGCCCCGGGTTACACTGCAGGCATTCGCCAGCTCTGCCGCAGGTGAGGGGCGGCGTGGGGCAGAGCAGGAAACAGGATGCGGGGATGAAAAAAAAACTAAAACCAACAGGCTTACAAACTCATCGCCAAGACAACAAAAAAGTAGAAATAAGCTTCAAAACTTTATATGTAGCACACTCGGCCTCCTTTAATAGCCAACACAGAAGACACACTATATATATATTTAATTAAACCATTCTGTATGTAAAGGCTAATAATACTTACTGTTTCTACACAGTAAAATGTTCGGTTAAATCAGCTCTTACAGTGTGTTATGTACTATGACTTTATCACAGAGTGCTGTCTCCGATGTCAATGACAAAATGGCGTTTTCTTCAAATATGATTGACAAATCAAAATATTCAAATATCTTCCGCTTACTTAATGCAACTGATTATATGCTCAATAGCCAAGCTTCTATGCAACCGATGTTGAAAATATTTACTGCATGCATCTCCATAGAAACATGACATAACATGGGGAAAAACAATCTAAATTTGTGCAAATCTCCAGACATCCACACTAGAACTCCAGTACACATACGTAGCTGTCAAAAAATAACTTGACATACATGAATGAAGCCTCATCACAAGCATGACATTCTCTCTAGTTCTGAAATCAGCTGATATGAAATGGCAGCCATATGTGTGTGAGTCACAGTATCACATGATGTATGGGAAGAGAAAGGCTTTGCTGATTGGCTAAGTCAGGGGTTCTTAAACTTACATTTTTTATTTTACCTTTATTTATACAGGGTGACTGAGCATGCATGCTCTTTTCCAGCGACGCCCTGTTAAAACTAAACTATCTGTTAAACTAAACTATCTGTTAAACTAAACTATCTGTTAAACTAAACCATCTGTTAAACTAAACTATCTGTTAAACTAAACTATCTGTTAAACTAAACCATCTGTTAAACTAAACTATCTGTTAAACTAAACTATCTGTTAAACTAAACAATCTGTTAAACTAAACCATCTGTTAAACTAAACTATCTGTTAAACTAAACTATCTGTTAAACTAAACTATCTGTTAAACTAAACTATCTGTTAAACTAAACTATCTGTTAAACTAAACCATCTGTTAAACTATCTGTGATGTCACGTGGCGCTGTCATGACGACATGTAGTCCAGCTGTCTCTCGTGTTTTTGTCTTTTGTTTTTTTCATGCGCTGTGTGTCTTGTGGGACGGGGAAGCGTTAAATTTTACTGGGAACAGTCAACAGTCACAAAGACGCTTTACAGAGAAACAAGGAAAAATGTGGCAGGAGTCAGGGAAAGCTCTGCTGTGGCGGCATGGCGGTATTTTTTATTTATTTTTTATTAGACCTTTATTTAACCAAGTAAAATCAGTTGAGAACCAATTCTCATTTACAATGACGACCTGGCCAAGAGGCCTCAGCAAGAGTATATAAAATAAACACAGTCAACACAATGTGGTACAGTGGTTAGCGCTGTCGCCTCGCGAGACAGAGGTTCTGGGTTTGAGTCCCGATGCAGGTTCTCTCTGTGTGGAGTTTGCGTGTTCTCGCCGTGATCGCATGGGTTTCCTCCGGGTACTCTGATCTCCTCCCACACCAGAGACATGTCAGGTTCGGGTTCTGCATGTCAGGTTCGGGTTCTGCATGTCAGGTTCGGGTTCTGCATGTCAGGTTCGGGTTCTGCATGTCAGGTTCGGGTTCTGCATGTCAGGTTTGGTATACTTGACCAAGGCTCTGGCCTCTGCACTGTGGCTGCCCACTGCTCTTAAGTAATTAGGATCATTCAAATGCTGAGGACATATTACCCCACGGGGACATATAAAGTATAACTTATCTCGGGTAATTTTAGATGTACTTGGAATTTTCAAACAGCCAAAACCTTGTGAATGAAGTAGTCTTGGAGGAGAGTAAAGAATGTGTAACTCGGGGCGGCAGTGTAGTATAATGGTTAAGGAACTGGCCTTGTAACCGAAAGGTTGCAGGTTCGATTCCCAGGTAGGACACTGCTGTTGTACCCTTGAGCAAGGTACTTAACCTGAATCGCTTCAGTATATATCCAGCTGTATAAATGGGTATATGTAAAAACAATGCTAAAACGTTGTGTAAGTCGCTCTCGATAAGAGCATCTGCTAAATGGCTGTAATGTAATGTAATGTAACTCACTAAAATATTCTGGTGCCAGGCTAGTTAAACCTTTATACATTAAAAATAGCAAATTCTCAATTTAACAGCCAACCAATGAAGAGATGTAAGCATCGGACTGATATGTACTTAACGGCTGCATTCTGTACAAGTTGGAGCTGTCTCAGGGCTGAGTTAGTGCAACCAGACAGTAAAGCATTATAGTAAACCGAGGTTTTTCAGCATCCTGCAGGGACAACATCTTCCCTTAGTTTAGATATATTCCTCAAGTGGAAGAAAGCCGCTGTTGTGATAAGAGTGATGTAATAATCATGCTCTGCAGGCCCAGGGTCACAGTCTCCTGATATAAAACTCACATTTAATCAATAGATTCTGGCAGGAGGACGCTCCGGAGCAGAGGGTACTGTTCCTGGGAGGAGCTCCAAACCCAGGCCTGTTTGAGGTCAGCCCCAGACCCAGGCTGGGCTGGCTGGTACTCTCAGAGTTGTGGTCAGAAGATCCCTGGGAAGGAGGGGGGGTTGCTTCCCCATGAATCCCAAGTGTTAAAAAAGACTCAATGCATCCTAACTGTATTAAGACCGAGGTTCGTAATACACATTTATACACATGATACACACATCTCATTTTATTGTAAATTTTCAGGATGTATGGACTGTTGCGATTGATTTTCCATACATAAAACCAAATCTATGAATCGCCTGCAAGCCATTCTTCAAAGTCGTTCTGACTTTTCTTTAAATATGCATCGGCCTAAAGAATCATACAGTAGTCCTGTGGAAACCCTTCTGATTTTGCAAAAGTTCTTATTAAACACGGCCTGCTGATTTAAAAAAAAAAAAAAAAAAAAATATATTTATTTTATTTACAACCTACCTTGCAGACCTGGGTTAGTAAATATTTAATATCATTTTGTATAAGATTGAGGGGGTCGTGCGAGGTTCTGGCGGAGGTTTTTTTATTGCTCTATAATACATAATGTCCCGCGGTCTGTGCCGGGCGAGTGGTGTTATGTATTAACGATGTTCATTTCCCCAACCCACTCTCCCCATTTCTGTTCCCGAAGACGGGCTGAGGTGCTGCTAGTTTGAACCGAAACCACAGGAAGATTACCTTATATCGCATTACGTTACGGGCGTTTAGCAGACGCTTTTATCCAGAGCGGCTTGCACAACTCATTTTTACATAGTATCCATTTATACAGCTGTAAACACCTTTACGCCTTTATATACCTTTAGCTCAAGGGTGCAACCTGCAACTTTTCGGTTACATGCCCAGTTCCCTATCTGTTATACTACACTGCCGCCCATATCAGTCCTGCGGATCCCGGGTTAATGACCACATTCTCCAATTACACACAAAATGGCGGTTAGTTAACAAGCTAATGGCCCTTTGGCTTTGCTGGCTTCATTAAAACAGAGAAAGCAACACAAGTCTAAGTAGCCTAATCCATAAGCATTCAATAAGAAACACTATCCATTTCCCAAGACTGAACCCTTTTTCGTCCTCAGTTAATTTGTGTCCAAATAAATATACAGCGAGTGAAGTTCTCGTATTTACACGTTACTCTTTTGCTTGTTCTGTTGTATCTGCGCCTACAGAGTATTTGATTGAGTGCAACGATCCTGCTTTCTCATGCCAAACCGTTAAAATGGCTAAGCGCATTATTTTGACGAGCCACAAACGTTGCCGCCTGAGAATCGTTCAGTTCTGAGATTTCCCTCTATTAAACGCATAAACAACAATAAGAGAAATAAACTGTAGCCCACAGGGTGTAGGTGAAGTGTGGTTTGCCAGGGACACATTTGGTGAATAATTTGGCAATAATACAGAAACCTGCTCAAACTAGTTCACTATTATTGTTTTTCTCAATTGTTTTGCACACAAAATCTGGCCTTATGGACACATCTTAAATGATAAAGATTTTACTTGTTTTCACTCAAATTGCATTCTCAGAACACCCTTTTGCAAAATGCCAAACTCCTCATTAAATGCTAAACTCCTCAAATGCTGATTCTCGTAATTAGGCCCTCAAACCAAAATGGCTGAATGTTGTGAGGTTTGTGTTTATAGCGTATAGTTTTGAGAAAATTAGTTGCAGTTTCGGGAAATGTGTAAACAGTGTAACTGTACTATGTTAATTCAGCAGATGCTGGGTTCCAGGCTCTTTCTGCATACATGCATTCATTTTCTGCTAACTGGCTGACACCAACCCTTCCAGGTGTAAGATCAAAATGAGTGATTAGAATGTTCTGAACTGAACATTCTAATGCTGATGTAACAATCACTACTACTGGCGTAAAAGCAATTGAGTTCTAGAACACTGACTTCTAAAAAAAGTCCAAAACACCTTCTCTTCAAAGGGTAAAAGGCCCTTAAACGGAGCTTGCGCTGTTCTTTCGGGGGCTATCGATGTTCTCACCCTCCTAAGGACCTATCTGATTATCCCCTTCTGACCCAGGAAGAAATATGACATTTCACAAGTCTGTCTTCTCTATTAAATCTCTGTCCGTGGTCCGTTTAGTGATCCATCTTCAGCTGTGAAACGTGGTTGTGGAACACCAGACAGATGCGTGAGGGGAAGGTGAATTTCTATCAACAGGTTAACTGCCTGGGACTCTGGTGAAGTCTCTTACTCATATTCATACTGAGTAGGGAAACAGGGTATGTGTGTAGATGTATGTAGATGTGTGTAGGTGTGTGCAGGTGTGTAGCTAATAAAGGACTCTCTCTGGCCCCCATCTCTGTGCTTCAGTCAGTATGGCAGATAAAGTATAATAAATGACTCTCTCTGGCCCCCGGCTCTGTGCTTCAGTCAGTATAGCAGATAAAGTATAATAAAGGACTCTCTCTGGCCCCCGGCTCTGTGCTTCAGTCAGTATAGCAGATAAAGTATAATAAAGGACTCTCTCAGGCCCCCGGCTCTGTGCTTCAGTCAGTATAGCAGATAAAGTATAATAAAGGACTCTCTCAGGCCCCCGGCTCTGTGCTTCAGTCAGTATGGCAGATAAAGTATAATAAAGGATACTCTCTCTGGCCCCCGGCTCTGTGCTTCAGTCAGTATAGCAGATAAAGTATAATAAAGGACTCTCTCTGGCCCCCGGCTCTGTGCTTCAGTCAGTATGGCAGATAAAGTATAATAAAGGACTCTCTCAGGCCCCCGGCTCTGTGCTTCAGTCAGTATAGCAGATAAAGTATAATACAGGACTCTCTCTGGCCCCCGGCTCTGTGCTTCAGTCAGTATAGCAGATAAAGTATAATAAAGGACTCTCTCTGGCCCCCGGCTCTGTGCTTTAGTCAGTATAGCAGATAAAGTATAATAAAGGACTCTCTCTGTGCTTCAGTCAGTATAGCAGATTAAGTAATAATACATTTTTGTGACTGTGGCTGCAAGTCGTATTAAATCTCAGCATGAGCATTTTTTTGAGTTTGAGCACGTTTCTTTTAAGAGTTCCCCAGTTCCTGTCCCTAGTTTTGCACGCACGGCGCACATCTTTCATACCTTACTCAAGGCAAGAGGCAGTGACAGTCTTACTCAAGGCAAGAGGCAGTGACAGTCTTACTCAAGGCAAGAGGCAGTGACAGTCTTACTCAAGGCAAGAGGCAGTGACAGTTTGGCCAGCAGGAAGCTTACACCATGCAGAGAAAATGCAAAAAACTAAATAGAAGGAAATGAAAGCTCGAAAAACAATTCTGGAAAGCTCCCAAAACTAAAATAAGAAGCAAAGAAAACGCTTCACCTGGAAGGAACGTCTCAAAACATCTAAACAGCAGAACTCCGCAGCTCCGCAACAACCAGAACCTGTTATTCAGGTTTAATTGCCTTCAGTTCAAAACTCCCATCAAGATTCCTTTCATACTGCAGTTCAACTTCTGTCAATAAACAGAAATATTCTCCCGTTTGCCATTGCAAGCAGCGGGCATTAATATTGACCTTCGTCAGTTCACGCTGAGTGAAATCATGATGTTGATTCGTTTAAAATGTTGATGCCTGTAATGAAGTAGGCCTGTATTGTATTTTATAAATACAGTTTCACACTGTGTCTAAATCGGTAGTCCTGCCATAAGCATATGAGTTTTTAACAACACATGAAGGATTGCAATTAACATGCTGTCAAATATGTCAGGTTTACTTTATGCATTATTCATGGGAGGAACTAATATTATTATGTGTTGGTGGAAAAGCAAAATTCAACCAAAAAATATTTTCTGTCACATTTATTACAACAAAATTAATATGTGAACACAGCATTTTGTACAGAAAAATCTATTAAAAAAATATGATTTTTTTTCTAGTGCAAAGCTGAAAGTGTTATCATATTTTGCTACATTTTTAACATATTTTAACATCTTTCAAAAATCTACTGTACAATCAGGGATGGGCAATAATACAATAATAGCCTCTGTACTGAATCTGTTTCTGTTTAACAAAATTAATTTCACAATAACAAAGCATACATTATTACAAAATACAAAATGCTGTCCAAAACGTGCATCTAGAATCAAAATGGTGGCTGTAGTTTGCTTTGCAGATGACGGAGGTATGAGGTATACGTCATTACACCTGAAATGCACACCTATACAAACAGCTACGCATTTCAAATACATGTCATTAAAATGGAGCCCATCCCCAATACAGTATATTCATACTACACAGAAATTAATATTTTGTCATAAACAGACAGACAGATAGGTGTACGAAGGCTACAGAACATTATTATTATTATTATTATTATTACTACTACTATACATTATATTTATATGCGCCTTTCAAGAAACTCAAGGACACTTAAATTGGTGAGGGGGGAAACTCGCCTCAGCCATCACCAATGTGTAGTCCCCACCTGGGTGATGCAACGGCAGCCATTTTGTGCCAGAACTCTCACCACACATCAGCTGAGGTGGAGAGGGAGATGTTGTGGATGGTTCTTAAATGACCTGACGTTGCGGCGAATCCTCGGTTGGGTCGAGTTCATCGCGGCCTCCTGCTCCAGGCTGGGTCCGGGGCTCGGAGCATGTAGGGGATACTGTAGGGGATACGCGACCCCCACACGACCTGTGGGGGGCGGGGGCGGGGGAAGGGTGGGGGCGGGCCTAGGGGGGCAGGTACTGGTGAGGATGGCCCCGCCCAAAACCAGCAGACCTCCGGCCATCCAGCCCACGTAGAGCGCGGCCCCCAGCTCCCCCTTCTGGCCCGTGGGCACCAGCGGGTTGTAGAATCCCGTGACCAGCGTGGAGGCGGTCCAGCACACGGGAATGAGGCAGAGGATGCCGGCTGCGATGAAGGCCACGCCGCTCCCGATGGCCACCCTGGCCTTGGACGCCGCGTTCCGCCGGAGGAAGTTAGTGCACCGGCCCCCGGCGAAGCCCAGCAGCGCCCCGACGACAGACACGGCGATGGCGAGCACCACCAGGGCGCGCGCCGCTTGCAGGTCTCGTGGCAGAGCCAACAGCGAGTCGTAGGCCTTGCACTGCATGTGTCCCGTGCTCTGCAGCACGCAGTTCATCCACAGCCCCTCCCAGAACACCTGCGAGGTCACGATGCTCGCCGCGATGAACGCCGTCACCTTCCACATGGGCAGAGCGCAGATCACCACCACCCCGACCGCCCCCACGCCCGCCAGGGAGAACCCCAGCGCCTGCCTGCCCGCCGAAACCATCGCCACGGCAACTCGCGTCTCCCCCGACACCGACGACCATGAAAGCCGGCGAAAGGAGCTCGAAACTCGCGGACGACGTTTGCGAAACGGATCACTCTCCGCGCGCGAGCTCTTAGTTATGAAGCTCGGCTCAAAGGCGGAGTTAGCCTCTTTCCATTCACCACTGGAACCGGTTTTTCTGGGTCTGTGTTTGTCGGGTGAAATTCTAGATGGGCCAGATTCCTTCTCACCCCCGCCCTCTGTGAGGGGTGTAGCCAGGAATGCAGACTAAAGTTTTGGGGTGAGCGCCAGGACAAACCAGGCAAACGAGAAAGAGACCTAAGCCGCGAGATCAGGCCCCCAGACCGACATTTTTGAGAAAATCAAAATCAGAAATGTTTAAAAAAAAAATGTAAACATTGTAGCGCCACAAAGAAGAGTTGAGCGTCGAGCAATCGACGTGTCATTTCTAAAAGCGCGACCACTGACTACCTGTCTTATGTCAATATTGCACGGTAACTATCATATCTATATTTTTAAAAACAATCTCACCTCAACGTATGTCTCCCAAACCGTAGGATAAGAACACAGACATACCGGGTCAGAACATCCTGTGATGAAGAGGGGTTCTGAACCCATCGGGATCATCGTGTTTTTCCACCCGTCTCCCTCAGAACTTAAATGAATACTTTATACTGTTATACAGGTGTGCTCCGACAGAGAGAAATGTCCTGTGTTTGTGTGGGTATTGGTTTAGCTCTACATACCGCTCCAGTTTCACATCTCCAGAACAAATGGCCTCTGTTGCCCCAGCTTTCTCCAGAACAAAGCTGTTGTTGTGTGTGTGTGTGTGTGTGTGTGTGTGTGTGTGTGTGTGTGTGTGTGTGTGTGTGTGTGTGTGTGTGTGTGTGTGTGTGTGTGTGTGTGTGTGTGTGTGTGTGTGTGTGTGTGTGTGTGAGTGAGGGTTTGCTTTTCTTCCTGGTGTTAAAGAATCTCTTAGATTAACGTGGCGGAGTCGTTGGATGTTCTGAGCCGTGCTCAATTTGAGATAAACCAGGACACTGCCGATATTAAAGTACTAATACATTTTATTCACAACATTCATAAATACATAATTACATGAGTAATGTCATATTTTTAAATGCTTACAAAAATGTGCTTTCACTACACGTCACAAAAAACCACAGAGTGGAATACAGTATTATCTTACATATCATGGACACGTAATGGATGGAGGCCATTTTTTTCACTTGAAAGAGGAAGATTTTTCCTTTGATCAGTATGAATAGAGTCTGGTCACACAGTAATTTTACAGTAATGAATTGTGACAGAAAAGAACTGTAGTAATCTTTTCATATTTCCTATTGAAATATCGCTATTTATAACATAATAGAATCACGTCATTATCATATTATGACTGCTCCCCTATGCTGACGACTATAGAGCCAGGTTATAGACTCAATGCTACAACTGGACTCATTTTACCATGACAATGCAGATTGGTGGCAGAAAGAACAGTAGTATGAGGATCACGTAACAGCCAGACTCACGCACACGGTCCTCCCGTTAAAGACGAGGGAGTTTAACAGTCACATCCTGAGGATGGTAAAGTCCGGTCAATGTCCGAAGTTCTATTTCTCAACCGTTTTTTTTTTTTTTTTTTTCACGGCTGACGACGTGTCTTTGTCGATATTGGAGCGGTTTCACAGGTACTGTGCGGGCGCGTACTGACTCTTCGTGGGCGCGTACTGACTCCCCGCGGGCACGTACTGACTCCTCGTGGGCGTGTACTGACTCCCCGTGGGCGGCCGGCTGGGCTGGGCGTACTTGGCGGGAACGTAGGGCCCTGGGGTCACCATTGAGCCCGGGTACGGGTACGGCGGCGGGTAGTACTGCGTCTGGTAATACTTGGGCCTGTCGTCGGGCGGACAGGAACTGCACAGGATGGAACCCCCGACGAGGAGAAGGCCCGAGGAGGCCCACCCGATGTAGATGCTCGCCCCCAGCTCCCTCCGCTGCGCCTCCGCGGTGACGGGGCTGAGGAAGTCCGCGATGGTGAAGGCGGCCGACCAGGTCACGGGTATCAGGCAGAGGACTCCCGCCACCATGCAGATGACTCCGCCCGAGATGATCATCCTGGACCGGGCCGACTCGTTGGACAGGCAGCTGGTGCACTTGGCCCCTATGAAGGTGAGGGCAAGCCCAATGACGGCGAACACCACGGAGCTGATCACCAGCGCCCGCGCGGCCTGCAGGTCCCTGGTCAGCCGCAGGAGGAACTGGTGGATACTACACTGCATCTGACCCGTGCTCTGCGTTACGCAGTTCATCCACAGGCCGTCCCACACGATCTGTCCCGTCACGATGTTGGCCCCGATGAACGTGGTGACCCTCCACATTGGGATCCCGCAGGCCAGGGCCACGCCCACGAACCCTATGAAGCACAACACCTGCCCCACCACCTCCTTGGCGATCCGGCCCATTTCTGTCGACCTTCGTCTTCCTCACTGAGAGAAAGAGAGAGAGTGAGAGAGACTCCGTCGCCTGTCGCCTCTGCCTGAGAAAATGAACTTATGTGAGTGCGTTGGGTCCTGATGTCTAATGCAGATGAGCCGTGCCTATTATGCGAAACGTCGCGTCAAACAATCCGGCCTTTCCAGATTCCTCTGCCTCCGCACGCTGGCGGCTGAACACATTTCCTAGTATCTGTTTTTTTTTTGTTTTTTTTTTGTACGGTTAGGGAACAAAACATTCCACAGCTCTAGAGTCACGAGAAACTGCCACCGATTCCACATCCATTCACATCCATTCACATTCACATTTTAGTTTATCTATGACTATTTTTAGTCGGTTAACTACCATTGGGTTCAATTACCCCCACTATTGTTAGGCTATATTTTCTCCACAATATAAGATTGATAAGATTGGACATATGTAATGCCATAGAATTCAGGACCTAACACACAAGACTTCACTCTGAAAGACTGAAAGAAAGGAACTATATTTAACTTATAGAAGCCTAGCAACAAACTCCTCTAATACTGGCTGCATCCACTGAAAAAAATTAACTTGGCGACGCTGTTAAGCTGCTGTGTAGGCCTGGATTTACATATCAGGGAAGAGGTTATGGCAGCTATCTCCACTTTTCTGTGACAGTCTGATGAGAGACATCCCAAACGTGTTCTCTCACTCGATTCCCAGCTTCCTGTGCCCGCGGCATGCCAACACCCACAGAATCGCCGTGGTAACACTCACTCCGGCTGCCAAAACTGATACAGTAGCCTAATTTACAGATAAAGCTTCTTTTTTTTTTCTTTTTTTTTAAATGACACTGTTGAAATTTAAACTACACACTTAAGCAATGGAGAATCCAGTTTCCACAGTGGCCTGAGAGCAGAGAACATTCTGGAAGGACCCCAGTACAGAACGCTGAGGCAGAATGTTCTGGGTATCTTATTCCACCCATCCATATTTTTAATAACTTAAATAAGTTAACTCTCTAGATGCTGTTAAAATTTGAAAACCACTTCTGCAGATCCTTGAGCGTTTCCAAGAAAACGTTGTCACTAAAAAAAATGTGCAATCGTTTGAATCCTTCTGAATGTGGTTCCTTTTTACAGTTGTGAGCAATACTGGTGGCGGTGGGGTTAAATTATTTCTGGCCACGTGCACCGTTCAATTGTGTTCCATCCCTCAGCCTAATGTTTTTTTTAAACTTTCCATTCATATAAATACAAATAAAAAAGCAGGCAGTGACGTGGGGAACTTCTTTAGGGGTCAGAGAAATGAATAAAACACGATGAGGGAAAATGGCTTGTGTACTCTGGGTAAATATCATGTAGGTTTGTTTATGTAAAATCAAGCTGTGTGGCTCCGTACCAGGTGTGCGGCTCACGCGCAGATCTGCCCTTTCCTGTACCTCCAGATTATGATGCTGACTTTAATTTTCCAGGGATTTTCAGAAATATCCGTCTTAATATCTCTCGGTCAGAGAGAATACTCTGCAGTATATGAGAAACATGGAGTCGTAAGTGGAGACTGGGTTAACCACAACCAAATTCTTTCTTGCTGTTCTCTCTCTCTCTCTCTCCCCCCCCTTCCCTCCTTCCTTCTGTCTGTCCATACTCCTCCGTCTTTTCTCACTTTTCTTTCTGCCCTCTTCTCCAACCCACTCTTTCTCTTTTCTTTCTCTGCTAGTTTTCCATCATCCCTCCTGTTCATGTTACATTTACGTTTGTGCGTGCGTGCGTGACGTGCTTCAATTTTGAAAGAGTAATTGATAATGAGGATTACAGAAGATGTGATGAGCCGTGTCAAAAAAAGCACAGAGTTATCAGTGCGTCGGCCTGCTTTCCAGGCCACTCAGTAGACACCTTGTGGGTGTTCAGTTCAGGTGTGGCGTAGTCCTGTACACACTTCAGACCTGGGGCCACAAGCGTAGTCCTGTACACACTTCAGACCTGGGGCCACAAGTATAAAAGAATGCGTAAAAGAACGCTCAGGTTGAAAGTCAGAAATATGCTTTAAAAAACGTTTTGCATTTTCTACCTCTGCCTTCCGGTCACGGTGTCGCCATATCACACGGACCCCAAACATTGCGTACATATGGTGTCCATCGTGTGCCGAGGTGTGCAGATTCTCACAGTGTGTGTTATTTTATACATCTGAATTTCTGCGTGGAAACTCTCTGAGGGCATTTTTCTGCTCAGCACTGTTATACATGTGGCCCCGGGTGTGTGGGGACTCTTACTGGAATAGCAGTGTGTATGCAGGTTTCTGCTCAGCACTGTTATACATGTGGCCCCGGGTGTGTGGGGACTCTTACTGGAATAGCAGTGTGTATGCAGGTTTCTGCTCAGCACTGTTTATACATGTGGCCCCGGGTGTGTGGGGACTCTTACTGGAATAGCAGTGTGTATGCAGGTTTCTGCTCAGCACTGTTTATACATGTGGCCCCGGGTGTGTGGGGACTCTTACTGGAATAGCAGTGTGTATGCAGGTTTCTGCTCAGCACTGTTATACATGTGGCCCCGGGTGTGTGGGGACTCTTACTGGAATAGCAGTGTGTATGCAGGTTTCTGCTCAGCACTGTTATACATGTGGCCCCGGGTGTGTGGGGACTCTTACTGGAATAGCAGTGTGTATGCTGGTTTCTGCTCAGCACTGTTTATACATGTGGCCCCGGGTGTGTGGGGACTCTTACTGGAATAGCAGTGTGTATGCAGGTTTCTGCTCAGCACTGTTATACATGTGGCCCCGGGTGTGTGGGGACTCTTACTGGAATAGCAGTGTGTATGCAGGTTTCTGCTCAGCACTGTTATACATGTGGCCCCAGGTGTGTGGGGACTCTTACTGGAATAGCAGTGTGTATGCAGGTTTCTGCTCAGCACTGTTATACATGTGGCCCCGGGTGTGTGGGGACTCTTACTGGAATAGCAGTGTGTATGCAGGTTTCTGCTCAGCACTGTTTATACATGTGGCCCCGGGTGTGTGGGGACTCTTACTGGAATAGCAGTGTGTATGCAAGTTTCTGCTCAGCACTGTTTATACATGTGGCCCCGGGTGTGTGGGGACTCTTACTGGAATAGCAGTGTGTATGCAGGTTTCTGCTCAGCACTGTTATACATGTGGCCCCGGGTGTGTGGGGACTCTTACTGGAATAGCAGTGTGTATGCAGGTTTCTGCTCAGCACTGTTTATACATGTGGCCCCGGGTGTCTGGGGACTCTTACTGGAATAGCAGTGTGTATGCAGGTTTCTGCTCAGCACTGTTTATACATGTGGCCCCGGGTGTGTGGGGACTCTTACTGGAATAGCAGTGTGTATGCAGGTTTCTGCTCAGCACTGTTTATACATGTGGCCCCGGGTGTGTGGGGACTCTTACTGGAATAGCAGGTTTCTGTCTCCTTCTATTACCCTAGATTGAAATGGTCAATTAGTGGTGTACTCCAACGCCAGTTCTGTTAAAGATTATAAGATCATCATAAGAGAGTCTTCAGCCGTCATTCATGAGCTTATCAAGAAATGCTGTGGAAATGGGAATGTCAGATCACGTGAATGTCTGGGTAAATTATTTGAAGTTGGAATGAAGTTCAGAGTCTTGGACACGGCCCTCCGTTCCAACTCGCTCTGGTTGACATTCGGCAAAATGTCAAATGCACACAGTGTGTGGCTTTCTTCTCATAATGTGTCTGCCAATTACGTCAAGGCAAATTCCTATGGTACCGCAAACTAGATGGCAAACTACACAGTTTTACCTTTGCAGTAATCGCCATGAGATACCAGCGGGCCAATCAAATCTCATGGCGGGAAAGGAGGTCAATTCTTCAATCCTATCCAAGATGGAGGAACCATTCAGCCTGTGTACTTACGGATTTCCCATTGTCTTTTTTTAACCAACATTGTGTACACATGGACCATCCCCTCCTGTGTGAAGCATGCTTTTAACAGACAGTTTCTATTCATATGTAAAAGATGCCTTCAGATGCAACTCCTCCCCCTGCAAGGGACGCATTTAGTCTTTTAGCTCAATGACCGAATGACAGGAGGGATTGCTGGCCTGCAGTAGGCCAGCAATCCCTCCTGTCCACCGGGGGCAGTCTATGTGGGGGTCAGGCATATAGGGAAAAGAACACTGCCTTCGATGTGAATCTGGCAGCAGTCAGTCACTCTCCCCGCAGGCCTCAGATAGAGTCTCTGCACTCGCCAATGTCGCCTTCTCCAAGCTACTTCAATCCTACTGTCCCTCCGTGAACTCAGAACTTTCTATTGGCTCTGTGGATTTCCCACACTGGGACACTGAACGCATCTAAAATTACAAATAGTGCTATAATTGGCCTTTGTTGCCAACTTTTAAACTTCCATGTGTCCTCAAACACACCTTACATTATTTTTCAAGGATTTTCTTTTATTAATGGAATTGGGCCTGAAGCTGTGGCATTTGGTTGCTGACGCAGGATTTCTGAAGCAGCAGCAGACTACATGTGCAGTAGCCATTGTGGCTCTAGCATTAGCCAAGCTAAATGTACGGTAGCCATTGTGGCTCTAGCATTAGCCAAGCTAAATGTACAGTAGCCATTGTGGCTCTAGCATTAGCCAAGCTAAAGGTACATTGGGACTTAGCATTAGCCAAGCTACATGCATATTCAAATGAAAAGAAAGCCTGCAATGCCATTTTCGGCTGTAGCTAAAAGCATTAGCATTCAATTGTATGTGAATTTTATACAACGTGCATCATTTAGCCTAACGATGATGAAAAATTGTAGTTTGGAATTAATTATTGTTTTGGATTGAACTGCTTGCAAGCCACAAAACCGCTTTAATTAAATATATAGGCAAACATGAAGGGCATATCCTGCCAGGGTCAGGGGGGAGGTGGGGGTGTATTGCCTGACTAATTGGAAATCCATGTCAGAAACCGCAGTCTACTGAGATTTTGCAGGAAATCTGAGGTGAATTTAGAAGTTCTGTTTCTATGGCTACCAAAGTTTTTTTGTTGTTGAATAAGGAGTGCCTGGTGGTACCAGTGTAAGAGTTGGAATAGTCTTGCACAAAGCTAAAAGGTCAAAACATCGCCCTGAAAGCAAAATGCACACCAATTAAATGTTCTCCGAGAAACAGGAAACCTTTGGTTTGGCTGTGAGAGTATTTCACCAAACTTGCTTTTTTATTAGTAAATAATGTGCGTGTTTAATGTTTAATTTAAAGGTTTAAAAAGAACATCATCTAGCTACCGCCATCTGCACAAACCTTTTCTCCTTTGGTATCATGATAGAAACCTTTTACACGGTGGTGTAGGATTAGATGTGTTGACAATTGGCCAAATGCTGGAGATATTACACTAACATTAACATGTAATTGAGCTATTTATGGGCTTTAATTCTGTAAAAATGGCACATTGGTGCGAATTGCATGTTAGGACAAATCTAACGAGTGAGAGGTCAAATAACACGATTGTTGCAAGTAGAACGATCATCACGTACGCAGGCTATTTAAAACACAAAGAATGTTCCGCAGTGTTCAGTGTGTGAGAAAAGAATCTGACAGATATTCAACCTCTGCTGTTTAAGAGAACAACCGGTTTTCACACAATTTCAAGTAAACTTGTGTGAGAGTGACGTGAATCCTGCTGAAGGTGGAATAGGAAAGCGATGGCAAATTAACCCTTTAAGGTGTAAGATCACAAATATGTGATTAGAATGTTCTGAACTGAACATTCCAATGCTGATGTAACAATCACTACTGGTGATTGAATGCAATGGAGTTCTAGAACACGGACTTAGATTTTGAAAAAAAACATTCCAAAAAACCTACTCGTCAATAAAGCCTCCACATCTGCATATCTGTGGACGAAAGGTATTTTTTCTGAGATAAGTATAGGGAAGCAGGGAACGAGTAAATCTTCGTTATCCCGAATTCCGTGGTAACAACAGAAGGGCCCGGTCTTCAGACGCAGGGGGGGGGGGGGGGGGGGGGGCTCAGGTATTAACACTTCCTCAAGCTCTCCTTTGTGGGATTTCTAGAACACAAACAGTTCAGTTTGTGATTGACAGCTTAAATTCAGGCAGATCTAAGAGGGCTTCTGTGAGAAGCGAGAGAGCGGAGAGGTTCGGAAATTAAGGAAAGGAAAGAGAAAAAACATTGAGAGTAGTGCATTGTGATGTCACGTGACCCCAAAGCAACATTTTAGGCTTTTCTTCAGTAACTTTGCCAGATTTTCTTTGACGCAGATCTTTTTCTCAGTTTCTTAGACGTGAAGGTGAAATTTATTTTGGCTTTAGCAGCCATTGCCAAAAACAATAGTGCAATAGTCTCATCAGTAATGATATGCAATCTTCTTCAACGACTGTCTCTTAACTAACACACTCCCATTTTGATATGCACAGTAAAATGGTCAGTGTTATATCTCCTCTTGGTAGTGCACATTTTATTCTGATACAACACATTTACTCAAATAGTACTCATCTGCAGGGTATGAAATACATTTTCACACACATTACCTTTTACAATATAACACAACCTGGTTGGTTACCTGCCAAAGTGGCTGCTTGAGTAGAAATCACAATCAAAGTTTTCTCAGCATTTGGCTGGTGGCGGGTGTTAATTTCATATCCTGCTCGTCTGTTAGAGTAGCATTAAAAAAAAAAATGTTACATTTTCTCTGTGTAGGAGGAACAAAGAATCACGGGGGTTTTAAAAGCAGGATTCATCCTGTTCTAGATGCTTCTAGACGGCAGACAAATTGGCATGAGGGCTTCCTTCCTTGCCTGTTGATCTCATCATATACTCTTATGTTTATATATTCCCCAAGGAAAATAATGACCAGCTATTGTTATTACTGTTACTATACACACCTAGAGGAGAAAGGTGACCAGGTGCTTGGCTTGCAATTCGGTAGGTTCACTTGAAAGGTGGATAAGTGCATCCTAGTGCAATATCTACTTAAAGTGACGTGTAGATGACTGTTAATGTAAAATGAATACATAAACTCTGAAAGTCGCCCTGGGTAAGGGTGTTTGTTATCTAAATCAATGATAGTGAGGACTGGACTTTTCCGTGTGTAGTGTAATAACAAGTCTTGCACTTATGTGGCTGAAAAGGCAGAACACAAAAGCCGAGGCCTAATTAACGTTGTTCTGACCGCAGACAGAGACAGAGAATCAAACTGTTGAGCGAGTTATTAAATGGTTTGTGTTTTTTCCTGCATTCATTTGGTGAGACGGACAGGCTGGGCAATTAGGCTGTGCCCCGCACCAGGCTGGGCAATTAGGCTGCGCCCCGCACCAGTAACACTCCTTCTACAACAGACACGGGGGTCGGAGGAGAGCAAGGCCTGTTCTGTCTTGAAGTTAAAAATAAGAGAAAATAAACTTTTGAAAAAGAAGGTATTCTTTTATTCATATAAGAATAAATTATGCATACGAGTATATTTCCAAAATAGCAGATGAGAAATTAAAATGGATAAATACACACACAAAAAAAGGCTACCAAAAAATATTATTTGTATTTTTATCATAAAAATACTCCTGCCTTTATGCAGTGTGTCTCTGAGTATCATAATATCCATTTATAATATTCTTAATATCCATTAGTTTTTTATTTGGAAACAGAATTTCATCATCGTCACGAACAACTGGGCCTATATCACATGACCTACAGGAAGTTCAGTCACCATGGCGATGGTCCTAGATACCACACTAGCCTTCAGTACCAGCCCGAGCATCAAACTCCAGCCCTATAGGGCCTGCATCGGCTGTTTACCTATAAACCAACAACCAGTTTAGACCTTTCAAACAAGGTGTGTAGACTCTTTAACCCAGGGGTGTACAGTCTTCTCCAAAAAGGGCCGATGTGGGCACAAAAGTTGTATGGTATAGCCCTGAACAGTATAGAGGTGACACACACACACACACACACACACACATTGGATCGATGTAAACATAGGCCAATGAAACTGGGGTATTTATGAACAGACACAAACTGGGGTATTTATGAACAGACACAAACTGGGGTATTTATGAACAGACACAAACTGGGGTATTTATGAACAGACACAAACTGGGGTATTTATGAACAGACACAAACTGGGGTATTTATGAACAGACACAAACTGGGGTATTTATGAACAGACACAAACTGGGGTATTTATGAACAGACACAAACTGGGGTATTTATGAACAGACACAAACTGGGGTATTTATGAACAGACACAAACTGGGGTATTTATGAACAGACACAAACTGGGGTATTTATGAACAGACACAAACTGGGGCGTTTACTAAAACTACTAGAACTAGTGCAACTGTGTTTCCCTTTTTCAGAAAAGGATTCAATGCCAGTAACTCTAATAAAATGTGGGTGGAGCGTAGGCTGAGGCTGAGTGAATACATTAATTAAAATTGTTGGACCGCCAGCGGGCATTTTTCCGGGCCTTGATAAGCGCTTAATGGCGTCTGTATCTGTGTGGTCTCTGAGCATGGAGCCCGCTTCCTGTCACAGTGTGCTGTCTTCTGTCTGGGCGCGTTCGTCTTACTGTTTTCCGTCTGGTGCTTTTTCCATCCACTGTGTGACTCTGTTGTACAGTGTGCATGTACACGCGAGTAAAATTCTTAACTCAGATGTGACTTTAAGACCTTACAATCAGGAGCATTTGGATATTGGCTCTGGAATTCACTCCTTGCACTTGCACAGCTGCCACCAGGAGGCACTGCCTGTGAATAATGGCATACAATATTTTCCACGGGGAATCGCATCATACAATTAAAAGTACTTAAAAATGCGTACTAATCGTGGCCTAAAAAGTGAATTTACTGCAATTCAAAACATTAATTTCATGATTCCTGTGAGATATCTTTTTTTTTTTTTTTTTTTGGAATTGCCGGTGGAGCCAGATGCCACTCAGTGTGATTCAGTATGAATGACTGAGAAATTGTATCAGTTGAGTGGATCAGGCAAGAAGCCTCTCCACAGAAGTATCCTTGTGTGGCCAGATTCTCACAGTCTTCTGATTACTCTTTTTGCATAATAATACTCATAATAATAATAATAATAATCATCCTCATTATCATCGTTCATGAATTTGGCTGTCAGTCTTACATGATAGTTTTGTATGTGGCCCTTGGGAGTACAGCAATTAGCTATGTTACATTCAGCTCTCGGTACTACAGTACAGCAATTAGCTATGTTACATTCAGCTCTCGGTACTACAGTACAGCAATTAGCTATGTTACATTCAGCTCTCGGTACTACAGTACAGCAATTAGCTATGTTACATTCAGCTCTCGGTACTACAGTACAGCAATTAGCTATGTTACATTCAGCTCTCGGTACTACAGTACAGCAATTAGCTGTGTTACATTCAGCTCTCGGTACTACAGTACAGCAATTAGCTATGTTACATTCAGCTCTCGGTACTACAGTACAGCAATTAGCTATGTTACATTCAGCTCTCGGTACTACAGTACAGCAATTAGCTATGTTACATTCAGCTCTCGGTACTACAGTACAGCAATTAGCTATGTTACATTCAGCTCTCGGTACTACAGTACAGCAATTAGCTATGTTACATTCAGCTCTCGGTACTACAGTACAGCAATTAGCTATTAGTACTACAGTACTTTTTCTGGAGGACACAGTAAATAGCTACGCTACGTTTGGTCCTCAGTACTACAGTACTTTTTCTGGAGGACACAGTAATTAGCTAAGCTACTTTCGGTCCTCAGTACTACAGTACGTTTTCTGGAGGACACAGTAATTAGCTACGCTACCTTCGGTCCTCAGTACTACAGTACTTTTTCTGGAGGACACAGTTATTAGCTATGTTACATTCAGCTCTCGGTACTACAGTACAGCAATTAGCTATTAGTACTACAGTACTTTTTCTGGAGGACACAGTAATTAGCTACGCTACATTCGGTTCTCAGTACTACAGTACTTTTTCTGGAGGACACAGTAATTAGCTACGCTACATTCGGTCCTCAGTACTACAGTACTTTCTCTGCAGCTCCTGAGGAAATGCAGTGTTTAGTGCCTGTGCTGCTGCTGTGGCTGTGGGCCCACTGTTTGCGATTGATGATTGATCTCCTGAGGTAATAAGTTACTGTAGCCTACTTAATGCTCCCCTGGGGGTTAGTAATGGGGGTAAATAATGGCTTTGCTTCATCTTTTTATTCCCAAATCATTTGCTGTTATTATTATGGACCACAATTTCCTGAGCTGCTTAAAGGGAAATGCTTAGAAAAGTCACGGTTTCACTGTGGTGAACCACGGTTTTAAGTAAGAAATTCCCGCAGGGGAAAGAGACTCATATTTGACTTGTTTGAAGGTGAAAATGCAGCCGGCAATGAAGGTAAATTGGCCTGTAGTCAGTCAACAATAACAAAAAAAGGCGTCAAACTTCTTCTTCAGAAACCTTTGTTTGGTGTGTCAGTTAAGTGAAAGAGATGCATTTTGATTGAATGCAAGCAGCCATTAGCTCTTGTTGTGCCTTTTCCCATCTCTTTTGGGCTTTGAGTTTAGAGCTCAAAGCATATGCGTGCAGAATGTGTGCGCTGGGTTTTCTTCCAACTTCCAGCCAATTACTCTGGATAAATATGTTTTTAAACTGCTATATACACCAGTGCTGGTTCACTCCTGTATCAGACCACAGTGCAACTTTCTGGCCAAAGATACGTAAGCTACATCTGCAGTGTGGTACTGTAGACCACGACTTTATCAGATCAAGTGTCAGGTCAAGTAAACGATTGGGGCCAATTAAATAATTAAGGGCTGAAGTGGGCATGAAATTCCGTAAACATATCGCCCCCTGGTGTACACTCTGGTATAGACACACAAATGCAAAAACATTTGTCTGTAAGAATAGTCCATGGATCCAAAGGCTCCTCAGGGAGCTAGAAGCATGGCCTGGCTATGGATGTCAGCTTCCTCTGTTCAACAGTAGCCAGGTGATTTAGAGCTATCCTATTGGCTGATGGCCCAGGCTCTTCGTCCAATGATAACATGGTCCCACCAGTCACAACCCACAGCCTTCTTATTGTTGCGCAAACATCAGTTAAATATGTAATATGTCAAGCACGGTGGATTTGAGTGCTACTTAAATTAAAATGTCAAATTAAATGTTAAATTCTGCCTTCAATTGAAGAGAGAGAGAGAGAGAGAGAGAGAGAGAGAGAATTTGAAAGCACGAGAGAGAGAGAAGTGTAGCACGAAGAAAGGAAGGAAATAAAGGGTGTAGGTGTAGAGGAAAGTCGGACGCCTCTGCTGCATATTTGTGTATTTGACAGCACTGGAGTTGTGCAGAGCGAGTGGGCTTGTGTTTTACTGATTTCTCTTTCTTCTGGTTAGTGAGCAGCTTGTGTTTTACTGACCTCTCTTTCTTCTGGTTAGTGAGCAGCTTGTGTTTTACTGACTTCTCTTTCTTCTGGTTAGTGAGCAGCTTGTGTTTTACTGATTTCTCTTTCTTCTGGTTAGTGAGCAGCTTGTGTTTTACTGACCTCTCTTTCTTCTGGTTAGTGAGCAGCTTGTGTTTTACTGATTTCTCTTTCTTCTGGTTAGTGAGCAGCTTGTGTTTTACTGATTTCTCTTTCTTCTGGTTAGTGAGCAGCTTGTGTTTTACTGATTTCTCTTTCTTCTGGTTAGTGAGCAGCTTGTGTTTTACTGATTTCTCTTTCTTCTGGTTAGTGAGCAGCTTGTGTTTTACTGATTTCTCTTTCTTCTGGTTAGTGAGCAGCTTGTGTTTTACTGACCTCTCTTTCTTCAGGTTAGTGAGCAGCTTGTGTTTTACTGACTTCTCTTTCTTCTGGTTAGTGAGCAGCTTTTTTTTTTACTGATTTCTCTTTCTTCTGGTTAGTGAGCAGCTTGTGTTTTACTGACCTCTCTTTCTTCTGGTTAGTGAGCAGCTTGTGTTTTACTGATTTCTCTTTCTTCTGGTTAGTGAGCAGCTTGTGTTTTACTGATTTCTCTTTCTTCTGGTTAGTGAGCAGCTTGTGTTTTACTGATTTCTCTTTCTTCTGGTTAGTGAGCAGCTTGTGTTTTACTGATTTCTCTTTCTTCTGGTTAGTGAGCAGCTTGTGTTTTACTGATTTCTCTTTCTTCTGGTTAGTGAGCAGCTTGTGTTTTACTGATTTCTCTTTCTTCTGGTTAGTGAGCAGCTTGTGTTTTACTGATTTCTCTTTCTTCTGGTTAGTGAGCAGCTTGTGTTTTACTGACCTCTCTTTCTTCTGGTTAGTGAGCAGCTTGTGTTTTACTGATTTCTCTTTCTTCTGGTTAGTGAGCAGCTTGTGTTTTACTGATTTCTCTTTTCTTCTGGTTAGTGAGCACACACAGGGTATTGACCTGGTAGTCTTATGCCTTCTTTTGGACTGCGTCTGTTTGTAGAGAGTATTGCGAGTTATTGAGATAATAACGTGAGGTGCTCATTCTGATCATTGTAGACTGAGGGCCAACCTCAGTGGAGACGGGCATGTTTTTCACTCGGGAATGCTGCTGACGAACACATCGGAGTTTAATTTTGGCCTCCATTTTCACCCTCCATTTTCATGTGCACCTAGCAAAAAGTATAAATATATACATTGACACAGAGATATTATTTATGTGTGTGAATATATACACACACACACACACACACACACACACACACACACACACACACACACACACACACACACACACACACACACGTGCAAGTACACTCATATACATTCAGGGACCACTTTATTAGGTACACCTATCTACTACCAGGTAGGCCCCTTTATGCCACCAGAACAGCCGGAGTTCTTCGCAGCATGGATTCAATAAGGTGCTGGAAACATTCCTTAGGAATTCTGGTCCATGCTGATTCCATAGCATCACACAGATCCTACATTTTTAATTTTCAGCCACACATTCATGCTGCGATCCTATTGGTTTGAGATCTGGGGCCTGTGCAGGCCATTGGAGTAAACTGAAGTCACGGTCATGTTCACGGGACCAGCTTGAGCTGATGTGTGCTTTATGACATGGCACAATATCCTGCCGGAGTATCCATTTGAAGAAGGGTAGACTGTGGTTATAAAAGGATGCACACAGTCAGTAACAATGCTTAGGTATGCTGTGGCATTCAAATGATGCCTAAATGGTAGTAAGGGGCCTAATGTGTGCCAAGAAAACATTCCCCACACCATAACACCACTACCACCAGCCTGCACCGTTGACACAAGGCCAGATGGATCCATGGACTCGTGCTGTTTGCACTAAATACAGACCTTACCGTCTGCATGTCGTCAGACCTTCCAATCTTCAGTCGTCGAGTTGTGGTGATCACGTGCCACGCCCACTGTATCCTCATCTTCCTGTTCTTAGCCGACAGGAGTGGAACCCAGCACAGTGTTCTGTGTATGTAGCCTGTAAGTGCACACGCGTGTGAACAAGCGTGTGTGATTCATACTAAATTATCCGTAACTCCTGTACCCCCGAGTCAGCACGAGCAGCAGATGGTTATTTCACGCTGTAAGATAATGAGAAGGTTTGTTAGCCGAAGTCAGAGTGCAATATTGGAACAGGGGAGATGAAAGCTCTCTCTCTCGCGAGGAAACGGTTAACGTAATTAATGTCACAACACCTCAAACTATAATACCAGAACAACAGTAGAGCTGAGATGGCGGCCAGCTGTGCGGATTTTCACAACGGGAGGATGCGGTTGAGTGGATGTGTAAAAACAACAAGTTTGACAGTTGCCCTAAGTGTAAATATCATGTCCAGGTCCATCTCGGTGGGGGTTGGGGAGGTAGATTTTCTCACAGCCCATCTCTCTGTCATTACTGTTCCTGATGGACAGCTTCTGTGACAACTCTTCCAGTGCAGAACACTGTGGTACAATCTGCCTCATCATACCCAAACGCACAGTGACACAGGGCATTATACACAATGGAAGAGGAAGAGGAAGAAGAAGAACGAGGAGGAGGAGGAATGGAAGAGTGTAAAAATGGAATAAGGAAAGAGAATGCCTTAAAAATCAAGGGTCAATTTTTATTACAAATAGTGAAGCACACTCCTGGAATGCACTTCCATTGCATCCCTAAACAACGATATTAGTTTTAGTGCCTCAGTAAACCTTTGTACTCTTATGACTGTGGAACTGTTATGACTTAGACAGTCCCAGTTCACATTTCATTTGCATTAATTAACTGTTGACACTGCGTACTGCTGCTTACTTTAAAAAAGCAATGTGTGGATCCTAATCTGTTCCCGCATCAAAAATAATTACTTCCTGTTCTCCGGTTGTGTCTGACGGCCAATTATTATCCTGCTCTAACGAGGGTGACACGGTGACAGCTGGTCGTCCCGTACGGGGAACCAAACAGCGCAACCGTGTATCGTATAACCGCCAATCTCCTGGCTCCCCCGTTCTTTAACCGCCGATGTCCTGGCTCCCCCGTTCTTTAACCGCCGATGTCCTGGCTCCCCCGTTCTTACAGGGCCCGTCACAAACCTACAAAGCCTCACGATCTTTGGGGCTTTTCATTTGCACCCTAAAATCAGCAACTGATTTATACTCTGGAAACCAGGATGGCAGGGTTGGATTCAATTCAATTTCCATTCAGTAAATTCAGGAATTCAATTGAAATTCAGGTTGTGAATTGATTTTAAAATGGCCGTAATGTTTCTAGGGTTATTGTTTTTAACCAATTAATTGAATGTCAATTAATTTTGTGTATCTATTGAATGCATTCAGTAACACTGAAAGCCAAGCAGACTCTGTGGCTCTCCAGGACCTGGGTATTTCACAAAGCAGGATTACTGAGTTAGCTGGATAACTACACTGAATAAGAGAAGCAGGATTACTGAGTTAGCTGGATAACTGCACTGAGTAAGAGAAGCAGGATTACTGAGTTAGCTGGATAACTGCACTGAGTAAGAGAAGCAGGATTACTGAGTTAGCTGGATAAATGCACTGAGTAAAACCCAGAACCGTTCTTTTTACTTAAGTCCATGTTCCAGATTTGGGAGGGTTCCGGGTTTTACTCAGTGCAGTTATCCAGGTAACCCAGTAATCGTGATTCATAGTATACCCCGCTGGCTGGTTATTCCTGTTGTAGGTTTGTGTCTTAGTCATTTCATTAGTCGACTATGACTGAGACTGCATAAAGCAGGGTCCACAACAAAGGCCGATTCGTTTCAGGATTTTGTGCCAACTTCTGCTCTTAATTATTTAATTAGCTCAATCATATCTTGAGCTGACATTTGTATAAGCACCAGCTACAGCTGCAAGACTAAGTTTATCCTAAAGATTTTACTGTGCTCAAGTACAGAAGTTAAACAGTGTAGTTTATAGAGCTGGCAGAAAGCTAAGACTAAGGTAATTGGTTGGAAAAAAGCGCACAGACCAGCGCACCAGGATTCCTGGGACTTTTCTCTTATAAAATGATGTATTTATGTCAGGGGAAAGGTCTGTGGTCTGTTTTTTTCAGTCAGGATATTTTGAATGAGCAAAGCGTTGGGTCAATGATTGATCGAGGGGCCAATGTATTAAACATACATAGGCTACTTTACTGTTAGATAATTTCTAATTAAACTGGATCAAGAATTTCTAGGGCAAAATGACTGCTGAGCATCACCCACACATTGTTTTTTACTTTTTTAAATAGATGACATCAGTTTAAGGCAGGTATCATAAACTCCAGTCCTGGAGGGATGCCGGGCTTGCAGGTTTAACTCCAGTCCTGGAGGACCACAGTGTCTGCAGGTTTAACTCCGGTCCTTGGAGGACTGCAGTGTCATCAGGTTTTTTTGTGGTGTGCTCTAAAACGACAACCAATTTCACAGAAACAAGATATGTGGACTCTAGCTGATCAGTGATGAAACACACAACAAACCGACAGATATCTTTTGCTTAACACTCTCTTCAGGGTATTTTAGGATTGCTGCTCCAACGGTATCACCACCACAGTCACACACACCCTGTGATGGAACTGTTGCTCTGTTTCCTTGGAAACTAGACTTTGTTTAGAAAGAAGTAAAAGAAAAGAAAAAAACGAAGATGAAAATCTATATCCAAGGACAAATGTCAGTGTCAAGAGGCTCCTTCTGAATGATCCTTTTCACAAGCTCTGTTGATGAAGGATTAATAGAGTTATTATGTACAATCAGAGTCCATTGAAAGATCTGCCCTGTAATTGAAATAGGCTACCTGTCTCTTACTGCAGCAAGGCAGTGGGGCAGTGGAGAGATCACTGTTCTATGCCCAGCCTAAAATGAGATTAATCAAAAAATCCCCAAATATTAGTGCTGTCCCAAATGATAAAGACAAGAAAGTCTGCACACAGTATATTTTAAAGAACCCGTCAGTGAGAGCAAACTCAGCTGGGATTGCTTGTGTGTTTTTCAGTCTATGGAAAGTTCCAGAACCTTGGATACATGACCCCGCCAGACAACCAATGACACGGCAGCACTGCACATCACGTGTCGTGCACTCTTCCCATGCATAACCATATAATATATATTACATTTTATTGAAAACACCACATGGGCTGCTAGCTTGCTGTGTTTATTTGACACAAACAACAGTAAATGACCCCCCCTCGTATTCTGATCCCACCAGGCCATGATGCCATGGGCTACAGCAATATACCATCTACACTTTAAATGGTTAGAGGACTGGGCTTATAACTTAGGGGCTGCAGGTTTCGTTCCCACGTGGGGCACTGCTGTTGAACCCTTGTACCCCTACACAACCTGTGTCGATCTGCAGCGATATGTAAATGACCTGTGATGGGCTATGTCACATGTTGACTGTTTTTGACTTGAAGTCCGACATGTGATATGCCATGTACTGTATGTTGACTGTGAACTCGAGCCTCTGAAGTGCCAGGACTTCCTGATTATTAAATATGTTGCTAAAATATACATTTGTTCCTATGAAGGGGAATTTTATTGTCTCCCTCAGTATTCCCAGCATAGGCATGGGAAGCCTGCCATCAGATTCCCAGCTCAACTCTGGCGGAGTACAAGGAGTTCAGGAATGCTAAATTAGTGAATACACTTTAAAAAAATATTCAGTCCTCCATTATGCCACCACATCACTTCCCAGAATCCTTCATTTCTTTCTCTCTGTCTGCCTTTGTCAGCAGGTATATCTTTGCCTTTCTGTTGAGTTTGAAAAGTGAGAGGCAAGAAATGAATTATTAATTATCTGCTAACCATCCTCTTCATCTTGTTTTCAGTCATCTTGCATGACTACTGACTGCAAGATTTTTTTTATTTTTTAAAAACGATTTGATTACATCTAATGTGGTTACATTTTTGTGCTTACATCTGCTTTTGCAATCTGTTCCTCACAATACATTTTTAATTGAAAGAAATCAGAACGGGGTTAAGGCTATTGCTGAATTCTGACCTCTTTCTCAAAGAGAAATTACAGCCAGAAATCATTAATCATATGCTGGTCTTCACGTGAAAAATTATTTCTAATGCATCACGTGCAAAACTTTAGCCCGTACAGAAAACGTAGAGAGTCCCACCCCATGCAATGATGTTACCCATATAATGCACCTCCTGTCCCCCATTGTAAAGAAAGGATTCTGAAAACTTTGTGGAGACTGCAGTTCAGATGAAACCAAAACAAGACTGCAAACCTTCAATTATGATGTAAAAACTGTGAAATTGAGCAAAAGGAGCAATAAATGTGTATTCTCCTATTCCAAATACACTTAGTTGACTAAAATGACAAGAAGAGGAGGAGTTAGACTACATCCCAGTTATATCACCACTTCATATTGTCTGTTTTGGATACAGATGTAGAACTGCAGGCCTCAGGAGACATGGGCTGAATTTTCAATGAAAACAGAGATCCATCATCGACTCTTCCAAAGAACCAAACCCCATTATCCACCGTGTGAGATGGATGTGAGCCTGACTCTGCGGAGAGGACGGTGATAGGCTTAACCTTTCAGTGTCCACCGTGTGAGATGGATGTGAGCCTGCCTCTGTGGAGAGGATGGTGATTGGCTTAACCTTTCAGTGGGCCATTAGTTCTATATTTAAAACTAATTTACCAAGGATGTGGCACTGATCAAATATTTAGAAGTTGGAAAAAGCCCCTCGCAGTTGAAGACATTGTTCACTATTCTACAGCTTGACTGATAATTGAATTAATCAAATCTGTCTGGACAGGGAACAAAGGCCAGCACTGCTAGAGTTAACACAATGAGAGGTTGTAAAGGAGTGTGATTTATGAAATATGTTTTTCATAAATGTGGAAGTGCTTTCAGATTCTGCCGTACCGTTAAGGGTGAGATGAGAGCCTAAGTATTATCTTAGGAGAAGAAATAAAAGTACAATTAATCATCAAATCCCACTCCCTACTGACTGAATGTAGCCTGATAAACGGCTATTATGACACTTTTTAAAACTCCTTTTTGCTTTCAGATTTTTGAGATATTTAACCTTTAAAAAAACGCCCAAATCCTCCCCATTTTGCAATGAGAACAGCCCATTTAGGCTCATCATTTACCCTCAGTCTAGAGCATAACTACTGAACTGCTTGCTTAGTGACAAAATGTGGGCCCCAAATATGTACTCTTGGCCCTTGGATCCCTGAAAAAGCAAATAAATAAATAAATAAAAATTCTTAAAATTTGTGAAATTCATAAAATGCATGAAACTAATTCATAAATTGTTTTATAAAGAGCCTGTGGGGAAAAATGTTTGGCCCTTATGCACCCTTTTAAAAATGATTTGGCCCCCAGGTTGAAGTGGTTGAGGATCTGTTTAGCAGAGTGTCCAACACTGTGCCAAACCTCTGCTGAAACATCCTGAGGGTTTCTGCCTCTACTACATTACTTTGGCGAGCTGTTCTGTGCACTCACGTCTGTGTTAAAAATAAAAGAAAACACGTCATAAACATTGGCTTCTGTAAGCCTAATGTAGCGACAAGCCTTGGAAGAGTAGGCTTGGAATGTTCTTTCATTAACATTCAGTTCTTTCATTAACATTTCATTAACAAGTCAGTGTTCTAGAACTTTCAGTTACTAGTACTGATTGTTACATCAGCATTAGAATGTTCAGTTAAGAACATTCTCATCACGTGTTTGTGATTGGAGGCAGTGATTACAGCCTGAGGGTGACTGGTGTGGTATTGAAGGGAAATAATATTGATAGCTGTCTTTTGAGCTTGATCTCATGATCGCTGTGTTTCTTAATTCCCACATGCTGCTGGGATATTCAAATAAATGTTCATATGAAGAGAGTTTTTGTGTCTCAAGCAAGGCTTGTCTAGTTAGTTCCCTACCGGACAAGACTGTACACGTTTATTTTTAAATAATTCAACAGGCAGAGATTATACTGGATTTCTCTCCAGATTGCAGACTGGCTGCAAGCCTGCCGATGTTGGATTGATTTTAATGTTGTCCCTCTTGACTTTCTGTAGTTTTGTGGAGTGTAATTCCTTTAAATATTTTTTTAAAGATCGATAGAACTGAAAGTATATCTATGTAGCTTTGCCAGTTTTATTTGCGTTTGACACAAAAAAGCGACGCCAGCCTCTTGCTCCCCAAGACGCCGTTTCCTGAAATACCATCGGATCTGACATTTTGATAGATATGCCACTTGATGGCTGATGATATTTTAACCTGCTGTGACAGAACTGCCACCCAGAGTCCAGTGTGTTTTATCAACCTCTGCAAGCGCCTGACCCCATGCAGCCAATCGATAGCCAAAGATAAAATACCTTATTAATTCAAAACCCAGCTGAGTTATATATGTACTCACACTTTAGTTCCCATTTCAGTCGTCACTCAATCTTCAGATTCCTGTGCCATTTACAGAAGCATAAGCATTTTAAATATCCTTTGGTTTCATTTTCAATTCAAACTCATTCAGGTGGACACAGCCAGCAGTGTTGCATATAGTTTGGTGCCTGCCTAGGTATATGAGATTTTTAAAAAAATATATATTTGTTATTTATTGCCATATTTATTGCCATTTGACTGATGGCATTACATTATGGGCACTCTCAGGGGTGCACTGGATACAGTGTCACCATGGTTACCTACCACAAGGAATCGTGGAAGTTAATTTGAACCAATTATAAAAACATTTTAAGAAGTAATTATATATTTAAATAATTCCTTAACTTGGCCTGAGTGATTTAGTAAAAAACAAATTTTTTTTTTCATCAACCGACATTCCACATTCTCTCTAAACTCTCTTTTAAAATTTACTGCTAACTTTTAACATCAAATACAATTTATAAATCCATAACCATGTGCTAAAACGGCCTTTGCTACCATGGTTACATAATACATGATTAAATGTTAGCAAATGATATAATTTAGAATCCCATTTGCACAGACAGAGGTTCTCAAAAGCTGATGAAATTATTCCATAGTTTCAATATGAATTAGCACAGAACAGGTATGTAAAGGTGATAGATAGGTACCCTGTCTGCCTTTACCTAATAAAACATAAAAGCTTGCAATGAAAATAAACACCGCAGATATTTGTATTTCATTAAATGGCTTTAGTTTTTGGTTTCACCGGTAGACGTCTCTCAGCGAATGGAAAGATTGCGCAGATGAGGTTGATAATCCAGGTTTTCTGCACAAGGGATGGACTTGCATTCACAAGCTGGGGGACTCACCGAACACGTTCCCTTTTAGTTTTTTAATATCGGCTCCCCTTCACTCTCAGGAATTTAATTTTCTCGGCTGACCTATCAATGTCACGGACGGGGTGCGGCTGCATAATTAAACGTCTCATTTATTCAGCGCTCGCTCCCAGACAGCAACCTCATTAAATATTAAATACAGGAAGTGTCACTGAACGGTTTCCATGGGAAACAGACGGAGACTTTTTTAATCTGAATGAGTGAGTGGATGAGTGGGTGAATGGGTGAATGAATGAATGCATAAATGATAATGTAGCCTATTCCAATCCAATGACATTTAAAAATATTTTTTTGAAATTCTACAGCACAGAATGATCTTTGTACTCTGGCTATAGAAGGGCAGATTTGTTGCCCCTGCCGGAGCCCCTGGTCAACCGCGCCCGCTCCAGGCCACACCCGCTCCAGGCCACACCCGCTCCAGGCCACACCCGCTCCAGGCCACAGGCTTGGGTCACATAAATCCCAACAACGCCTTTGCTCTTCGCCCTCTGCCACCTTTAAGAGTCCCGACCAGCGCTGTGTAGAGAGCACAGAGTCCAGCGCTGTGTAGAGAGCACAGAATCCAGACCAGCGCTGTGTAGAGAGCACAGAATCCAGACCAGCGCTGTGTAGAGAGCACAGAGTCCAGCACTGTGCAGAGAACACAGAGACCAGTGCTGTGTAGAGAGCACAGAGACCAGTGCTGTGTGGAGAGCACAGAGACCAGACCAGCGCTGTGTAGAGAGCACAGAGACCAGCGCTGTGTAGAGAGCACAGAGACCAGCGCTGTGTAGAGAGCACAGAGTCCAGCGCTGTGTAGAGAGCACAGAGACCAGCGCTGTGTAGAGAGCACAGAGTCCAGCGCTGTGTAGAGAGCACAGAGTCCAGCGCTGTGTAGAGAGCAGAGACCAGACCAGCGCTGTGTAGAGAGCACAGAGTCCAGACCAGCGCTGTGTAGAGAGCACAGAGACCAGCGCTGTGTAGAGAGCACAGAGTCCAGCGCTGTGTAGAGAGCACAGAGTCCAGCGCTGTGTAGAGAGCACAGAGTCCAGTGCTGTGTAGAGATCACAGAGTCCAGCGCTGTGTAGAGAGCACAGAGTCCAGACCAGCGCTGTGTAGAGAGCACAGAGTCCAGCGCTGTGTAGAGAGCACAAAGTCCAGCGCTGTGTAGAGAGCACAGAGTCCAGCGCTGTGTAGAGAGCACAGAGTCCAGCGCTGTGTAAAGAGCACAGAGACCAGACCAGCGCTGTGTAGAGAGCACAGAGTCCAGTGCTGTGTAGAGAGCACAGAGTCCAGCGCTGTGTAGAGAGCACAGAATCCAGTGCTGTGTAGAGAGCACAGAGACTAGTGCTGTGTAGAGAGCACAGAGTCCAGCGCTGTGTAGAGAGCACAGAGACCAGCGCTGTGTAGAGAGCACAGAGTCCAGCGCTGTGTAGAGAGCACAGAGTCCAGTGCTGTGTAGAGAGCACAGAGACCAGCGCTGTGTAGAGAGCACAGAGTCCAGCGCTGTGTAGAGAGCACAGAGTCCAGCGCTGTGCAGAGAGCACAGAGACCAGCGCTGTGTAGAGAGCACAGAGTCCAGACCAGCACTGTGTAGAGAGCACAGAGTCCAGCGCTGTGCAGAGAGCACAGAGTCCAGCGCTGTGCAGAGAGCACAGAGTCCAGCGCTGTGCAGAGAGCACAGAGTCCAGCGCTGTGTAGAGAGCACAGAGTCCAGTGCTGTGTAGAGAGCACAGAGACCAGCGCTGTGTAGAGAGCACAGAGTCCAGCGCTGTGTAGAGAGCACAGAGACCAGCGCTGTGCAGAGAGCACAGAGACCAGCGCTGTGTAGAGAGCACAGAGTCCAGCGCTGTATAGAGAGCACAGAGTCCAGTGCTGTGTAGAGAGCACAGAGACCAGCGCTGTGTAGAGAGCACAGAGTCCAGCGCTGTGTAGAGAGCACAGAGTCCAGCGCTGTGCAGAGAGCACAGAGACCAGCGCTGTGTAGAGAGAACAGAGTCCAGTCCAGCGCTGTGTAGAGAGCACAGAGTCCAGCGCTGTGTAGAGAGCACAGAGTCCAGTGCTGTGTAGAGAGCACAGAGACCAGCGCTGTGTAGAGAGCACAGAGTCCAGCGCTGTGTAGAGAGCACAGAGTCCAGACCAGCGCTGTGTAGAGAGCACAGAGTCCAGCGCTGTGTAGAGAGCACAGAGACCAGCGCTGTGCAGAGCGCACAGAGACCAGTGCTGTGCAGAGAGCACAGAGACCAGCGCTGTGCAGAGCACAGAGACCAGCGCTGTGCAGAGAGCACAGAGACCAGTGCTGTGTAGAGAGCACAGAGTCCAGCGCTGTGTAGAGAGCACAGAGACCAGTGCTGTGCAGAGAGCACAGAGACCAGCGCTGTGCAGAGAGCACAGAGACCAGCGCTCTGTAGAGAGCACAGAGTCCAGCGCTGTGTAGAGAGCACAGAGTCCAGTGTTGTGTAGAGAGCACAGAGACCAGCGCTGTGTAGAGAGCACAGAGTCCAGCGCTGTGTAGAGAGCACAGAGACCAGCGCTGTGTAGAGAGCACAGAGTCCAGCGCTGTGTAGAGAGCACAGAGTCCAGTGCTGTGTAGAGAGCACAGAGACCAGCGCTGTGTAGAGAGCACAGAGTCCAGCGCTGTGTAGAGAGCACAGAGTCCAGCGCTGTGCAGAGAGCACAGAGACCAGCGCTGTGTAGAGAGCACAGAGTCCAGACCAGCACTGTGTAGAGAGCACAGAGTCCAGCGCTGTGCAGAGAGCACAGAGTCCAGCGCTGTGCAGAGAGCACAGAGTCCAGCGCTGTGTAGAGAGCACAGAGTCCAGTGCTGTGTAGAGAGCACAGAGACCAGCGCTGTGTAGAGAGCACAGAGTCCAGCGCTGTGTAGAGAGCACAGAGACCAGCGCTGTGCAGAGAGCACAGAGACCAGCGCTGTGTAGAGAGCACAGAGTCCAGCGCTGTATAGAGAGCACAGAGTCCAGGGCTGTGTAGAGAGCACAGAGACCAGCGCTGTGTAGAGAGCACAGAGTCCAGCGCTGTGCAGAGAGCACAGAGACCAGCGCTGTGTAAAGAGCACAGAGTCCAGTCCAGCGCTGTGTAGAGAGCACAGAGTCCAGCGCTGTGTAGAGAGCACAGAGTCCAGTGCTGTGTAGAGAGCACAGAGACCAGCGCTGTGTAGAGAGCACAGAGTCCAGCGCTGTGTAGAGAGCACAGAGTCCAGACCAGCGCTGTGTAGAGAGCACAGAGTCCAGCGCTGTGTAGAGAGCACAGAGACCAGCGCTGTGCAGAGAGCACAGAGACCAGTGCTGTGCAGAGAGCACAGAGACCAGCGCTGTGCAGAGAGCACAGAGACCAGCGCTGTGCAGAGAGCACAGAGACCAGTGCTGTGTAGAGAGCACAGAGTCCAGCGCTGTGTAGAGAGCACAGAGACCAGTGCTGTGCAGAGAGCACAGAGACCAGTGCTGTGCAGAGAGCACAGAGACCAGCGCTGTGCAGAGAGCACAGAGACCAGCGCTGTGTAGAGAGCACAGAGACCAGCGCTGTGCAGAGAGCACAGAGACCAGCGCTGTGTAGAGAGCACAGAGTCCAGCGCTGTATAGAGAGCACAGAGTCCAGTGCTGTGTAGAGAGCACAGAGACCAGCGCTGTGTAGAGAGCACAGAGTCCAGCGCTGTGTAGAGAGCACAGAGTCCAGCGCTGTGCAGAGAGCACAGAGACCAGCGCTGTGTAGAGAGAACAGAGTCCAGTCCAGCGCTGTGTAGAGAGCACAGAGTCCAGCGCTGTGTAGAGAGCACAGAGTCCAGTGCTGTGTAGAGAGCACAGAGACCAGCGCTGTGTAGAGAGCACAGAGTCCAGCGCTGTGTAGAGAGCACAGAGTCCAGACCAGCGCTGTGTAGAGAGCACAGAGTCCAGCGCTGTGTAGAGAGCACAGAGACCAGCGCTGTGCAGAGCGCACAGAGACCAGTGCTGTGCAGAGAGCACAGAGACCAGCGCTGTGCAGAGAGCACAGAGACCAGCGCTGTGCAGAGAGCACAGAGACCAGTGCTGTGTAGAGAGCACAGAGTCCAGCGCTGTGTAGAGAGCACAGAGACCAGTGCTGTGCAGAGAGCACAGAGACCAGCGCTGTGCAGAGAGCACAGAGACCAGCGCTCTGTAGAGAGCACAGAGTCCAGCGCTGTGTAGAGAGCACAGAGTCCAGTGTTGTGTAGAGAGCACAGAGACCAGCGCTGTGTAGAGAGCACAGAGTCCAGCGCTGTGTAGAGAGCACAGAGACCAGCGCTGTGTAGAGAGCACAGAGTCCAGCGCTGTGTAGAGAGCACAGAGTCCAGTGCTGTGTAGAGAGCACAGAGACCAGCGCTGTGTAGAGAGCACAGAGTCCAGCGCTGTGTAGAGAGCACAGAGTCCAGCGCTGTGCAGAGAGCACAGAGACCAGCGCTGTGTAGAGAGCACAGAGTCCAGACCAGCACTGTGTAGAGAGCACAGAGTCCAGCGCTGTGCAGAGAGCACAGAGTCCAGCGCTGTGTAGAGAGCACAGAGTCCAGTGCTGTGTAGAGAGCACAGAGACCAGCGCTGTGTAGAGAGCACAGAGTCCAGCGCTGTGTAGAGAGCACAGAGACCAGCGCTGTGCAGAGAGCACAGAGACCAGCGCTGTGTAGAGAGCACAGAGTCCAGCGCTGTATAGAGAGCACAGAGTCCAGGGCTGTGTAGAGAGCACAGAGACCAGCGCTGTGTAGAGAGCACAGAGTCCAGCGCTGTGCAGAGAGCACAGAGACCAGCGCTGTGTAGAGAGCACAGAGTCCAGTCCAGCGCTGTGTAGAGAGCACAGAGTCCAGCGCTGTGTAGAGAGCACAGAGTCCAGTGCTGTGTAGAGAGCACAGAGACCAGCGCTGTGTAGAGAGCACAGAGTCCAGCGCTGTGTAGAGAGCACAGAGTCCAGACCAGCGCTGTGTAGAGAGCACAGAGTCCAGCGCTGTGTAGAGAGCACAGAGACCAGCGCTGTGCAGAGAGCACAGAGACCAGTGCTGTGCAGAGAGCACAGAGACCAGCGCTGTGCAGAGAGCACAGAGACCAGCGCTGTGCAGAGAGCACAGAGACCAGTGCTGTGTAGAGAGCACAGAGTCCAGCGCTGTGTAGAGAGCACAGAGACCAGTGCTGTGCAGAGAGCACAGAGACCAGTGCTGTGCAGAGAGCACAGAGACCAGCGCTGTGCAGAGAGCACAGAGACCAGCGCTCTGTAGAGAGCACAGAGTCCAGCGCTGTGTAGAGAGCACAGAGTCCAGTGTTGTGTAGAGAGCACAGAGACCAGCGCTGTGTAGAGAGCACAGAGACCAGCACTGTGTAGAGAGCACAGAGTCCAGCGCTGTGTAGAGAGCACAGAGTCCAGCGCTGTGTAGAAAGCACAGAGTCCAGACCAGCGCTCTGTAGAGAGCACAGAGACCAGCGCTGTGCAGAGAGCACAGAGACCAGCGCTGTGTAGAGAGCACAGAGTCCAGCGCTGTGTAGAAAGCACAGAGTCCAGACCAGCGCTCTGTAGAGAGCACAGAGACCAGCGCTGTGTAGAGAGCACAGAGTCCAGCGCTGTGTAGAGAGCACAGAGTCCAGCGCTGTGTAGAGAGCACAGAGCTTTGTTTGTTTTGTCCCTTTAGTGCTCCAGCCCACAGATTTCTCACTCAAACACACCCCTGCAGTGACCGTGGGCAGCACTGGGACTCTGATCTTCACCGGCTGTATTTCAGGCTTTTCTGTAGAAAAGCCATTAAAAAAGGTCTTTATAAAATACCATTCAGTGGAGGGCAACACAGTACAGTCCAATACACTACACTACAGTGCACTACAATACAGTACACTACAGTACAATACAATACACTACACTACACTACAGTACACTACAATACAGTACACTCTACAGTACAATACACTACAATACAGTACACTACACTACAATACAGTACACTCTACAGTACAATACACTACAATACAGTACACTACACTACAATACAGTACACTCTACAGTACAATACACTACAATACAGTACACTATAATACAATACAATACAGTACAATACAATACAATACAATACAGTACACTACAGTACAATACAGTACACTACAGTACACTATAATACAATACAATACAGTACAATACAATACAATACAATACAGTACACTATAATACAATACAATACAGTACAATACAATACAATACAGTACACTATAATACAATACAATACAGTACAATACAATACAATACAGTACACTATAATACAATACAATACAGTACAATACAATACAATACAGTACACTACAGTACAATACAATACTACAAACAACACAATATTACTTTATTCATCTCTCTTGGGAGAAAGTGCACACATTTAAAATGACATTCTGTACTTGAACAAGTCCACCATACGTCCTGTTATGGAATATTGTTATGGAATATTGTTATGGAACATTGTTATGGAATATTGTTGTCATATCTGGGACGGCGCCCCGGCTCGTCATCATACAGCGGCGTGTAGTTAATTTGGTGGGACACGATTTAGCCTCATCCCTTGAGCCTTTAATCACATGGTCGTTAGGCAGCTTCATTTGGGCCTTTTCTACAGATAATATCGTGGAATGTGCTCCAATGGCCTTTCTCTGGTTGTCCTATCTAATCGCCCTTTTGGTCACTCCACACGCTTTTCAGTTAATTCACATCCGTGCACAGTCACTGTCCCCAAAGCAAATACTGTGAGGTACTCACATCCGTGCACAGTCACTGTCCCCAAAGCAAATACTGTGAGGTACTCACATCCGTGCACAGTCACTGTCCCCAAAGCAAATACTGTGAGGTACTCACATCCGTGCACAGTCACTGTCCCCAAAGCAAATACTGTGAGGTACTCACATGCGTGCACAGTCACTGTCCCCAAAGCAAATACTGTGAGGTACTCACATCCGTGCACAGTCACTGTCCCCAAAGCAAATACTGTGAGGTACTCACATCCGTGCACAGTCACTGTCCCCAAAGCAAATACTGTGAGGTACTCACATCCGTACACAGTCACTGTCCCCAAAGCAAATACTGTGAGGTACTCACATCCGTGCACAGTCACTGTCCCCAAAGCAAATACTGTGAGGTACTCACATCCGTGCACAGTCACTGTCCCCAAAGCAAATACGGTGAGGTACTCACATCCGTGCACAGTCACTGTCCCCAAAGCAAATACTGTGAGGTACTCACATCCGTGCACAGTCACTGTCCCCAAAGCAAATACGGTGAGGTACTCACATGCGTGCACAGCCACTGTCCCCAAAGCAAATACGGTGAGGTACTCACATCCGTGCACAGTCACTGTCCCCAAAGCAAATACTGTGAGGTACTCACATCCGTGCACAGTCACTGTCCCCAAAGCAAATACGGTGAGGTACTCACATGCGTGCACAGCCACTGTCCCCAAAGCAAATACGGTGAGGTACTCACATCCGTGCACAGCCACTGTCCCCAAAGCAAATACGGTGAGGTACTCACATGCGTGCACAGCCACTGTCCCCAAAGCAAATACGGTGAGGTACTCACATGCGTGCACAGCCACTGTCCCCAAAGCAAATACGGTGAGGTACTCACATCCGTGCACAGTCACTGTCCCCAAAGCAAATACTGTGAGGTACTCACATCCGTGCACAGTCACTGTCCCCAAAGCGAATACGGTGAGGTACTCACATCCGTGCACAGTCACTGTCCCCAAAGCAAATACGGTGAGGTACTCACATCCGTGCACAGTCACTGTCCCCAAAGCAAATACGGTGAGGTACTCACATCCGTGCACAGTCACTGTCCCCAAAGCAAATACGGTGAGGTACTCACATCCGTGCACAGTCACTGTCCCCAAAGCAAATACGGTGAGGTACTCACATCCGTGCACAGTCACTGTCCCCAAAGCGAATACGGTGAGGTACTCACATCCGTGCACAGTCACTGTCCCCAAAGCAAATACGGTGAGGTACTCACATCCGTGCACAGTCACTGTCCCCAAAGCAAATACGGTGAGGTACTCACATCCGTGCACAGTCACTGTCCCCAAAGCAAATACGGTGAGGTACTCACATCCGTGCACAGTCACTGTCCCCAAAGCAAATACGGTGAGGTACTCACATCCGTGCACAGTCACTGTCCCCAAAGCAAATACGGTGAGGTACTCACATCCGTGCACAGTCACTGTCCCCAAAGCAAATACGGTGAGGTACTCACGCACTGCCTCACTTTGGAATTCCCTACCTGCATCCTGCTCTCCCATTGCCTATGATCTGTCTCAGTTCAAATGCAATATTAATCGTTATCTTTCTACTCTGTAAATTCCTTTTATTCTCAGCTTCTCTCTTCTTTTAGCCCTCAACCCATTTCTATGGCCTTGTGATGGGCGACTTTAAATAAAAACTTTTTTTTTTTTAAAGACAAAATTACATGCATTTCAATACGTGCATTCAATATTCATACATATATATATATATATATATATATATATATATATATATATATATATATATATATATACACGTTTATATACATCTGCAAAGCAAAAAAGCATATTACTGCAAAGCAAAAAAATGAAAGACTTATATCACTACAGTACTATAGTATAAGATAATATCACTACAGTACTATCGTATAAGAGCTTTATTTTCACTGATAGTGGATTGAATATTGTAATGTTAAAACACAATAAAGGCATTGCTTTATGAATCCTTCTTCCCCTACCTTTTCTTTGTGACATTGGAATATGTAATTGCATAATTAAACTCATCTCAGTTAAGGCTGAATGCACGGACACACACACCCACGCCTAACACTTCTGAACAATCAACTTAGCTAATGGGTGCAGTTATTGAATACTGCCTAGCTTTCAAACATTTGCTGAATTCTGTCTTTGTGAATGCATTTGCTGAATATATTAAGAGACCTACCCCCCCCCCCCCCTCCCCAAACACTCTCTCACACACACACACACACACACACACACACTCTTTGAACTGTTAGATCCCTCATCATTGGCTGCCATGTATACCCTGGAGTGTGGGCGTGTCCGCTGCACACCTTTGCAGTGTGGGTGTGCCATCCGCCATGTGGGCGTGTCTCTGGGATTACAGGTGTGTCTTCCACAGTATGGAGGATCCATTGTCTTGGGCCTTTTTCACCCACTGGCCAGAGTGGCTTTTGGATTCAACATTTTACCAGCCCCATTACCTTTTACAGTATAACACAACCTTCACAGAAGTGTGGGGTGTGTTTTTTGTTGTGTAGGCGTGGCCTTGCATTGTGCATTGCGTACGTGTCGTACACAAAGTGGGCGGGGCCTTGTTTTGTGTATTGTGTACGTGTCGTACACAAAGTGGGCGGGGCCTTGCATTGTGTACTGCGTACGTGTCATACACAAAGTGGGCGGGGCCTTGTTTTGTGTATTGCGTACCTGTCATACACAAAGTGGGCGTGTGTTTCCGTGCTGCGGCAGCACAACCCGGCACTTTGCGACAGCTGGCAGCAGCTGCTGGATCGTTAAAAAAAAAGGTGTAAAAGGCGCCCAATTATCTCCTCCTCGTTCAGCTCTCTCCTACGAGGGACATTTTATTCCTCCGCCCACGTTTCTCTGCTTCCTGTGTCGCTGCGAATAGCACGGGAGGCTCAGGGTTTGACGCTCCCCATGCCTCGGCGCCGTGTCTAAAACAGGGCGTGGGCTTGAAGGGAAAAGCACATCTCTGTGCCGACAGCAGCAGCAGCCCAATCCATTTCCTGATGAATCACCCCCCCCCCCCCCCAGAGTCTCACGGTTATTTTTATTTAAACACGTCCCAGAGACTCAAACCTCCTGCATTATTCAAGCTTTCTTCTGAAAATTTGAAGGATTCCTCACGTTCCTCCCTGTCTAAAGACACGCAAAGTGAAACCCAGGATTCCTCATGCTCCCCCCTATCTAAAGACACGCAAAGTCAAACCCAGGATTCCTCATGCTCCCCCCTATCTAAAGACACGCAAAGTCAAACCCGCGCACATCCAGCCCGTCGTCACTCTTATCTGCCTGCACAAACACTGCATTTTTACACGTCTACTACTACAAATGAACTATCAATCAAGATTTTTCTATGTTAAATCACTTATACTTGTGTTTTATCTGTGAAAAAAATGTGTGTGCTTGCATGTGTGTGAGCGCTTTGTGCGTGCCTGCATGTGTGCACATGCGTGTGTGTGTTAATGTGTGCATGTGTGTGTGTGTGCATGTGCCTGCATTTGCCTGTGTGTGTGTGTGTGTGCGTGTGTGAGCATGGGTCAGCAGAAATACAGGACATTTTAAATGTGCTGAAAATGGCAATTTGTTGTTTGCAGGAAATGATGGTTTGAATAATGAAAGAGAAGCTGGTTCTGGACTGCAGAATACAACATGGACAAGAACGAAAGCACATCCTCCTAGGGCTACATAACTGTATATCCCCTCATATGGCTGCATATGCCCTCATAGGGCTACATAATCCCTCATAGGGCTGCATAACCTCTCATAGGGCTGCATAACCTCTCATAGGGCTGCATAACCCCTCATAGGTTGCAGGCTCAAATCCCAGCTGGTGCACTGCCTTTGTTCCCCTTCCGCAAGGATACATAACCAGAACTGGTTCTGTAAAATATATATTCTGTATATAATAGTTGTGTATTAAAAATGCAGGCTGTGCAAGTCCCTCTTGATTAAGACATCAGTGAAGCAAATAAATTAAAGTCGAAAAGAAAAATAAAAGTGCCGCGAAGAGATAAATCAAGATATAGTAATCCTCAGGGTCAGAAGCATAGCTCATATTAACAGCATTTTCAAATAAATACTGTTGCAATGTTGGACACAAAGTATTTTATTTTTCCAAACTATTACAGATCTGAATGTTTTGTAAGGTTGTATTTCAGTTCTGAGGACTGCTATATAAATTGAACAGTGTGATAGATAATGGTGTATATGTCAGGTGTGAGCAGGATGCAGTGAGGCTGGCAGTGGGTTTATTCTCAGCTGTTAGGCAGTATACACACAACGTGTGTACAACAGAAAAACAACAACAACAGAAAAACCAGAGAAGTTTGACTGTAGGAAAGAATACCCAATAAATATCAGAAGGAAGGGTGACGAGGCTGCTCCACAGAGACAGCTCCAGAAAGCTCGCATTGCTGGGAAAAGCCAGAGCCAGTCAGTCTGATATAAAGACCACAAAGTCCCCTCAAAGACAGGGCAGCTGTGGCTTTGTACAGATTCACTGATTAGGCCTTGGGCCCGAGCTGCTGTGATTATCTCTACTGCAGCTACATCTGCTACCCTGCCTGTCAGCAGGGCTGGTGCTGTCCATGGGCCTGCTGCCCGAGAGTGTGTTTGACCAGTGCTGACCATGGCCCTGTAACTCTACTGTGAGTGGGGGTGGTGCTGTCTATGGTAGCTCTACTGTGAGTGGGAGTGGTGCTGTCTATGGTAGCTCTACTGTGAGTGAGGGTGGTGTGCTGTCTATGGTAACTACTGTGAGTGGGAGTGTTGCTGTCTATGGTAACTCTACTGTGAGTGAGGGTGGTGCTGTCTATGGTAACTCTACTGTGAGTGAGGGTGGTGCTGTCTATGGTAGCTATACTGTGAGTGAGGGTGGTGCTGTCTATGGTAACTCTACTGTGAGTGGGAGTGGTGCTGTCTATGGTAGCTCTACTGTGAGTGAGGGTGGTGTGCTGTCTATGGTAACTACTGTGAGTGGGAGTGTTGCTGTCTATGGTAACTCTACTGTGAGTGAGGGTGGTGCTGTCTATGGTAACTCTACTGTGAGTGAGGGTGGTGCTGTCTATGGTAGCTATACTGTGAGTGAGGGTGGTGCTGTCCATGGTAGCTATACTGTGAGTGAGGGTGGTGCTGTCCATGGTAGCTATACTGTGAGTGGGAGTGTTGCTGTCTATGGTAACTCTACTGTGAGTGGGAGTGGTGCTGTCCATGGTAGCTATACTGTGAGTGAGGGTGGTGCTGTCTATGGTAACTACTGTGAGTGGGAGTGGTGCTGTCCATGGTAGCTATACTGTGAGTGGGAGTGGTGCTGTCCATGGAGCTATACTGTGAGTGGGAGTGGTGCTGTCTATGGTAGCTATACTGTGAGTGGGAGTGGTGCTGTCCATGTCGTATTCCCCATCTGGGCCTGGTATGGGTTTGTCCTGGGCCTGGTTTGGGTCCTTCAGATGAGATGTTTATCTGTGCTCCTAACTCATGGTCATTAAAGATCTCATGGCACTTATGCAAAGATCAGGGGTGTAACAGGACAAGCACATGTACATCAGATTAGCCCATTCAGCGGATGTATGTGTTATCACAATTCTATCTCACTGACTAAAATAACCTTCTTACGTTTAATATTTCTGACGACACAGGCATGTACAGAAAGCACTGATCGTGTATCGAACAGACCCCCCCTCCCCTCTGAAATATTAATAAGGAGGGATTCACACATTAATCTTTCATTTCCATTTTAACACTGTGGGGCTTATAATCTGCAGCTCTGAACTTCTCCCTCATAATGAGACTGCAGCGTTGTTTTTCTCTGTCTCCTGGAATAGCGCGTGCGAGAGAGTGATAATGTGTGAGAGAGTGATGGTGAGAGAGAGAGAGCATGAGAGAGTGATAGTATGAGAGAGAGAGAGAGAGAGAGAGAGAGCGTTTTCATTTCCTCCTCACAGCTCTTAGCATGGGTAGAGGAGCTCATTTTCTCCTTCCCGATCGATTAAAGATGTCGCTGCTGCTTCTGGGGCGTTTGTAGCTTGCTGCTTAAAAACATTTTGTTGTTTGATCGCCAAATGTTTTGGCGAGACATCTGCGCTCAGCTGGCAAGCTAAATACCAGACGTGCTAATATAACTGCCTCGCTAATAAACGCATTAAATATACATTAAAACATTGACCTTACTGTATTTCTAAGCCCTGGAACAGACTGCAAAATATATACCTGAAATATGATAGTTCGTTTTTGTTTATTGTTCTTTGTCTGTCTTACAGTTAGATATGGATGCATGGCACAATAATAGTATTGTGGCGGCTATGAACTTTAACCTTTACTAATGCCCACAGTATTGTATTTTTATTCTCACATACTGTGAACTGTACACTTGTGACACTGTAGAGTCTTTTAAGCCCAGCTGGGCTGGGTGACTGAAACCGAACATGCGGAGTTGAAGATGTCGGGACTGATCCGGGACTGCAGGCAATATTCAAAAGGCCACCACGGAAGGGAAGAAGATAATGCGGGGGAGGAGCGAGGGTGACGACTGGGATGGCTGACGCAGTTCGGTGCTCCGTTTCGACAGTGTACGTGTATGGAGGAAAGTCGTGGAGGCGGAGTTTGTGTGTTGGACTGTTTAATGACACTGGACATCTCGGCACAGCGGGGGATATTTTTAATCATGACTGTATTCCACTTTAATTCACTTAATTAGTTTGATGAATGCAAAGATTATATTGAATGTCTTTGTTTGATATGCTTGTGTGTTGTGGGTCTGCCCCACTGTCTATGTCTTTTTTGTTGTTGTTGGGGCTACAACTGAAGTTCCCTAACGGGAAAATAAAAGTTATTATATTCTATGCCTTTGCTTTCTTCGACACCCTTTCTGATGTCTCCCTCGCAGCAAAGAGGCGTTAGCGCTGGTCGTCTCTGTGGGTAGAACAAAGGATTGTGGGGACAGGGCAGTTATTCATTTCATTTCTGCTACATTTTGTTGCTCTGGTATGAGCTACAGAGGACTATAGTAACTAACTTTACTTTACTTTTCTACTTTACTTTACCTGCGCTTAGCAGACGCTCGTATCCAGAGTCACTTACAATGCAAACACAAGTGCAAAGATCAGGAATCAACAGGGTGTCTCGGTGGCGTAGTATGTAGAGTATCGTCCACGTGCTCATTGCGAACCGCGACGTCGGTGGTTCGAATCCGACCGCGCGACCTTTGTCCCATGTCTCTCCCTCTCCCTCCCATTCTTCCTGTCTCTCTACACTGTGCTGTCTCTCCCTCTCTCTCTCTCTCTCGCTCCCATTCATCCTGTCTCTCTACACTGTGCTGTCTCTCTCTCTCTCGCTCCCATTCTTCCTGTCTCTCTACACTGTGCTGTCTCTACCTCTCCCTCCCATTCTTCCTGTCTCTCTACACTGTGCTGTCTCTCCCTCTCTCTCTCTCTCTCTCGCTCCCATTCATCCTGTCTCTCTACACTGTGCTGTCTCTCTCTCGCTCCCATTCTTCCTGTCTCTCTACACTGTGCTGTCTCTCCCTCTCCCTCCCATTCTTCCTGTCTCTCTACACTGTGCTGTCTCTCTCTCTCGCTCCCATTCTTCCTGTCTCTCTACACTGTGCTGTCCAATAAAGCTGAAAGAACTGAAAAAAAAGATGAGAAATCAAAATGCACTACTTCCCCAGGGGGGCTAAATCATCGTCCTAATAGAGACAGTAAGTGTGAGAAGTGCCGAGTTCATTAGCAACTTGTCGACTGCCCGACTGAACATTGACCTAAGCTGCACAAACAGGGACACAGCTACTACCCTAATGAGCAGTAAACTACATTGCTTAAGAAGAGCAAAGACCCAGAGGCTTTAAAAACAGAAAAATAAGTTAGACCTAATTACATGTTGGGTCTGGGGGACTAAAACTCCTGTGGGGTACGGAAGACTTTAGGCGTTAGGGCTGGGGGGAGTGCTCTAGAGAGAGAGGGTCAGGCTGGAGTAGGCCAGGTGCAGTCTGAAGAGGTGCGTCTTCAGTTAGCCAATGTCTCTGCTATTGCGCCTGCCATGGGAAGCTCATTCCACCAATGAGAGGCCACAACAGAGAGCGGGAGTGAACCGGCTCGCATAGGAGGAGGAGCCAAAGGTCACAAGGTTGTGGAACGGTGGGATCTGAGTGGCGTGTTCGGTTTGATAATCTTTACGAAGGAGTGGTACTCTTAGCAGCCTGGTTGACTGGCACCAAGGGTTTAAATTTGATGTGAGGAGTTTTGGGAGGGCAGAGACAGAAGGGGGGGGGGGGGGTGATGTGGGAGAGTTTTAGGAGGATAATTATAAACCAGGTTAGCAGTAGTTTTCTGTATGAGCTGATGAAGAGGCCTGATGGTAGAGGATCACCTTGATACCAACATCTCCCTTACCTCAAGCATATGACCTCTGACCTGTGACAGAGTGGTACCTGAAGGCAAATACATTCACACAAAGGTAAAAAAAGAAAAAGCTCTATATTTGTCAGTAGATGCGTATATCTGCTTTTGAGCCACGCTTACTAGCATGGCTCAATATATGGAAATTCCTGGCACTGTCCTCAATTTCTCCATCATGTTATTTTTACTGCCCAGTCTTTTATTATGGGCTTTGGAAGCAAACAGATAGCTGCCAATAAACCTCCATTGTATCTTCCAGCAATAGCCTGTACTGTATACAGCTGCGCCCGATTATGACATCACAATCAATCAATCAAAACTTTATCGCCAATCATCCAATGTTGCTAGGAATTTGTCTTGGCGCATGCTCAAATACCTGAAGGAGCATCACGGTAGCCTAATGCATAAACAGCATTTAAAACAACACAACGTGAGCTAACTCGTGCTAATCGACATACAATACAATGTAAAGCTTTGAAATGTATCAAACAGAAAAAGAACATGGAATAGTCTTCCTCGCAAAGTTAAACGTGCATTGCGCATGCTAATAATAATGGATTGCGTTTATATGGCACATTTCGCTATTTCAGTACTCGCAGCTGAAGAGCGCATGCTCTTGCTCTCTTGACTGACACCTGCTCGTGTTTTTTTTAATGGAAGAATCGTCACGAGCGTGGGCGTGCGGCGCGTGTCAAAAGGCCAGTCGCGTGTTGCCGTGATTCTCTGAGGAGGGCGCCTGCCGCGCGCGAGTGAAACCGAGTCATAATATGTTCGCGGCGCTAACGATGTGCAAAGTCATTAAGACCGTGAGCTGAACCGCGCTTTCCAACTGGACTTCGCGACACAGAGCGAGCGAGCGTGCACGCGCCGTCACCTCGGGGCACGGGAACTGACACGCCCATGCACGCTAGCAGGGGTAAGAAATTAAAAAGAACATAGCAAAACAATTTTTTAAAAAACTGAAACCCCCTAAGCAGCAAATATTAATTATATTCTGTTATATAATAATAATAATAATAATAATAATAATAATCAAATAAACTGAAACAATGACAAAAGCTTAATAAAATAGTTTTCGTAAAGCATGACACATTTTGATTAAGTCTGTCTACTGAATCTTGTCAGTAATAATGTGCCACTGAAGAAGAAAGACGAATCAGAGTGTGGAATAATGTGAGAAATCCAGTTTTACATATTGCAGAGGGAGGGAGGGACGCAGACAGTGCGTGACAACAGCACAGCACGACAGAGAGCAATATAATGAGTGTATTTATTCTAAACCATGTTTCACACACTGTCACTCTGATAGAGCTCTTATGTTCACCTCCAGAGACCTCACATATAATAAAGTCATGGTATTCTTTTGTGTTTTCTGGTAAAACAAACAAACAAAAAAAAACTATTAACCCTTTAAGGTGTAAGATCACAAATATGTATATACACCTATATATCTGAACATTCCAATGCTCATAATACTAATAATATCAGTCATTTTAATCATAATCATAATATATTCCACTCCACACATACCTTCACATTAATACCTTCACATTAATGTGAAACATCTGATTCAATTGAATGTCTTTATTTAACATGTTTGTTTGTGTTTTGTGGGTCTACCCCACTGTCTTGTCTTTTTTATTGCCGGCAACTATGACTGAAGTTCAGGAAAAATAAAAGTTATTCTATTCTACTCTGCATGTGATTAGAATGTTCTTGTGTGAACATTCTAATGCTGATGTAACAATCACTACTGGTAAGTGAAAGCAATGGAGTTCTAGAACACTGACTTAGAATTCTGAAGAAACCTATACTCTCAAAAAACCTATACTCTTCAAATGGCTAAACATTATGCAAAGACACAAACAGCAGATTATTTAAGCTTTTGTACATACGGAGCACAAAAAGACACATGCAGAACTGTACAAAAACAGAAGCGTGTGAATATTGTATCTGAATAATTGATGTTGTTTTAAATAGCCAGTAAAGGAGGGAGCCTCCCCACGATATCAGCTTTGTTATGAGTACATTACTGTTTGTATTAATGTTACTCCAGTGAGCAAATGATACCTTTGTGCCTCGGTGAACATGCTCATTCCAGTGGCGGGGGGTGAAACTAACGGAGTTTAGAGGGGGAGAACACAGTGGGGTTCAGAGGTGTAACCCCTTTAAAGGGGACAGGAAGCACTCTGTAGTGTTTGGGCACATCTTATCTAAGGTAAAAAAACAAAGGAACCAGAGCCACGTTACGAGTGCTCCGTGTCCCTTTAAGAATGTAGTCCAGCTGTCTCTTGTGTCCGTGTTTGTTCATTTAAATGTATTTTGTTGTGTCGGGCTTTTGTCTTTTTTTTTTTTTTCATGCACTGTGTGTCTGTTGTGGGACTGGGAAGCGGGCTGGAGATTGTTCAGGGCACTCATGCTGCTCATTTTGATAATATTGACAAATTGTATATTCGGGATAATTTTGTTTGTGGTCGTCACCATGGAGACGCATTCACAACATATGCTCAGGAATGTCCATTGGATCTGCAGCTACAAAGTTTACCATCGCTCTTCACCGGAGTTGAAGATGTCGGGACTCGGGACTGATCTAGGACTGCAGGCAATCTTCAAAAGGCCACCAGGGAAGAGAAAGGAGAAGATAATGCGGGGGAGGAGTGAGGCGACGACTGGGAAGATTGACGCAGTTCGGTGCTCCGTTTCGACAGTCGACAGGGTACAGAGACTGCAACACTGCACTGTATGGAGGAAAGTCATGGAGGTGGGGTTTGTGTGTTGGACTCCTTAATAATGACACTGGACATCTCGGGACAACGGGGCTATTTTTAATCATGGCTGTATTCCACTTTAATTCGCTTAATTAGTATGATTAATGCAATGATTATATTGAATGTCTTTGTTTCATATGTTTGTGTGTTGCCCCACTGTCTGTGTCATTTTTGTTGTTGCTGGGGCTACAACTGAAGTTCCCAAACGAGAAAATAAAAGTTTTTCTATTCTAGGGTGTAAGATCACAAACGTGATTAGAATGTACATAGCTGAACATTCTAATGCTGATGTAACAATCACTACTGGTAACTGAAAACAACGGAGTTCTAGAACACTAACTTAGAATTTTGAAAGAAACATTCCAAAAAAAACCTACTCTTCACAGGGTTAGCATGCAAACGTTCGCTAATACGTGTGATGTCCCTATAACTGTATCTGATGGGCTGATTACCGGCAAGGGTCATGGTTTGAACCCACAGAAGAGCTGCAGTGTGCCTTACCCCACCCGTGTGGCAGTGTGCTTTGTGGTACTGCCTCCAAATTTAACAGATTAAGATATTTATTCCAAGTCCTCAAAGTAAATGCAGCGCTTCAGGACACGAAAAGCTGAACAAACATGACTGTAAGTAAACTGTGTAAGATGTGTTAGTGAAATCCGGGATGAGGGCTTAGTCTTAGCAAATAATAGTTATTCAATTAACCCTGACACAGAGCAGGGATGGTGTTAGGAACCCTGACACAGAGCAGGGATGGTGTTAGGAACCCTGACACAGAGCAGAGATGGTGTTAGGAACCCTGACACAGAGCAGAGATGGTGTTAGGAACCCTGACACAGAGCAGAGATGGTGTTAGGAACCCTGACGCAGAGCAGAGATGGTGTTAGGAACCCTGACACAGAGCAGAGATGGTGTTAGGAACCCTGACACAGAGCAGAGATGGTGTTAGGAACCCTGACGCAGAGCAGAGATGGTGTTAGGAACCCTGACGCCGAGCAGAGATGGTGTTAGGAACCCTGACACAGAGCAGGGATGGTGTTAGGAACCCTGACACAGAGCAGAGATGGTGTTAGGAACCCTGACACAGAGCAGAGATGGTGTTAGGAACCCTGACACAGAGCAGGGATGGTGTTAGGAACCCTGACACAGAGCAGAGATGGTGTTAGGAACCCTGACACAGAGCAGAGATGGTGTTAGGAACCCTGACGCAGAGCAGAGATGGTGTTAGGAACCCTGACACAGAGCAGAGATGGTGTTAGGAACCCTGACGCAGAGCAGAGATGGTGTTAGGAACCCTGACACAGAGCAGAGATGGTGTTAGGAACCCTGACACAGAGCAGAGATGGTGTTAGGAACCCTGACACAGAGCAGAGATGGTGTTAGGAACCCTGACACAGAGCAGAGATGGTGTTAGGAACCCTGACGCAGAGCAGAGATGGTGTTAGGAACCCTGACACAGAGCAGAGATGGTGTTAGGAACCCTGACGCAGAGCAGAGATGGTGTTAGGAACCCTGACGCAGAGCAGAGATGGTGTTAGGAACCCTGACGCAGAGCAGAGATGGTGTTAGGAACCCTGACGCAGAGCAGAGATGGTGTTAGGAACCCTGACACAGAGCAGAGATGGTGTTAGGAACCCTGACACAGAGCAGAGATGGTGTTAGGAACCCTGACACAGAGCAGAGATGGTGTTAGGAACCCTGACACAGAGCAGAGATGGTGTTAGGAACCCTGACGCAGAGCAGAGATGGTGTTAGGAACCCTGACACAGAGCAGAGATGGTGTTAGGAACCCTGACACAGAGCAGAGATGGTGTTAGGAACCCTGACGCAGAGCAGAGATGGTGTTAGGAAGGATGTTTGAGGTTGTAACCTTCCCAACAGAACGTGTCTGAGGCTGTGTAGTGTGTCAGAAGACAAATAATAATAATGTAATTCTGACAGAGCACATCCTGTATTCCTCGGTCATTGCAGACACCTTTTTGTGTATTTTTTTTTTTTTAATGCTTTTCCACATTTTTTTCTCCTAATTTGGAGTTCCTGGTCGTATTCACTGGCCGCACTCATTACCACAAGCTCCGGTACCTGCTTCAGGAGGGCAGGGAAAATGCAAAATGCTCTCCTGCAGGACTCTGCTTATTTTCACACCGCAGTCCCCGAGCTGGACTCGCACAGCACGAGCAGGACGAAGACCCTTCATGCCTGTAAGCGCTCGATTGACCAGCAGGGGTCAGTGGTGAGCAAGGAGACATGGTCACCATAGGACCCGTCCCTCCCTGGCGACGCGGTGACCAATCAGGTGTGTCGCCCAGTAGTGCTCCCTCCCTCCCTGGCGACGCTGCGACCAATCAGGTGTGTCGCCCAGTAGTGCTCCCTCCCTCCCTGGCGACGCTGCGACCAATCAGGTGTGTCGCCCAGTAGTGCTCCCTCCCTCCCTGGCGACGCTGCGACCAATCAGGTGTGTCGCCCAGTAGTGCTCCCTCCCTCCCTGGCGACGCTGCGACCAATCAGGTGTGTCGCCCAGTAGTGCTCCCTCCCTCCCTGGCGACGCTGCGACCAATCAGGTGTGTCGCCCAGTAGTGCTCCCTCCCTCCCTGGCGACGGTGCGACCAATCAGGTGTGTCGCCCAACAGCACTGCTGCCCACAGTCTGGATACAATAGCAGCCCTTAGGGTTATAGGGCCCATCCACACAGCACGAGACACACGGCAGACTCTTGCATGTTTATTCTTTTAAACGAGAGTCTATCTCTACTTTCATTCTCAGCTCCTGCTGCTGATTTCCTATTTTCCTTTATTTTTATCTTTATTTTATCCTTTATTATAACCTATTTTATGAGTAAATCTGCACAGCCCACCGGGCTATTTCTTGCTGAGTGTATGTATAATTTCTGTAAAATATGCGACTACATTTTTGCAGCCAGCTGTCTGGGTAAATCCTCCTGTTTCCACTCAGTGCTAAAAAAACTGAGTCATCTGCTGTAGAGAGGAGGAACTACAGCAAAAATAAAATGAAATAAAACGGAGAAATTACCACCATTACTCAACTGAAAACTCTCCTTCTCTTTCCTCAGGAGTAAAATGTGCACGTAAAAAAAAAAAAAATTCAAACACACAAATAGTGGTGAGGTCTCAAATTCATCAAGCCGTTTATTGAGCTGCTGCCTTTTTAGATCCGGCCCAGATTACACGTACTGCCCAAAAGCACCATTGGCCTGATATTACTGCTAAAAATTCAACCGTAGACTTTAGAAGTAGGATTGACGGGAGAAATCTCATGCGGGGAAGATGGCAGAGTCTGTGTTGACTCTGTGTTGAACCGTAAACTTTCCCAGGTTTGCGATGGCTGGTCTGGAGATGCATTTTCTGCCCAGTTCTCACCACATGACGTAAACACACACACACACACACGTGTGTGTGTGTGTGTAAACACACAGAGATGTTTACCCTCTTCTTCCCTGTGTGTGGCGAGCCTCGAAGAGCCAGATTTCCTGAGTGCATTTCCATAAATAATTTAGCTAACCAGAAGAATGCAATGTTTATAATGATAAATGTGTAATTAAGTAAATAATTGATCATTGTTATTCCAGTTGCTGGTCACATCATGGTTCCCCCGTAATGTGTGCAGTAATAAGGTAATATCTAATGTGCGCAGTAATAAGGTAATATCTAATGTGCGCAGTAATAAGGTAATATCTCCATTAAAGTGTAGCTAAAGCTGATGCTATTTCAGTAGCTTCTTTTGCTGGCTCAAGCTCAGATAAGATCAATACTATGCTGGTGGCTGGGATCACAGGATCAACGACTCCTCTCTGTTTTTGTCACAAGACTCAAGCGCTGTGTCACCTGTGATTCCTACATATTTCTGGGTTATATTCTTTTGAAAACTTTTTTGAAACGTATTGTTAGATTTATTTAGTGCATCTCACTTAAGACATTTTAGATGGATTTTAACTGGATTTTAAGTTTTGCTGTACATAATGAGTTGACGTATTCCTGCTGTGCTCCTGAACTTCAATTTTATTAAACTGTTTTCTATGAGTGAAGTGATGTCTCCATTCTTATTTTAAATGTAGGAGAGTGAAGGCGGAGAGTGAATCTGAAATGTAGGAGAGTGAAATAGGAGAGTGAATCTATATAAATGGATTGGATGTAAAAATGTAAGCTGTGTCGATCACTCGGAATAATAGCGTTTGGTAAATGAATGTGATGTAATGTGTAGTGGAACCAAAAGACCACAAACTCAGTCCCGTCACAATCATCTGTACGATATTCCCAGTGCCTGTCTCATTATTTCTCTTTCATTTACATTTTCCCCCTGGCTGAAAAACCTAACATTAGGTAATAATTGATATCAAATTTAATAAACAATGTGTAGGTTGTATCCATGGTAACTGCATTTACCCTGAGGAGGAAAAGGTTTTTATTTGTCTCGATGCGACATATTTTACAAAACAGAATGTAAAGAAAGTGGAATTCAGAGTTTAAATGTGAATCGATGCGGCTGCGTTCTGACAGAGCTGCACGGGGGAAATGTGTGACCTGTGTGGAGTTTTATAACTTTCTCTTGGGAATGTCAGTTTAATCAAGTAATATAATATATAATATAATAATCACCCTATTTTTCTGCTCCTTAAGTCTCAGACACAAAGGTGTATGAAAAAGTGCCTAAAAAGGTACAATGCTTGTCACTGGGGTGGCACCCTATAGGTACATAAAATTATACTCTAGCCATGGGTTTAATAAGTCATTTGTACCTTTTTTGCTCGTAAAAGGTACTTTTTACTATAGTACCCATATAGAACATTATTGTATTTTCAGGGTGCATTTGGGAAATTTGTTTCTTAATTAAAGAACAAAAATGTGCCTCCACTGTACCTTCATTTCTGATAGTGTTCCTCAAATGAGAATGTCCGGGAGAAGTCTGAAACGCCAGCTGTGGTCCCCCCTCCCTCCCTCCCTCCATCCCTCCCTCCCTCCCTTCATCCCTCCATAGCAGCTTCTCTCCTACAATCATAATGCCTTAATGGACATCAGCCTTGCTGCTTTTGTGTGACTAATTTACGAAGGACATTCACAGTGACAGCCTGCTGTCAGACGTGCTGTGGGATTGTGGGATTTGCAGTTTTCTTAACCTCTCCTGAGTCCGGTTCTGTTATGCAACTGTCAGTATGTACTGTAAACCTCCTCGCCGCCATACACCCCCACAGGGCCACAGGTTAGCGCAGTGTGATATCTCCATGTATTTAATCAGTGCCTCCCACAGCTAGGCTGCATCTCTCTCCAGCTCCATTTGTCAAGGGATGCCATTTTTATTAATCAGGGTTTTGAGGCCTGAAATGTATCCAGGGTTACTGGTATTTTGGCTTAATTTCTGAACGCCCTCTCCTGCTGCCAGACCGCCTGTTGAAGACCGCCTAAAAGCTGTTGGCGTGGGTCCGCACAACATATGCAAGTCCTCTGCAAGCCCCTGGTTGAGACATTTATACTCTGATTGATTGATCAGGAAAAGCCGCATACCTAATTTATGTACAGTACCCGCACTATAGTTGCGAGATTGGATGCTTCTTGTACCTCGGGAACCAAAGGCTGTAACCGTAGACACGGGCCATTGAGGAATGAATTTGAATGTGCGGTTATCAAACGGATCTTTTTTTTTTTTTTTACACACACGCGTAATTGGAATCGTCGGAGTGTCCCCAGCGGCCTTTGTCCGAACGTCTCCTCCGCGCTTCTCCATGCTTCTTTAAGGGCCGCGGAGTTCACCTTTCATTTTAAAAAACCGTCCTTATGAATTCCTCCGCTATCCTTCATCGGAAATGAGCTTTTTATTCAGAGAATGGTGAAAAACTAGCTTTTAATTCAGAGCTGGCTATTTAATTTTATTTTTCTCGTACTTCACTCTGGCTAATGGGGGGGGGGGGGGGTATTCATTGCAAAAGGGCACTTGTCAGTGATGTCATGTCAGTATGACAGTAAAAGATGATCGATCTGAAAATCAGTAACTTTGTGGAGCAGTTGCTAAAGTGTTTTTAACACGTCAAAAAAGCACACAGGATCTTACGAGATAAATTACAGTCGCCAAAATTTACGAGGATGGGGAACGCAGAGGCAGCTGCCGTTGTCATCAGCCTGCGTTAAGTGATTGCATTTGAATTTGATTCTGAATTTGAATCAGTGAGTCAGCCACTCGAAAATATCCAGCACGTTATCATTTGAAAGGTTCCACAATTCAATCCATGATTTCGCTCCTATGTCCTAGCCTACACCCTCGGGGCTAACAGTTATGGCATTTTTTTTAAACAGCTGCCATTTTTTCCCGCCTCTTGTGAAAATTGCGTGGCTCAGAGGTCATATGTGGGGAAAAAACAACGTACTTAACTTGCTTATAGTGAAACACGTGAATGAGCTACAGCCAGGCACCACCCCAAGACGGACAATGGGTTACCATGGAAGCAGATCGCTGCTTATGCGGAGAGATGGCAGCAAGTTTATGTGTAGATAGAAATTATTTAGAATCTATATTCTTCCCTCTGGAGCATAGCTATAGGACTGGATGCACGGCATTCAAGTTTGCGCAAACGTAAACAAAAAAAGTATATCGGCGTTTTACATTGCTGCCGGCTACAGTTTTACGCTTTCCTTATACCTGTGACGTGCGTGTAAGTAAAATAAATAAATATATAAATAGTGATGGTGTCTTAAAAATACTTTCTGGAGGCTACTTCCGTTGTGCTGTTCGTGTCCATCATTTGTTTCTGATGGATTAGTATAGCGACCAAGGTATGTCGCGTTTAAAGGGAGAGAAATCTATATGACGGGAGACCTACCCTATTCCCTGCCATGGTCACGGGCGATCCCCCGGCTCTCGCGGAGGCCACTGTCGGAAACACAGAAGCGCGAGGGCTCTTTCAGTATAGCCGTGATAGGAATTCTGGGAAATGGTCCCATCTGTCACGAGCCCTGAGCCCCTCGAGGGGTTCGAGATTAGCCTTTAGACAAGGAGCTCGTTAATAAGACGGGCTAAACAAACGAAGGGATCTAAAGCTGGATGTGACAAGAGTAAGACACCAACACCTACCCCCACTGATGCAGGGCCGGATCTCCAGCAGGTTAAAAAAAAGCATCATAGCCTACGCTTTTTATTTAATCTAAAAAAAGAATAGTCTTCTCCTGGTGACTGAAAGCAGGAGATGAAAGATTAAATTAAATAACAAGTTACTGAAAGGTATGGGTCTGAAATTAAGCTATATGAAGCAGAACAGGTAGGCTACGGTGGTGAGCCTTCTTATCAGTTTCTAATCGAGTCTCCACTACATACAGCGTTACCACACACCACTCTTGGCTCATTTAACACTTGGTAAATGAGGTTCAACTAGCGCGAGGGTATCGAAAGTTAGTGCGATATTGTGAAATGAGGTTTGTAGCTATGATGTGGATGTAAGAGTAGAGGCCTTACTTCTTTGCACATAGTTAATTAGTTAGCTGTGAGAAGAGGGGGGGGGGGGGGGGGGGGGGGGTGGTGGTGGTGGTGGTGTGTTTTACTCCCCTGGGATTGGATAATTAACCATGAGATACATGATACATGGCTGCCATGACAACTTCACAATTACCAACCGTTTTTTTTTCTTGAATATTGTGGGTACGCTTATCCTATGTCTCCCTTGTTGATTTTTAAGACTAACACTGTAAAATTATAATCATATAAATAGAAGTACTGTACCAATGTCAAAGAAATATAAGTTCTAGCCTGTTCCTCCATACACACAGTATGTATATGATTGAACAGCATATTTTTCCACAGTAACCGTTTATTGACTGGGTCCCAAATCTTGGGTTTCCACCCTTCGGTCCAAGTTAATAGTTTAAGTGACGAGTCTGATGCAAAAAATCTTTGATAATTTCCAAATTTTGAAATGCTCCAGGCAATTTAGAGATGGTACAGGGTTGGCCAAACCCTTCCTCGTAGGATTCCATTTAATGGTTCCTTAAAATTCTACTTGCTGAATTCTTCACCACTATTCCACCCATTGGACTCCATTAATTTATGTAAATTATAAACTATTCAAATTGTGAAAATGGCTCGAAACACATTTTACGTCATTGTGATGATTTAGCTCACCAGTTCATACATATTTACACAATTACATGGCAGAGACTAGAACTGAAAATGGTAGGCAGGGAAAGAAAGAAATTTACAGACCGCTGTATTAATTCACATATTATTATCTTCTTTACAGCAGAGATGGAAGTGTATAGGAGAGATAGACTTCACCCTCTGTCACCTCAACATAGACACATTCCACAGCCTTGCACACAAGCACAACATGCAGTAAACATAACACAATCCCCAGGGCTTCACTTCACGTCATAATAACACACCATCGTGTGCATCGGGGACAAATATAAATATGATGGCCAGGCAAAGGTGCAACCAACCCCCCACCAAACACAGACGCACACACGCACGCACGCACGCACACACACATATACACATACATACACACACACACACACACACAGGCAGGGCCAGGCTGTGACTGTGCCAGTCTCTGGGCTGTGGGAGCAGGGCTAGGCTGTGACTGTGCTGGTCTCTGGGCTCTGGGAGCAGGATCAGGCTGTGCCAGTCTCTGGGCTCTGGGAGCAGGATCAGGCTGTGCCGGTCTCTGGGCTCTGGGAGCAGGATCAGGCTGTGCCAGTCTCTGGGCTCTGGGACTGTGCCCGTTTCTGCTATTTGAACCCGCAGTCAGAGTTTAGTCGTCCCGGAAACATAAACCCTAGTGTTTTTCATTTTGTGTAAGGTCACATGACTCATCCTGTGAGACTGTTTCTTAAATTTTGGATGGGGGCCTAAAATGGGTCGCGGGAGTGTATGAGGTGGGTCCCTGAATGAGTCTGTGGCCCCCCCAGGCTACGCTGCTGTGTGTATTTACATTTTCGGCATTTAGCTGACGCTCTTATCCAGAGCGACTTGCAATCAGTGCACAAAACAACGCCGTAAAAGTTCGTAAATCACCACCATTTCAAGTAGCAATTAATGAGAGTGGAATGGATGGGCCATAACACACCCGTGGTTGGTAATCCTTTGTCACAAGAATTAATATGTGGAAAGGAAGGTAGTTTTTTTTATAGGATAGATGGAAGATAGATTTTGAAGAGGGCAATGGGAATCATGGTGGAGAAGGGGAGGAGAGGTATTTCCTGAATAGACGCTCCCTTGACAAAACCCTGACACACACACACACAAACACGCACGGATGGACGGACGCATGCGCACACATACACAAACACACACACACACACACACACACACACGCATACGACACTCATAACATAATTCATTTTTGTCCCTTTCTTAATCTCAAGAACCATATATTCTACTACGGTGACGACCATCAATCTACATTACAAAAAATTAGTGATATTTTTTTTACATATTGTCACTGCAACATGTTTTTGTCGTCCAAGACACTTGTATTATGTCTATTAAAAAATGTAATACTTAAATGGTTTTTTTCTGCCCGGTCTCGGGAGGGTAAACACACATGTACACATGCTCAGTGTGGTCGATGGCAGTCAGCGAGACAGGAAGCAGCAGTTTGTGGGGGTTTCTCTCAGTGCACAGGGCTGTACAGTAATCTGAGAGGCCCGTCCAACCAGGCAACTCTCACCGGCCTAGCTCGCAACCACAACCCCAGTCTGTTGCCTGGCAACATCTCCCCCGATGGGGTTACTGGGGTTACGAGAGGATTTACCGCAAGCCGTGTGATCAGATCACCCTTTCCAATCATCCAATCAGCACTCTTCTCGTCCCTGTTTTCTGGGCGTGGCTCTCTGGGGCTCCCGAAGCCGAGGCTGTAGACGTACAGCCCTATAGGACTGATGAAATATAGATCGAGGCTTTCTTAGACTCACAGTGTTCAGACATTCTCATACTGTATTATTTGATTGTACTACTACTGAAAATGAATAAAAAATCTGCAGAACAACTAAAATTGAATTATTATTAGTAGTATTATTATTATTATCATTAATTGTTATTATTATATTAAATATTATTATTTAATATTTCTCATGACCCTCTGGCTGTCCCGAAGTCTACACACCTGACTTGCACGTATCCAGCAGGTAGCCTATTCAGTAGTTTCAGGATTGGCTTACAAACTCTTTAAAATATAAACTGTCAGGATTGGTTTACAAAATCCTTAAAACATAAACTGTGTCAGGATTCGCTTACAAAATCCTTAAAATATAAACTGTGTCAGGATTCGCTTACAAAATCCTTACTAATACTACCAGCAGTGTAATTATTCGGTGTTCCTATTGTGCTAGATAGCTACTGTACTTGTCTTATATAGTTCCATGAACCAAATTCACCATAATTCAAATATACCTATTTGTACAGTCGCTTTAATTACTGTGATATATTGTTATAATGATGATGTCATGACAATGTAATATTGTATGATATTGTGAAAATATGAGAGTGTAATCATTTTTCCTGTTACCCCTGCAGCCTGGAGGATCTACCTTGGTACCCCAACTCCAGTCTGGATGAGATCTCCATGGCAACCCGGAGGTTTTCAGGTAATGCACGCAGCAGTGGAGGATTAATTAGGGCTGACCCTGTCCCCCAACTGTCCTGTACAGAACCGGAGGACTCTCCGGCAGGACCTGGAATATTACACTGTGTTTATAAAGCAGCGACTATAACCTCCTCAGTGAACAGCTTACAGTTATATCAGAACCGGAGGATGCTTCTTATATCAGGATTTATAGAATTTAATATACTCCGCACATTGCTATGTGAAAATGATGGGCTCTTTAATATATGTGTGTGTGTGTGTGTGTGTGTGTGTGTGTGTGTGTGTGCCTGTGTGTGTGTATTTATTACTCCCATTCTCAGTATTCTGGTGATGTATGTCATTGCTCTCAAGGGAATTTTAACTGACAGGAATTAGAATTTAACTCTTTCAATCCCAGCAGTGAGGATTTTCTGGCTTTTCCATATGTAAAACAGTGCAGTTCAAGAAGAGTGTCAAACCCCACACTGGATAAGGCACTGCAGCATGGCCCCTGACAAGAGGTATGATTGTTTAACTGAGATAACTAACACTATTTCCCTGTTTCGAGCACATAGGTTATCAAACTGTAGGTGGGGACCTTAAGGTGAGTCACAGGAGGGGTTTTGAGATGACAACTGAGAAAGAACCATAGATCTACACTAGTACATAGATCTACCATCCAACCATAGATCTACACTAGTACATGTTTCAAAAATTAGACAAACCTTTGTTGTTTACAAAAATTTATTCATACAAATCTTACAACACTTTTTTTTTTTTTTTTTTCTTTCCAACATTAATAACGGTTCCCCCCGAGCAGAGGAATGTGTGGAATTATAATGATGTTACTGGTTGCTATTCATTATTCACACCTTTAGTTTGAAGTTTACTTTTGCATTCAGTAAGGCTTGTGGCTTTCAGAAATATACAGCGGGTTCGTTTTTTTTTTATGGGGAAGAAGAAACAGCAGTTTCCAGAATCCTTCAAAACAAATTAAACAAATGAATAATAAAATAATAAACAGCAAACAGGAACAACACTAAGAGTTACACTGGTGCTATATTTCTATTCCACACTTACAACAAAAAAGCAAGATGGGAAAGTTGGAATGAAGAGTCGATGGAGTGCAGCATTCTAGGGCCACTACGTTAGCCGTCTGTGATCATTTAGAAGGAAAGGCATACGGCCCATACCTGTATCCCACTCAGGCTTGCTTTTGGAGGGGGTACAGAAGCCAATGGAAGGGTTTCATCCACTGGACCTTGGATATCAGGAAGAATGGGAATCACAGCTAATTCCACAGAGAGGTGAACCAGGTCTCACCGAAAATAATACTGGCTGATGTGGTCTGCGGGGGGGGGGGGTTGGGTATTGATGGTCCATTTGGGTATTTCGGCCGAGCAAGACTCAGACCGTTTTCGTTTAGCTTCTTAGCATGTTTCGCTAAAACGTTAGCTGAAATGTGCTCTGTTTCTTAGCCTCTGGAATGGGGGAATCTAAGCTTAGGGCTCACTGCATATAAAGTCACTGTCAAAGCCGCTCCGGGCTTTGATCTGTCGTCTAACATTTCAACTTCCTCTACCCTTTCAACTTTAACCTTTCACCTGTTTCTTCCCCTTCACCTGACATGTACTCCTTCACCTGGTTCTAGCCTTTCAACTTTCTTCTTTTACCTGATTCTACCCCTCTACCTGACGTTCACCCCTTTCTGCCCCTTTCAAGTAAATTCCACTTGTTCTATCTCACCCAACAATCACTCTTTCCTTCTTCTGTACCCTTTCATTTTTCTACACATCTTTCTCCCTCTGTAAAACATGGGTGACTCTCTCTCCCTCTGTAAAACATGGGTGACTCTCTCTCCCTCTGTAAAACATGGGTGACTCTCTCTCCCTCTATAAAACATGGGTGACTCTTTCTCCCTCTATAAAACATGGGTGACTCTTTCTCCCTCTATAAAACATGGCTGACTCTTTCTCCCTTTATAAAACATGGGTGACTCTCTCTCCCTCTATAAAACATGGGTGACTCTTTCTCCCTCTGTAAAACATGGGTGACTCTCTCTCCCTCTATAAAACATGGGTGACTCTTTCTCCCTCTGTAAAACATGGGTGACTCTCTCTCCCTCTATAAAACATGGGTGACTCTCTCTCCCTCTATAAAACATGGGTGACTCTCTCTCCCTCTATAAAACATGGGTGACTCTTTCACTCTTTCTCTCTCCCTCTCAATGGACCCACCTGACCGATAATATGTTATGGAGACTACATTACTACATTGTGAAAATTAACAAATCCATCCCACCTATTAGAAATGTTTATCAAGCCTATTTGAATTCACACAGACAGGAGGGCTAGTTCACATTTGGCATTAAATTAAAGTGCCTAGCAACGAAATCTATATTTTTAAAGTAAATAAATGAATGAACACAGTATCAGAACACAAAAACCAAGGGGGGGGGGGGGGGGGGCAGTGGGTGACCTGAACAAGACAGAAACAGCCCATTAATAAGGGATAGCGTTTACACAGGGATACATTGTGTGAAAGAAGGCGCAGCATTGCAGAGCTTACAGACTGGACTCTTAAAGACTGGTATAATAAGGGTATGGGGTCGTTCTCATCGACATAATGTTCTCACACACACTGGCGTTTATCCTATTTACACATCCGCAGTTTCCGCCTGGGTCTACAACTCTAACATTCGTTAGAGGAACGTGCTTATCATACTTTCCGTGTAGAATAAATGATAGAGAGAGTGAGAGAAAAGGTAAGAGAAACAAACAAAAGAGAGACATTCGTGCTTTCCGAACTTTTTCTAACAGCCGAATCTGCCCCATGGGGTGGCACTGGAAGGCTAATTGCGCATAATTGGTCTACGGATATCCACCGCAGTCGCGCGCCTTCGCGGAGTAGGCTACTCTGGAGTAGCTATAGCAAGGCCACGCGCAGGCTGATCAGATAATTCAATAAAGAGGCTTCCTCGTGCCTTAGACAAATTGCATGCCCAGCCAGGTAGACGTACGCGTTTAAGTATACTGTTCTTTGTTTTTGAACAAAACTGAAGTATGGAACCGAGGGTCCAAGGTTGAGGCTGAGGTTAGTAGAGAAGGAAAAAGTCAGCTTCGGAACTGACTAAAGCCCAACAGGCACATAATCTCTCACTATACCTGGCAGCAGTGGACTGAATTAAAGGTTCCATGTGGAAGGCTGTGAAAGGGAATACGCTAAGTTTGGCTAAGGGAATAAATGCTTTGATTGTCTTTTCTGCAATCTATACGTGTCTTGTATACGTGTAAAAATGTAAAATGATATCTTAGGCGAATAACGTTAAAGCTGTACGATTTTTTTTTTCCTCATTTTTTTAATGTTACATACATAGCCATATAATTAGGCTACCTACAAGATTGGTCCACAAAGTATATGTGTGCGGTCTCAAGTGCTTTTTTTTGTACAAAGGAAAAACAATAATATTATTAAAATATTCATTTTAATGGCTTTACTTCATACATAAATACATGTTTAAAGAACACAGGCGCGATCCACTGCTCAGAATGATTTGATCTATAGGGCCGGACAGACGTGCTGTTTGGATTGTTGACGCTACAAAAAGGAGAAACGGCGGCCTTTGTTTTTAATTCTCTGCCTGTACCTTCTCCCCAGTACCGCTGCTAGATACTTTTTCACAGCCATTTGTTTTCGGTAACGGCTGTAGCTGTCTGTGAAGATTCCGTCAGAATGCCTTTTGGATAAGGGTTTTGTGTCATCTTCCTTAACACCCTCTCCACTGCAAGACAAAAAAAATATATGGGGATGTTTGTTAAACCAAATCTGTTTGAGCCAACACCTTCACTAGCTGTGTTCAAAGTGTCATTAAAACAAACTAAACTTTTAATGCGTAACTTGTGCTATCTAATCAGCGTTTTTTGTTCGAAGGGCAAAGAAGTTTTTTTTTTTTGGGCGTTAGACAGTAGCTACCAATGATAAACCTCTTTGGTTGACACTATAAAATAGTCACACCTGAAAATGTATGCCTTCAGACTCGAGGATTCTGAGCACTGATTTTGAAGGGGAAAATTTGAACAATGTCACGCTGGTTTAACGGGTTTCCATCAAGTACAAATTTGGAGTGATCAATTATCAATGCGTCCTCGCGAGTAAGCACACATTAAAGGCAAATAAACAAAAAGTGTTACTTGGTCGCTGGGGCGTTTGAAGTAAATTAATTTAAAAAACGCACATGATGGCAAAGGTGTTAGGACACATGCGATTAAAAAAAGATAAAACTGCACGAGGATCAAGAGGAAAGCTCGAATGAATGGTCTTACCCTGCACGCTCTGCCACCACAGAATGAAGAAACTGGCCAAGCCCGTCCCCGCGGGCTTCATTAAAGATTCCATCTGCGTGTCTTTCAGATCTGGGGTGATAACACGCCAAATATAGCGCGTCAGTAACACAGAAGGCACCAAATATAGACCACATCAATTGAATTATTACCTTTTTGACAAATTCAGATCGACTTGCAATTACTTGCTACGGGTAATAACTCTCTCTCTCTCTACCACACACACACACACATACACAATTTTAAGGGGGTGTACTTTTTACGAATCTAAATTATTTATATTTGCAATACATTCATGTTATATTAACGCATGTAGATATTTTATTGAAGTTGAAGGCTCTTTAATAAATGGTGACACTAGGTTAAATAACACAAAACTAAAAACAGATTACAATATCTTAAAATATTAAATATTAAAATATAGTCTACTGTAAACATATGAACAATATAATCGTTCACAAAGAGCGTTCACCTCTTCTCTGGTGGGTAGTATAATGTGTACACGTTGTCAAACAGCGAAGGGGAGCTTCTTATAGCAATTTGATCTCCATCAAAATCCAAGTCCGTAAACGTGTCTCCGTCCTCGTCAAAAACCTCGTTTTCAAGTCTGAAATTAAACAATAGCGTCAATGTTTTTGTGTCTTAGGACAACACATTATTCAGAAATTGCATGTAATTTTCTCTAATATGCTATGGTCAAGTGGACAAGTTAATTATGTTTAATACGTATACATAAAGCAAGTGAATGTTTGAGATTTGCCTCTTACTTTAATACACCAACGTTAAAACGCATGCTAGGAAAAAAGGGAGACAGAACGGAAAGAGTATAAAAAAAAGTTCCAAAATGTAAAACCAGTTTGCATCCATTCAAACAGCGAGTGACACGAGCTCTCTGACTAATATGCGTGATATGACCTGTGTATTTAAGAGGAACAACCCTTCATATTGGTAATTTAGCATTCAAATTACTCTGCATAACATACGCCAAACTATTTCCAAAAATGTTTTTGATTATGCAAAGGGACAATAAATGGTACATCAAATAACTGTATTAGACTATTATTATTGTTATTAGTAGAAGTTGTAGTAGTACCTAGTAGTATTATGACTGAGCAAACGCATAAATAGAAGGATAGTGGTGGAGGTTATCACCTAATGAGGCAAAATCTGGCGGTGAGGAGGTCTACTGATTTAATATATAAATTCCCATTCCCTTCACTTTACGTCTCGGCGATGACGCCATTCCGCTACTGCCTCGGGGGCCGCCCTCCGGTATGACAGCTTTTCAATAGAGGGAGTTCGGGGTGCGCGCATTTCTGTCAGTGTCTGCGTCTGCGCGTCCCCAACAGTGCTTCTGGGTTCGCGGTTTACCTAGAGGCTACTGCATAGGGATGCCTTTTGCGCCATCCGTATTCTATAACTTAAAAATTATATAAATTCTGAGTATCAATCTAGGTCAAATATCAATACCACCTTGAAGACGATATATGTAGGCTAAATTAAATGAAAAGCATGATATTGTTTCCATGTTTCCCCATCTACCATAATAATATGCAACATTAAGAACCATAATTGTTACTCACTAACTGAACATGGGCATGGCTTTTTATTGTTGAATTCATTTGTATTACTGCGGGAAGTATGAACCTGGTTTAATTTGTCAGCCTTGCCCCTTCAGTAGTTTGTAACTCACTCGTCAAAAGCAACTTCCAACTGAGATTTAAATGCATAGCCTATACACCCCTTATACATTTCCTAGCAGTATAGGAAAAACATAATGTCATTTTTACCTACCTAAGTCTAGGATAATCGAGCCCAACCGGGGAACAGTAGGCGCTGTGCATTATAATTCCATAGATGAACAACGCTAACGTCGGTTTACTAGACATCGTCATTCTGCGAAGGAAACGTCAGAAAGTCACATATGAGAAACTACAAATGCAATATAGGCTACCTCCAACCAACATACAGGCTATATAAATAGGCTATATGAACCGCATTTCAGAGGTAACCATAGGATATCCCGTTCTTTATTTTACTTAACAGAGAACTATTGGTTTAGTTTACACTTGTTTCTAAAATTGCATGCACAGGTCAGCAAATGTAGACTAAATAAGCCAAAGATAGCCACACCGAAATGGTGTGAAACAATATCGAACCGTCGTCTCGCTACAAACCCGTTTTAAAACTTTCTGGAATGCCCTGTAGGCTTGACAGGTTGTGCCGAATTAAGGAAATCATCTAAATAAAATATCCGCCTCTGCAACGTACTTTAAACTTTAAACATTTCTAGAATTAAATGCATGCATTATTGGTTTTGACTTTGAAGAAGGTTATCACGTACCTATTGTTAGTTAGATAGTGATGAGTGCCGGATGCGATACGGGCGAGGCAGTCACTGAAAGAATTGTAAAAAAAAAAAAAAAAAATTCTTCTTCACAGCACTTCTCTGAATCTGTTCTGTCGTTTCCAGCGATCCCCTGAGCGCGCCCAGTCTGCACTCCTTATTTACAGAATGAAACTAATGGGCTATATTTATGTACAAAACGCGCTTTCTTGGAATTGAGCGCCTATGTCTGTCCGCATATCTTTATCCGAAACACTCGGCTCTACGCTCAGATTCTCACGGATTTTATCCATGAATCCAGTGACTTGCCTTTTTTTTTCAATAAGTCACATTAAGGGTGGAACAGACGTCATCAACCCTTCCTCCCGGAATATGCTCGTGCAGTTATTTCCTCATCCTTGAACTAGTCGGAGTCATATGCCGCATATGGAAGTTTAGATCAAAACGTTATTTTCAGACCGCAAAAGAATGCCAGTGTTTGTTAGTACTTTATTGCGGTCAGCTGAGGTCATTTTCCGTGGGCGGTCTTAGTGCCTCATCAAATTCCTCACTTTAAGAGTACTTTTTAAAAGGTGATTACTTTATTATCTAATACGGTTGAAGGCCACGACAAAATGCCGTGGACACTGGAGATACGTGGTATGATTTGACTTCTAATCGTTCGCAGATGAGTTATAGAGCGGAGCTGTCCACTTAACGGCCCTGAAGGAAGTCGCTGTTCCTCCAGATTGTGCTGAAATTAGCGAACACTGGAGGCGTTTCGGCGATGATCAATCTGTGCGCGCGCTAGTACATCCGTTCTAATGTTTTACTCTGGATTTTAAGAGAAACACGCGCAAACCTTCCCTAAAGCGTTCTTCGATTTGACAAATGCAATATTGACATACCCAACCCCCTAAATAAATAAAATAATTTAACTTCTATTTAAAATAGCCCGTAATGTATAGGGCTGCATGCCATATACCTTTATAACAGTATGGGCATGGTAAATATTTTATTGAAAAAAATATTCTAACATTGCACTGATATGTTTTTGCATTTGAAATGAATTGCTGAAAAAAAGATAATGAGTTAAACTAACTTTAAATGAAAAATTATAACAGTAAATTCGTAGCAATATATATGATAGGCTACACATAGGTTAGGCGTAATATTTTACTGTACTACATGTTTAATTTGTCGTTTAAGTAGGCCTAGGCAATGCTTTGGCTATTTGTCATTATATAAATGTATAAGGTAGTTTCAATTGTGTAGTTCAGGAAAGTTCGTTTTAATACATTTTGATTTAATTGTGAATTATAGAAAAATGTATATTTTCTTCTAAATGAATCACACAGACGTGAGCTTACAGTGACATCATGTGACGAACATTTAAACGCACGTGGGCTAGGCTCCATATTTTTCTCAATAACTAAATTCAGGGCCGATCAGAAATATGACGTAAAAAAATCCAGCTTTAAAATAAATTCACTTTTTCAAAGCAAAGAGCGCCATCAAATGGCTATCGAAAAAAGTGTTTTTATTTCTTTCCGAACGGTTCATTGGACATTTTAACTTCTACCGCGACATCACACCATGAAGTCAGTATCCAATAACTTTATAAGACCAGGAAATATTTAATTAAATATTTAGTTCAATTATCTGCTAAGCTATATCGATCATATTTAAATGCGTCCGGTTAGATAAAAATAAAAAAACGCATATTTAAAGCGATGGGTTACAAGATTCTACAGGCTGGCTTGCACGTTATTGATCATTGTGGCTACTTAAGCAATTAACATTTTACTGTTGATAACGATATTTATTGACTGCTACATGGCCGAATGAATAGAAGCATGAATCTGTAGTGCGTTTATTTGTTTAGTCTTCATTTAAGGAAGGTAATGACACTGGAGATAGCCAATGCGCTTTCGGTGGATTCATTTGGTATACAGATTGAGGTAACTCTTTTGGTTTTTTGACAAAGACACTGGGATGGTTAACACTAGGCCTACTCTTTTACCAAGTTCTAAGGGGACTTACCTGGCCACATTGCACTAGTACCTTGTCATGTTGGTATTATTGAGAAACACACGACTGTCCTACATGTAATGCAGAGGTGGAAAATCCAGGGGTCAGGAAGTAAATTCCTCTCATGCGTTTCTTCTACCCATGAACCTCATCCATCCATTATCTAACCCGCTTATTCCTGTTTAGGGTCGCGAACTCGCGGGGGGATTCAAACCCTGGACCTGCTTGCTATCCCCTGTGCCGCCCACCCATGAACTCAGGGAGGACTTTTACTTTCTGAACCTGGATTTTCCAACTCTGCTGTAATGTAACGTAATGTAATGTGCAAGTGAGTTAATGGCCCGGGATCTTTGGAAGAAGGTAATATTTTTTTATCATTTGTCCTGCAAATAAAACTCTGGTTCCTTTCTCAACAGTCGAGCATGCCATCAATGCCTTGATATGAGTTGGCCTAGTATAATGGTGATGGAAGTGGGCTTGTGCCAGACGTTGCATGTTCGATTCCAATGTCGGGCACTGCCGTTGTACCCGTGAGCAAGGTACTTAACCTGACTCGCCCGTGAGCAAGGTACTTAACCTGACTCGTTTTTAGTATCTATCAGTTGTATACATTGATACGATGCGAAAGTAAAAGCTGTGCAGGTCGTGAGTCCGCCCACAAAGAATTGTTCTGAATAAAGATGAGTTAGTACGCAAAGAGAAACTGTTGCGACACTCCCAACTCACCTTGTTTTGGTGCTGTTGTGCGATACGTCCAGCGGAGGGCATCCTTTGACCTTCAACGTAAAGAATTACATTTTACACGTTGCAATGTGTTCTTATCTGGGAGTCTGGGACGTCGGCTAAATTATAAACGTTGGCAAAAAAAAGTTGCAGCGGCAGAATGCTGCCAATCCGGCCACAGTCAAATACTTCTGCCCAGCCAAAATTATTCGAAAAACAAACATTATGAGGAACAAACAAAAAATAACGATACATTGAAGTACAACATAACCTACAGTACCCATAAAACTGAACATAAAATTGTAAAATTACAAAGTTATAATAAAACACACGTAGTAAATGCGTGTTGCATTTGTTTATGTTAATGAAGAAACACGAGGAATGTTCTTCTAGACGTATTGTAGGCTAATCTGACCATAGATCAGCGACCGTGAAACAAATCGTATTTATTTAGCTATGTATTGTCCCTTTGAAAACAGTAGGCCTGTAGCGCAAACGGGCGACAAAACGACAACATTATTATCTAAATTTAATTGCACATACAATCAATGGGATTGTGGGAGAGCAGCAGCGGATACATGCCAGTAAACGTATTCCAGGCATATCCTACTAATATTCATTTATTGTGTCTGAGTTATGGCTTGAGAATTGTATTATTATTAGGCTATTATTACTTTATTTTTATATGATGCATTAATTCGTATCACCAAACTTTTGAACCCTCTTGCAACTCTCTTTTACCGGAATCTCTTAAGTAGCTATAATTTCCCGAAACTGACCCAGGTCTGTTCATCATAGGCTACTTCCAAGAAAACCTTTTTGTTTTATTGTAAGTCACTGGAGGTGTATTCTCAAATTGCGTCACTCGCGGCCATGTTCGCTGACGAGTGCAAGTTTAGCATGGATTTGAGTTCGCTGTTGTCTTTAAGGGAATCTCTCACGCTCCCAGTTAGCCTACCTGCCGTGGTCATGTAGCCACGCCCCCAGTTATCCTACCTGCCGTGGCCATGTAGCCACGCCCCCAGTTATCCTACCTGCCGTGGTCATGTAGCCAAATGTCGGACCGCCCGCTCTTTTATTGTTTTGCCTTTTTGTCTTCCTATGACATTAAACGGCTGAACGTGATTAGTCGTAGGCTATTATAAATTATTACTTGTAGGCTAGGCCTACATACGAATGAGCTTTTTTTCTCACCGAAAACTTTGGGGGGGGGACACTTTGAATCTGGCGTGGTTAACAAAGAGCAGGCCGGATGGGAAAGAAAGTGAAATAACAAGACATAAAATTGGGATTATATTTTTCACGTAATCACTGAGGAGAAACAGGGGTGCGCGTCACCTGCCTAAAAGAAGACAGGATTAAGAAGGTAAGAAGAGAAAAGATACATTCATTTTGTGAAGGGATTATCGTGAGGCCTCCGCCCTGTCCCCTGTTTCTGTGTAGACTGAAACACAGAAGCACTAGGCTGGAGTTAACTTGTTGGCGTGGCCACGATGTTAGAAAGTCAGTTGTCTTGTGAATTGAAGTCGCTACTATAGGCTAGTCACCTGGATTGTCAGTCACCAAAATATTTTTAAGCGTATATAATCAAACACGCAATGCATTTAAAATAACAATGTGTAATGTTAAATTCGGTCTGTTATCCATTAGCTAACTAAATGAAATGCGTAGCAGAATGTAGACCATAGGTCTGATTATAATAACGGGGTGTCGGTGCCCAAAATGTATTATCTGAACGTAGGTTGGTGGTAGACTATTCATTTTTATTTTTTTTATTTTTTAGGTGGAATATCAGTAGGCTAAAATCTTTTAAACTGACCGATGAAAATTAATACACCGGGTAGCTAGCACCCCCTCTCCGAGCCTACTATTGTTAGCCCGCTTTTCCTGCAATAGTCTAAACGTATTGACATTTAAACTGTGACACTGACCTTCTTGTTTCGCACTGCCGTGGAAAGAGTTAGGCTCTCAAGGCTCGGGTTTATTGTTAATCACGTTTATAAATTAAAATGTTAAATGGTCTAAAACAGCGGGATCAGTAGCCTCGTTGCAGGCACACCTAGACATATGTTATAGCAAAATACACGTAGGCTACGCATTGGGTGCAGCAACATTTACGGTGGAGTAAACGGTTTGCAGGTTGTTGTTTTTTTGAGTTCGGAGAAAAATGAGTACAATTCCAGGTTGAGGAATATACTACAAGATGCGTTGGTTTGATGGGAAAGAACGATTCTGACACAGTTGCAGTTAGATTATATTTCACTTTTTGCGATCAATTCGACACACCATATGGGTAACAACCAACTAAATGAGCTATAGATTTATATAGGTATTAGTCAGTCTCTGAATATAATGTTTCAGCGTTACGCTATTACGGTAGAAGATGAGACAATTGATCGATAGACCTGACTCCGGTCAGTTTGGGAAACCCAAGGTACTCTGCGGTAGTTTTGGCGCAATGCCCAGGTGAGTCATGTGGGAAGTAGCCTTATTTTTACGTCATTTTAACCAAAGATGGTGTGACCTAAACAATTGTATCAGTTATTCTGTCGTTGGCTGTCAGTAGAATGGCACAAATGCATCTGTGTGGTGGCTCTGGTGTGTGTTTTTCTGTTTCATAAGAAGACATTCTAATATCAGCTAGGCTGGAAAGATTTGGTGGTTTTCTAGGTCACAACAAAGCCCATGGCAAGCTAAATGAAAAGGGTTGGGGTCCTCTATTGGACCTGCAACCTTTGAACCTTTGACTTACAATCCTGTTCCCTGACCGTTATACTACAGTGCTGCCAAATTGAAACGTATTGCATCTGCTGTGGAGTTTTCAGGCCTCACCAAGTTATTTTTAGAGAGAGAGAGCAAGAGAGAACTCTGGCAGAGTTATAGGTATATTATAATGACTTATCGGTCGTGACTTGGCATGGTCTCTTCTCTCTGAGGAACCTTTTATGATGCACCTTCTCCCCTCACACAGAATAAAAGCATCTATTAAATGACGACCTATAAAATGTAAACGTGTTTCTTTTCAGTGCTGGAGGTCTTGTTTGTGTAAAATGTTAATGTGTTTGTGTTGTAGTTCAGTGCTTGAGGTCTCGTTTGTGTGAAATGTAAATGTGTTTGTGTTGTTCAGTGCTGGAGGTCTCGTTTGTGTAAAATGTAAATACGTTTGTGTTGTAGTTCAGTGCTGGAGGTCTCGTTTGTATAAAATGTAAAAGTGTTTGTGTTGTAGTTCAGTGCTGGAGGTCTCGTTTGTGTAAAATGTAAATGTGTTTGTGTTGTTCAGTGCTGGAGGTCTCGTTTGTGTAAAATGTAAATGCATTTGTGTTGTAGTTCAGTGCTGGAGGTCTCGTTTGTGTAAAATGTAAATGTGTTTGTGTTGTTCAGGGCTGGAGGTCTCGTTTGTGTAAAATGTAAATGTGTTTGTGTTGTTCAGTGCTGGAGGTCTTGTTTGTGTAAAATGTAAATGTGTTTGTGTTGTAGTTCAGAGCTGGAGGTCTCATTTGTGTAAAATGTAAATGTGTTTGTGTTGTAGTTCAGTGCTGGAGGTCTCGTTTGTGTAAAATGTAAATGTGTTTGTGTTGTTCAGTGCTGGAGGTCTCGTTTGTGTAAAATGTAAATGTGTTTGTGTTGTTCAGTGCTGGAGGTCTCGTTTGTGTAAAATGTAAATGTGTTTGTGTAGTTCAGTGCTGGAGGTCTCGTTTGTGTAAAATGTAAATGTGTTTGTGTTGTTCAGTGCTGGAGGTCTCGTTTGTGTAAAATGTAAATGTGTTTGTGTAGTTCAGTGCTGGAGGTCTCGTTTGTGTAAAATGTAAATGTGTTTGTGTAGTTCAGTGCTGGAGGTCTCGTTTGTGTAAAATGTAAATGTGTTTGTGTTGTTCAGTGCTGGAGGTCTCGTTTGTGTAAAATGTAAATGTGTTTGTGTAGTTCAGTGCTGGAGGTAAAGTGAGAATCCTCTCGTTTCAGGGTTCCTGACGGACAGGACGGGGGCGGGCTGATGGGGGGCAGGGGGAGTAAAGACGTCGCGTTTGTGCGGGTGAAGCGCAGGCCGGCGACCATCGGGGCGCCCAAAGGGACGCGGGCAGGTCGCGCCGGAACCAGTCCGGCCCGGCCCCGCCCCAAAGCGGCCTCAGCCAAGCCCTCCACCAGCAGCAACGGCAAGCGTTCAGTCAGCTCGTCTGGGGGCCCGTCTGGGGGCCCGTCTGGGGGCTCGCCCTTCACCCCATCTTCTTCCTCCTCCCACAATGCTACTGTGACAGACCGCGCCCCCAGCACCGGTGAGTCACGCCCCCTTACCGCCAAGCCTTACCTGCGCGGGAGACTCCTTATTCAGACTCATAAGAGCCAGGGTTCACATGTAAAAGCAACCACTTTTAATTTGTTGGAAATATGTTCCCCTCCCCTTAGCCCAGTATTTAGCTGTTTAACCTGTGTGTGAAATACTGTCCAGTATAAGTCCTGTATAACACAGTGAGTAACTGCATTTCTCTCTCCCGCCTGCAGGTGGAGCTCAATATTTCATAGCCTTGTATGACTATGAGGCCCGAACGTTTGATGACCTTTCCTTCAGAAAAGGGGATCGCTTTGAGATCATCAATAACACGTGAGTCTTCTTTTCGTTCTTTCGGCTCTACCTGAAATATTCTATTCTATTCTATTCTATATTCTAAGGTCTACCCATAAGGAAATGCATTTTGCTTGGGCCTGAACCTGGTAACCAAACCTGTCTCAGTTAATGCATTTGTCTGTTGTCAGCCCAAGGCTTTTCTTAACAGAAATGTCAAACAACTTGAAATTCACTATTGCATTGTTTGCTTAAGGGTCTTTTACAGCAAGCTCACTTATCTTGACGCCAGGGTTTTTGGGGCTTGTCTGGGCAATGCAACAGGGCGGTAAGGTTAAGCATTGTCAAATACTTAAGAGTCTGAAGGAATCCTAATTTAAATCTGACGGTGTGTTGGAGCCCCAGAGATTAAATCTGACGGTGTGTCTGATCTCCAGTGTAAATCTGACGGTGTGTCTGATCTCCAGTGTCAATCTGGCAGTGTGTCTGATCTCCAGTGTAAATCTGACGGTGTGTCTGATCTCCAGTGTAAATCTGGCGGTGTGTCTGATCTCCAGTGTCAATCTGGCGGTGTGTCTGATCTCCAGTGTAAATCTGACTGTGTGTCTGATCTCCAGTGTAAATCTGGCGGTGTGTCTGATCTCCAGGGTCAATCTGGCGGTGTGTCTGATCTCCAGTGTCAATCTGGTGCTGTGTCTGATCTCCAGTGTAAATCTAATGGTGTGTCTGATCTCCAGTTTAAATGTGACAGTGTGTCTTAGCTCTAGTTTAAATCTGACAGTGTGTTCCAGTGTAACTCTGGCTGTGTTTGGGTCCTATTTTTCAGAGAGGGAGACTGGTGGCAGGCTCGCTGTATGGTCACAGGGAAGACGGGCTACATTCCCAGCAATTACGTGGCTGCTGCTGACTCCATCCAATCAGAAGAGTAAGGCCCTCTAAGCCCCTCCCCTTCACAGAAGGACCATACACACGCTTTTCACTGGGCCGCTGTAACAAAAAAACAGGCTTTAATCACCAAAGTGGTGTGAATCTCACCGGGGGAGGGAGGTGTTCAGAGAGCAGAATTCCCATTGGCTGGTCATGCACCAGTGACTGCTCTGATTGGTCAGATGCCTGGTGTCTGCTGCCACCTCCAGCTGCGTTTGAAACGCCCTCCTCTGACGCAGTGACTGCGCAGCACAGCTAGTGGGCGCTGTAGAGTGAAAGGAAGGGGCGGTGGCTAGCTTGCGCATTATAGCGGTGTGCTACGCTCTCCTGTCCGCCATGTCCTGCGCTCTCTGTGCGCCATGTCCTGCGCTCTCTGTCTGCCATGTCCTGCGCTCTCTGTCTGCCATGTCCTGCGCTCTCTGTCTGCCATGTCCTGCGCTCTCTGTCTGCCATGTCCTGAAATGACCTCGTAGTGATGAGACGGGACAGTGGAATGTGATCGGTTATTCCACAACTATGAGGACATTGGAAAAGGCTGGGAGTTAAGAGGAAATAGACATGTGTGCTGCGCACAATGTAGTCCCCCCCCTCCCCCAGTGTGTCTAGGGCAGCGATACTTGTGTTCCTGTCTGTGTTCCTGCAATGTGATACGATGTTACCTACCAAAAAAAAAAAAAAAGATCTGAAGATCTAAACTTGTGGTGTCAGGGTGACCAGGCGTCATGAAGACGCTGCTGCAGCCATTGTGTCTGTGAATCTTCTGTGAAGCGGACACCCTTGTGTTGCAGCTGGTACTTCGGCAGAATGGGCCGGAGGGATGCGGAGCGCCTCCTGCTGGTCTTGGGAAGCCAGCGCGGGACCTTCCTGATTCGCGAGAGCGAAACGGCTCAAGGTAGAGCTTACCTGCTTCCTGTGTACTCCATATACCTACACCTGCATGAGCATTGACCTGCTTCCTGTGTACTCCATATACCTACACCTGCATGAGCATTGACCTGCTCCCTGTGTACTCCATATACCTACACCTGCATGAGCATTGACCTGCTCCCTGTGTACTCCATATACCTACACCTGCATGAGCATTGACCTGCTCCCTGTGTACTCCATATACCTACACCTGCATGAGCATTGACCTGCTCCCTGTGTACTCGATACAGTTGAAGTCGGAAGTTTGCATACACTTAGGTTTAAGTCATTAAAACTAATTTTTAACCACTCCACAGATTTCATGTTAGCAAACTATAGTGTTGGCAAGTCAGTTAGGACATCTACTTTGTGCATGACACAAGTAATTTTTCCAACAATTGTTTACAGACAGATTATTCCACCATACTTTTAATTCATTTTTAATATTTGGTTGCATATCCTTCGGATGCCATGACTTCCTGATGTCTGTGACCCAACAACATCAAAAGACTCTTGATATCTTATTTTCTGGTACTCTTACAAGCGATACTATAACGTCTCTGCATTTGAATGGATCTCTATGGGAATTGGGGGGTGGGACTAGATTTAGCTGTAAATTATGCTGGAACAGTATGGAATACATGATTGGTAAATAAACTGTGTAATAAAGAAAAAAATAATTACTGTGTAATAAAGATGGCTCTAGATAGATATTGTGTGATAAAGATGGCTGTCTGTCTGTCTTAATTCATGGATAACCTCACCCCCTGTCCCATTATAACTGCCCTCACTACAGGGGCTTTCTCCCTTTCCATTCGAGACTGGGACGAGGGCAGGGGGGACAAGGTCAGACACTACAAAATCCGCAGACTGGACAACGGCGGTTTCTACGTCAACAGCCAGGTGCAGTTCCAGAGCCTGACGAAATTGGTGAAACACTACACAGGTGAGCGGCTCTCTGGATCTCTCTGTCACCTCCTCCGCTATTGAACAACCTCGTTATCATAGTGCATACTAATGACCAAAACGACTCTTTGGCACGCCCACAACATGAGCCTCATATTTTTAGACCCCACAAATCATATGAAAATACATGTGTGTTGTGGGTTCGACAGAAGTTCAGTAGTTAGACACAGACAGTACGCTCGTTTAACTCTGTGTCGGTAGATTCTTATCAGAATGACTGACAGAAAGTCTGTTGTTTTTTCCTCTTTCCTCTGCTTCTCCATTGCTTCTGATTTTTGTTCCTGATAGTTTGGCCGCACGCGCTGCTAAGCTGTAAATAAAGGTCTCTTTTAGCCCATTCTGTGGAAGTTAAAAGCGGGGAAACGGCCGATATTAAGACCTGACTGAAAGAGTGAGGATTGATTGATCAGTTCTTTTCACATTCTAACAATCGCACTCGTTTACCAGAATGTCTGTGAATCTGCTATGGAAAGATAACTGTGCAAAGTGCAGATGGTGAAATCTCCCCCTGAAAACTTTCTCTCTTTGCACGGTTACCTAAGTAACGTACTGTATATCCTCCTTTGGAGGCCCTTAGATATCAGAGCGTAGTCATGCGGGAGTTAATTAAGTTAATTAAGCGTTAATAAGGTTTGTATAAATTCCTAGTATTACGATCACCTGTACAGTTAGTCATGTCCACAGCACAATATCCCTCTCCCTCTCTCTCTCCTTCTCTCCCTCTCTCCCTCCCTCTCTCTCTCTCTCTCCCTCTCCCTCTCTCTCTCTGTCCCTCTCTCCCCTGTAGTACATGTGGATGGGTTGTGCTCCAGGCTCACCGAGGTGTGCCCCACAGTGAAGCCCCAGACGAAGGGCCTGTCCCGGGATGCCTGGGAGATCTCGCGGGACTCTCTTCGGCTGGAGGTCCAGCTGGGACAGGGCTGCTTCGGGGAGGTGTGGATGGGTGAGCATGGATACTATTGCGCATACTGCATGTCACTAAACAGTCTGTAGTAAACAGTACAGAGTATGCTAGTACACAGGACACAGTAGATGGGGCTCTGATTCGGGGAGGTGTGGATGGGTGAGCATGGATACTATTGCGCATACTGCATGTCACTAAACAGTATGTAGTAAACAGTACAGAGTATGCTAGTACACAGGACACAGTAGATGGGGCTCTGATTCGGGGAGGTGTGGATGGGTGAGCATGGATACTATTGCGCATACTGCATGTCACTAAACAGTATGTAGTAAACAGTACAGAGTATGCTAGTACACAGGACACAGTAGATGGGGCTCTGATTCGGGGAGTTGTGGATGGGTGAGCATGGATACTATTGCGCATACTGCATGTCACTAAACAGTATGTAGTAAACAGTACAGAGTATGCTAGTACACGGGACACAGTAGATGGGGCTCTGATTCGGGCACAGCCAGAGATTCTCCCCTTTCTTTGGTACTCACTGGCGCCCCCTGTCTGCAGGCAGCTGGAATGACACCATCAAGGTGGCCATTAAAATGCTGAAGGCCGGCACCATGTCGCCCGAGGCATTCCTGGAGGAGGCGCAGGTCATGAAGAAACTGCGGCACGGAAAGCTGGTGACCCTGTACGCCGTGGTCTCAGAGGAGCCCATCTTCATCGTCACTGAGTACATGAGTAAAGGTAGGTGTCACTCTGGGCGTGCCATTAGACCTCCGCTCCTGCAGGGGGAGCTCAAGAGTAGTGCAGACACAGCAGTACAAGAACAAAGGCAGGTGTCACTGTGGGCGTGCAATTAGACCTCCGATCCTGCAGGGGGAGCTCAAGAGTAGTGCAGACACAAATGGTATTTTTGTGTATATGACATAAATGGTATATTTCTAGTTGTAATGTGTATCATTCACAATCAAATGGCCCTCCTGTCATTACAGTGTATTTTTCTTCATGGTGTTATTAAACAGCTAATTGAAGTTAATTAACTTATTTAATTAACCACTTTAACCAGTAAATGAGGTGCTCTCTGTACAGTTTGAACACTCCTGAAGGGATTTTAATTTGGTACTGCAGAGTGATACTGTAAGCAAGGTTGCCTCTATCTATCTAGCTAGCTACGTTAGGTAGCTAGATGGCGGAAGTCGGGTACCTTGATTGGGCGGGGTTGAGGACCGAGGAGGAGACTTCTTTGATTGTAAACACAGCACCACAGAAAGGCTGAAAATCCTGCATAGAGCACCTTTAATTTGGTACTGCAGATGAGTGATGCTTCATCAGCTGTGTTAATTGAATTAAGGTCAGGAATGCTGAAACGGTTACTAAAACAATTTCTGATCGTAAACAAGACAAAATTACTAACGCTAACACATTTCTTCTCCTAAAAGTGTTTCCCAGAAGCGGAAAATAGACAGATTACACATGAACAGCTGTTGAAGCAGCTATTAGCCTTGTTTCAGTGATAATGTGACAGAGATGTGTGGTGCAGTACAGTACCCTGCATTTCTAACTCCAGCTGCTGAATTTCACGCCTGTTTGGATGTTAGCTGCTGAATTCACAGCTGATTGAATGTTCTGTTATCAGGAAGTCTGCTGAACCTCATGAGAGCTGATGAGGGAAATGCCCTCAAACTCCCTGAGCTTGTTGACATGGCAGCACAGGTAGGGAGTGTCTCAAAAGTCTCCCCGTCAGAAATCAACAGTGAAGAATAGCTTTTTGCATGATAGTATACATTTTTACAGCTGGATATATACTGTTGCAATTCAGGTTAAGTACCTGCTCAAAGACACATCGTGTTTTAAAGCTAGATTGTGCAGTTTTTCCCCACATTTGTTGTCACAACATCCCTTGGCCCTGCCCACAAACAAAGAGACACATCCCCACCCTACAGACCTCATTGTGAACAGGAAAGTCTGCTCGATACAATTGCCGGATTAAAGATTGGTATTGCTAACGTTACAGTAAAAATGTCATCCAAAATTCCAGGTAAAACAACAAAAAATTTTCTGTTGTTGCATAACAGAGTTTGTGTAGCGTTAGTCTGAACCAGGACAACAATTTGGTAACTTGTAGCCACGTAGCCAGTATGAGCTAACGCGATCTATAGCCTACGACATGTAATGTTAGCAAGCATGCCCTTCTTCCAAGCGTTGGCTGCCAAATAAAGTAACGTTATCAATAATACCAATTACCAACCTAGCTACTATTCATTATAGGCAATTACAGTTGTCTGGCAAGCAGAAAGTCCATTCATGTTGAAACTTTTGACCTACCTGTCCAGTCTGTCTTCCCGAAAATCTCACCACCTTCTGAAATTAGCACCTATGTTTACTCCAGTTTTCTCCAATTCCCTTTTACTTTTCTTTCCGTGAAATGGCGCTGGTGTAACGGGTCGCTGTGAAATGTCTAGCTGGTGAACTGGCTACTGGCAAGGTCAATCTCACAGCTGATTGGTCCGCGATGTGGTCATGGTCATAAGCCACTGTTTTGAAAACTTGTTTTGAAAACAAAATTCGGAGCGAATTGCTGGTTCTATAATGCAGAATTTGAGGGTATAAACATGGTCTATGGTGTTGGATTTTTCTCAGAACAGTTCTTTCTATGATTGCTTCCAACTTCCAGCATGACCGTTCCCTGATATTTTTCAAAAAGAAGTTGCATACTCTAGCTTTAGTTGAATACTCTAGCTTTAGTTGCATACTCTAGCTTTAACTTTTCCGTTACAAGCCTAGTTCCTTACCCATTGACCAGAAATGTCTCAATTTTGAGAGTGTAACCCGAATTGGGTCATCTTTCTCCAGTAGACTGACAGTTTGTGTAGTTCAACTGTTTCCTTGTCCGCTTTTTATGCCAACTTAATTAGCCCCGACATTTATGCCGTCTATCGTTTTGCCTACATATCTTGATAAGCGTATGAATGACAGCTGAAGACTGTTTTTGTGCTTCTATATGAAACGTTTTACTGTGATCTAATCTACGAGTGAACCAGTCAGTTAGCTCATTTAGCCAGGGTAACTGAGGGAAACAAAGGCCTTTGCACACACCGGCCCTCCAGGACCAGAATTACCCATAAACCCCTCTGTGATTGAGACGTCAGCGCTGTGTATTAACGGTGGCAGTGTCTCCTCCTCAGATCGCGGAGGGAATGGCCTTCATAGAGAAGATGAACTACGTCCACAGAGACCTGCGCGCCGCCAACATCCTGGTGGGAGAGAACATGGTGTGTAAGATTGCAGATTTCGGCCTGGCCCGGCTGATCGAGGATAACGAGTACACGGCAAGACAAGGTGAGTCTGACTGCGGCTGGAGGACGGGCGTGTGGGCGGGCCTAGCCTAGCGCACGCTTTCATTACCTCATTATACTGCTGTTCGCTCGCTCTCTCCATCTTTAACATTTCCTGTTTGGGCCGTTTCCTTTCCGCTTACAATTTCATTGTCCCTTAAATTTTAATTCTTATTATAATTATGATAATGGTGAACATTTGTATTATTAATCACTGTTGGTGACGACAACAACAATATTCATCACCTTTATCTTTAAAAAATAAATGTTATAATACATTATATTTCAAGAAACTCAAGGACACTTACAGTGATGAGGGGGAAACTCGCCTCAGCCACCACCAATGTGTAGTCCCCACCTGGGTGATGCAACGGCAGCCATTTTGTGCCAGAACGTTCACCACACATCAGTTGAGGTGGAGAGGGAGATTTGCCAGTTTCCTTTAAGCTTTGTGTAAACTTTGAGCCCAACCACAGTCTAGTTTCTGTCCTTCAGAAAGGCATCAGTAAAGAATTCTGCGGAGCCTGAACCTTTTCACAACAGATGTACGGCTTTAATTTCCCTATCTGTGACTGGAAAAACAAATAAGGCCTGTTCATGTAAATCAGAACTGTTTTGCATGGCTCTAGTATCGTGTTCTGTGGTCATTACATTACAGGCATTTAGCAGACGCTCTTATCCAGAGCGACTTACACAACTTCTTATTACATTTATCCATTTATACAGCTGGATATATACTGAAGCAATTCAGGTTAAGTACCTTGCTCAGGGGTACAACGGCAGTGTCCTACCTGGGAATCGAACCTGCAACCTTTCGGTTACAAGTCCAGTTCCTTAACCATTATACTACACTGCCGCCCATATGTTCTGTGGTCAGTGCTCTCTGCTGCCACCTAGTGGAGGCTAAAATGAGTCGCGCTCTTTCTCGGCTGTCGCAGGAGCCAGGTTTCCAATCAAGTGGACGGCTCCTGAAGCCGCGCTGTACGGCCGCTTCACCATCAAATCGGACGTCTGGTCCTTCGGCATCCTGCTGACCGAGCTGGTCACCAAGGGCATGGCGCCTTATCCAGGTGAGGGGACTTCTGGGTAATGAGGGCTGGTTACCCTGAAACAGGTCATCCAATAATGTTGATTATTATAAATTGCTAGTAAAATAGTCGCATGTACATTTAACATAGGCTTTTCCACAGCACTATAGTTCTGAAGAGCTGAACAGCATGATCTCTCTGTCTCTCTCTCTCTCTCTCTCTCTCTCTCTCTAGCCCTGGTTAACAAGGAGGTGCTGGAACAGGTGCATCATGGGTACCGCATGCCATGCCCCAAGGGTTGCCCAGACTCATTGTACCAGTTGATGCTGCATTGCTGGAGGAAGCAGCCAGATGAAAGACCCACATTTTCCTACCTCCAGACCTTCCTGGAGGACTATTTCACTGCCACAGAACCGCTCTACCAAGCTGATGACTGTCTATAGACTTACACAGCCCTGTGGATTACCTATAGACTTACACAGCCCTATGGAGAACCTATAGACTTACACAGCCCTATGGAGAACCTATAGACTTACACAGCCCTATGGAGAACCTATAGACTTACACAGCCCTATGGAGAACCTATAGACTTACACAGCCCTGTGGATTACCTATAGACTTACACAGCCCTATGGAGAACCTATAGACTTACACAGTCCTATGGAGAACCTATAGACTTACACAGCCCTATGGAGAACCTATAGACTTACACAGCCCTATGGAGAACCTATAGACTTACACAGCCCTATGGAGAACCTATAGACTTACACAGCCCTATGGAGAACCTATAGACTTACACAGCCCTATGGAGAACCTATAGACTCACACAGTGCTATGAACCGTCTATAATGTCTAACTGCCATATGGACAAGCGATAGACCTGCAAAGCCATTGGACCTGCCTATAGAATCACACTATCCTCAGCGTAGTGTTCTTAAACTACTCCTTCCAGGGGGCCAGATTCTTTTTTTTAAAATGGTGCATGCAAGTTAAGCATTTGCCATAAAGTATTTATAATAGATAAAATTATATGAATGGGAAACAAAAGATTTCTTAATGCATAGATGTTTCTTATAAATCTGTCTATAGTGGGATTGATGCTGAGATAGATGCTGGCCTGTACATTGTTACAATTTCTGATGCCTCTGAAAACTACTTCTTTTTTTTTCTCAGTGATCATAAGGCCGAGAGTATGTATGTGGAGGGCCACATTTGACCCCTGGGGTACCAGTTGAATTGGCCTGCTGTAGAATTTCACAGTCCTGTGGAAATCCTATAGATTTAGAAATGGCTGAATTTGTTTACTTGGCTAGTTTACTTCTGGTTTGCCATTAGTAAGTGGATGCGTCAGAGTCGGTCTAAACTCTGTGGTCACGACCTTCGTGGAGTGTGGGAAATCGGATTCTGAGAACTCCAGGATTACTCAAATGGGAATGACTGGTTTGGGCATGTTTCCATCCGGCAGGGTGAATGGTTCGTTGTGCTTTCTGTAAAGGGGTGTCTTTGGAAAGACAGGTGCTGATAAATATGCCTTCATAAATGCCATTTTATCGTAAGTAATAGGTCTTGTGTGCATTCAAATCTAATACAGTCGATATCCAGTATGTGGTGTTGTCTGTTCAGGCTGAGATCACATTTTTCTGTGTTCCTGCCAACCTGAGAAACGGGGCTTACAACGGGGCTTATCTCCTGCACACTTATTATGGGATGTCAGTTGTCTGTGAGGTGTTGGTGACAGAAGGCAACGCACACAGCTGGAGCGACAACTTCCAAATCCCATACTGGCAGAATCCCACCCAGAATACCTCTGGATGTGATTCCACTGGATTTTGAGAGAATGCATATCCATATCTGATTTCATGGAATTCACATTCACGGAATCCAACACATATTGTATTTTTTCAAAAAATGGGACATATTTTGCACAGAGACCATATCTTACACAGGTGTTGTCTTCATCACTATGGTTACTAGGTAGGAAAGGCACTGTGAGCATGTTTTATGTAACATTTGTAAAAACAATTTTTGTATTATTAATCACAAAACAAATGGAATTCACGCTTATGAATACCTCTGTTTACCAACGACGTGCAGCGGGTATGTTGGTCAGTGTTTTTTGCGGAACAAAATGGCACTTGTGGATTGTGTGGAGGTGTTCAGGAGTTGGATTACATCTAAAACATAGTAAAATAACATTCAGACACAAACATTCAGTGCATTTGTGTTACTGGCTAAGCGTGCTCTATCTCGCAGGCTCTGTATTTCAGTCCAAGGTCTGTACTCCATTTTACTGCGTATGTGTAGTTTACATTGCTGTAGACTACATACTGAGTGTAGCAACATGAGAGATTAACTTGTTTCTTACAAACATTACTCTGTAAATGGAGGAGCTGCACAAGGCCCTTGCTCGCTTAATGAGTGTTTTTAACTGCTAGCGCTGGAGCTGACTGGAATGTAGACGGGCCTGTTCAGCAAACGGGTTTCTTCCCTCTCTCTTTCAGCCATGGCGGTGCCCTAAATGTTGAATATATCATCTTGGGAAAAGAATGTTTTGGTGAAATGTTTTGCTTTGTAATTTCAAAGAGAGGATGGGCGTGGGAAGCATTTGCATAAAAATCCTATCATCCATAAATAATTTATCAACCACAAAATGTATTCCTTACAGAAATTGGTGATGTGGCGCCCCCTTGTGGCGTACTTTAAACTTATTTTATTTCTGGCACTTTTTTTCTGGTTGTCCGCAAAGGATTTATTGTTACTGCAGGTGGCCGAAGGTAGTCCAAGGGAGATTGCCGAAGGCTAGATCAAAGCACATGCTCAGAAACCCTGTACCCGATCTTTAATCTGGCCCAGATTTATTCTCTCCTTTCACCCTTTGAAGAGTAGATTTTTTGGAATATTCTTTTTCAAAATTCTAAGTCAGTGTTCTAGAACTCCATTGCACTCACCAGTAGTGATTGGTTAAGTAGTGATTCAGTTAAGAACATTCTAATCGCATATTTCTGATCTTACTCCTTAAAGGGTTGTTATAGAATGTTGCGTAGCCTCAGAAATTGTGCATCATCAGACACTGAAGCTGCAGAAATATTCACGCAACACTATGGTTCATGTTTTAATAATTATTTAATCAAAACACCAGGAAATTATACAATACTCAAGTGTGTAGCATAGATTATTTAATTTATTTTAGCTGACCAATATTGTACAAATTAATGACAAACTAGTGATTGATAATGAGTGTTTTTCAAGTTCTGTTTTGTGTTTACTCAGCGCCTTGGGAACATGGTGCTCTAAGAAAAACAAGGGCATTTATATGGAATGTAAATGTGTAAGGATCATATGGGAGGACTGCTGTTTGGATCTCTGCAGGAGCGTGTTGTAAATGTGTATAAGGATCATATGGGAGGACTGCGGTTTGGATCTCTGCAGGAGCGTGTTGATACAGGCAGGGTTGAGTCATCTCAGTCTTCATCGAGCCTGTGGGCAGGTAACAGACTGAGGGTGCGTCCCAATACTCAAAAAATGCACTCCTTTCCTCCACTGCCACCTCCTCTCCTCCGTACCCCGGAAACGGATCTTTGTGTCCTAATCTATGTTGCTGATTTCATATTAATTACATATTAATTGTTAAATATTATTAATGTTTCAGTGCAAACCGCAATGTCAGGTATATTGTATACTGTACATGCAACTACTTGTACTTGAAACGGACAGGCAGTTTTGCATATTTCCGGGTAGGAGACGAGTGGAGGAAAGGAGGTGGGTAGTGAAGAATATTGGGTTTATGAACACACCTGTCACTTCCCCCTTCTGCCACGAGGGGGACACAATACAGGTGTGCATGTGTGTAGTATGTTCTGTGGATAATAATAATCATAAGAATACTTATTGTTATTATTACTCACAATAATAAACTATATAGAGAAACTTTCATAGAAGGAATCAAGCAGTTCAAAGTGTTTCTGCAGGTGTGTGTGGAGTGTGTATAACTCTAAGGAATCCTGTCACAAATGTATAAAACAGAATCAAATCCTGTCACAGTAAAATTGTTCCATTTATAAATGACTCAAAGGGTATCGGTGTGACAATCCCGTCCCGTAGTCCATATGAACAAAGCCTTCGTCTGGCAGGTGGGTTACTGTGTGAAGTTTGAGTTTCTGCAGGGGAGCGCTTACCTGAGCAGCTGCTTGTACCTGCCCAGGGCCTCCTGGGCCACGTACTGGATGAAGGCGGGGTCGTGCACCTGCAGCTCGGCAGGTACGCTCAGGGTCAGCCCGGGAGCGCTCAGGATGCTCACCTGAACCGTGCTGTCGTAGCCCTCCACTGGCCCTGCATCCACCTGGGTAATGGGAACACAACCACCACTGTCATTTTCACTATCACCACCATAACACACTGCGCAGTAGCTCTTTTTATTTAAGTATGAAACTCAACACATGGTCCGATTCCTGGAAAAAAAATTTAATGCATGAAAGTGCTGCTATATCTTTCAATCTTTCCACCTGTTTCCATATAAAGTCACAGCATCTCTTAGCGCATTAGTCATCTCTGCTCCAGCTGCAGGCATTTAACCAATGTATATTTCTGTATTATTTTTTTTTTTGTAGCACTACCATCAGGCTGATCGTAGAAAACTATGTATTTGTTAAATTAAATACTTTAAAGAGCCATAGTTCAGGGACTCCTTGTTGTACGGAACAGGAACTCAGTTTGGGGCTCCCAGATGTCAGAAACAGGAACTCACAGTTTGGGTTGCCTGGGTGAACGGTACAGGAACTCACTGTAGAGATGCTGAAGATGTTCTCTGGGTCCCCTGTGCTGTTGAGGGCGAGTTCTCCCACCCAGCCGAAACTGGAGGCCATGTTGCTCAGCCAGCTGATGGTGTCCTCTGCGTGGTGCTTCACGATCTGCAGCACTTCCTCATACTGCTGGCTGGACACACGGAACAGCTGGGACGCCTCGTTCAGCTCCACCTGCAGGTCACGTACGGTAGTGCACTCTGTGGGGGGAGAGATTATAGTAGTACAGGAGTGGACAACCCTGGTCCTGGGGAGCCACAGGGTCTGCTTTGGTTTTCACCTTAAAGGTTGTATCAGCGATTTTGGGTGGAAACATAAATGATCACATTCATCTGATTTTTCCTCACGATCCGCTAGCTGCCCGCCCCATAAGCAGGCCGTCAAAAAACCGCGTCTCTGTAGGCAGCCTATGCTCCGAGATCGTACACAAAAACAAATGGTACCAACCACTCAAAACCAAAATAAACAGTATTCCAACCAATCACAATGATCTGCACAAACGCTAATACTCTTATCTCGCTGAAATCTTGACGGATTTACAAACGGTTTGGTTTCTTACAAACGTTATTAACGTGGTTATAATTCTGGATGCTTGAACACTATTTTTTAAAACATAACATAATTATTCATAAGTATGTTTGTTTGGGATTTCGCTTCAGAAGTGACGTCACCCAAAATCGCTGATACAACCTTTAAATACAACCACTTTTTGGAATGCATTTTAAAAATTGTAATACTGGAAAATTTCCATATTTGCCCATATGCTGTGAAGTGTTGCAATATCTTTTCCGATCTTGATTCCAGTATATTCCACTTCTCCAGGGGTGTGTCTGTATCTATAATGCAGATGCGGGATTTATAATGTCTGTAAAGTGTACTAATCTGCTGTCAGCACGCTTACCTTCTAGCTGGGTTCCTCGGCAGGACGCACACTGGCTGCTCAGCTTCCAGCACTCTGAAGTCTGTCTGCGCAGATCTGCGCACAGCAGCCGGCTCTGAGACGGGCCCCAGAGAGGTAGCGACCCTTTCTCTAACAAGCGCAGGGAGGGGGGCGCAGGGAGGGGCGCAGGGAGGGGGGCGCACGGCATGCGAGTGAGACTTTCGCACCCAAAAAAGCATAAGCCTGCACTACAACAAAATGACAAGTTGCGCAATTTGTTTTGTGCCTTAAATATTTTTAACCGGAGAATGTTTTTACATTGATTGCGAAGAACTAACAAAATTAATTCCATCTGCTGTGTACATCCTTCCCGCTTTGTAATTGGATCAATAATTCCTTCTCTACCTCACCTGATGTGTGGTGAGTGTTCTGGAGCCAAGCTGTTGCATTTCACCCAACACATGCTGAGGTGAGTTTCCCACCTTCACTCTAAAGCACTTTGATATCATGCTATATAAATGCAATCTATTATTATGATTATTATTAGCAGTAGTAGTAATAGTAGTTGTTGCAGTAATAGTAGTAGTGAAAGTAGTTGTTGCAGTAGTAGTTATGTAGTTGACTACTACTGTAACAGCTACTTTGTCCGTACCTTTTTGCACCTCAGATTGCTGAAAGGTCTGCTCAATGTCGTCAAAGGCCTGCGTCACCACCGAGCTGAACTCCTGCAGCACACTCTTGCTGAAATAGAAGAAGGACTCCAGCACGTCGTCCAGCCCCACCCCCTGGAAGAAGTCTGAGGAGTCCGGATCCTTCTGCGTCTGAGAGAGGGGCTCAACGCTGCCCCCTCTGGTCTCCAGAGAGAAGACCTCACGGAAAACCTGATAACAATAACAATAATAATCATATAATTAATTCATATTGTGCCTTTCTGGATCCCAAGGCCTTTTCTCTATACGGGCAGGGGCATAACAGTACATTATACAAAAAGCAGAACAGGCAGAGATAACGGTAATTATACAGATTACTGAACCAAGGGGGAAAGCGTATACAACAAGAAACAGATGACAGGAATACAGAGGTCTATGTAGAGCTCTAGGACAGAGAGACAGATGACAGATTAGACAGGAATATCGTTATACATTTATGATATCAAGCCTATTTATTCAGTTTTTTACCCATCCTGAAAGCAATGTTCTTACACTGCCTACTACAGAAGGTATTGGTATTGTTGATTGGAGACTGAACTCAGTGTAAACTGACATGGCATTAACATTTCCGTGTCCACTCATTATCACTCTGGGTGAATGAGTAAACTGTAAATGGAAAATGTAACCAATCCACTGTTTTGCGGGCTGTCAATCAGAAGAGAATATTCCACAGAAATGTGGATATGAGACACTTTAAATCAAAAAGGAAACGTACTTATTTTCATGTTTATTATAATTTTTTTTAAGTAGATGTACATGTTTATCTTAATGAACACTTTAAATGCAAGTTTGAGACGGTGAGTGAGTGAGATACCTGGTTAAACTCCTGGTGCATGTTTGTGACCAGCACCACGCTCTTGTCGTACAGGGTACCCACTTTCTTCAGGAGCCTGCTGAAGGAGTCTTCTACCTTCAACACCTCGAGATCCGGGTCATCAGGGCTGCTGTTCACCAGGAGGTCCTGATTGGCCAGGGAGGTCATCTTCCGGAAGAACCGCTCCACCTGATTGGAGGACGGGAGGTACTGCAGTCTCTGTTAACCGCTTTGACTACACATACTACAAGGCCTGTTTGTCGATTTTTATTTCATTTTAATTCAGTTCTTACAGTTTTTACTATCTCTTATTTGTTGTGTTTTAAATGTTCTTTATTTCCCACTGTGTTTTATGACTTCATCTTTTCTTCATAATTGTTATTATATTATCTGTGAAGAACATTGGGCTACAATTCTTTGGAAGAATGGAGCAATAAAAAATGAATACAGGTCCCAGGGGCATTGGACTTTGCACAATACTCTAATGCTCCCAAATGTTTAAATGTTTTCAAAAGAATTTCCTCCCGAATTTGGGTAAATCCTGATGTAGCTCTCTAGTTAATGCCTCACAACCTCCATCCAATGCAAAATAGTGCTGCTGCTGACGCACTTGTGATTATATGACATCCTACAGTAGGATTGCCAACATTCCCTTGCTTGAATATGGGCCACGTCACATGCACACAAGGGAGGGGGGGGCGTTTAATCTATGAATTTAATTGCATTTGCAACATAAGTAACCATAGCAACCAGATTTTGTAGTTTATTAGTTTTTCAGTGTGTGTCATAGAAATCCATCGACAGCAGGGGGCTGTTTTTGTCATGTACCCTTTTCTACAACTCGCACAGGTGTGCATCTCAGAATTATTATTTCGTCGGCATAGTAACAGGGCGGAAGTGCAGGAGGAAGCCACTCCCTCACCTTATAGGAGAAGGAGGAGAAGCCGCGTCTGCAGGTGGAGGTATAAAAGGCCTTGCACGCCTCCTCCAGGCAGGGCCGACACTCCTCCCAGGAAGCCTTCAGCGACTCCTGGCAGTGCTGCTCTGCCTCCCCCAACTTCTGCTCCACCTCTTTGGCCAGCTGTGCTGTCCCCTGGAGGACGGGAGGAAGTACTGCGTAAGCTAATGTATATTTCTGCTGTAGCTACTAATCTACACTTTCTTCTATATTTCTATGGACTTTTCAAGCCCTTTCAAGCAGAGGTGTAAAATCCAGGTTCAGAAAGTAAAAGTCCTCCAGTATTTTGTTCCAATCACCTGGATTTGCTAATTAGCACGATTCCTCAGCCAGGAGGCAGAACTAATGAGAATGAATGGGTGGAAGAAACACACGGCACGGCTTTTACTTTCTGACCCTTGGACTGTCCACCTCTGCTTTCAAGGTCTCATGTCCCCAACAATATATGGCTTGACCCCTAAAAAGTGCAAAACTGACCCAGGATCAGCTCTTTCCGCACCAAACCGCACCTAAATAATGCTAAGCAGGATGCTAATTCTGATCCAGGATCAGCTCTTAAGGTTTGCCTGACCTTCTTCCTCTCACTACTGTGTCTCAGAGTCTTCATCAGGTGCTTGTGTTTCTCCTCGTTCCGCTCCATGAGCTCCTTCATCTCCTTCACTCCCAGGAGGGCCCTCTTCATCTCCTCCGCTACGTACCTCTCTCCTTCCAGAGACAGCTCTGAGAGGGAGGATGGGGTGTCAATCACCCCCCTTCAACACTGATCCAAAAATATCATTAATTTACTGCAGGAGTCTCAATCTCCGGCCTTGGAGGATCTGCGGGATCCGCTGGTTTGTGGTGTTTTTCTGTACCGATTGGCTAAAGGTTCCACACACCTCGTTTCCAAGGAGCAAATTAGCTGCTGATTGAAACAACAAATGAATTTTCAAAAAGGCATAGACCTTTGATGATGTGGCTTTGACATTGACAACTGTACACTTGACATGAAACACGTAGTTTTCAAGTGAGGAAACAGTTGAACTAAGTGGAACTGAGCTAACGGGATTATAGTTTCCCAACATGGATTCATACGGCTAAAATAACTGAGGACAGTCTGACCTGCAGGACAATTAAACTGTTGGCCCTTCGATCACTGAGAAGAAGAAAGAATGTATCAGAAATTATGAATCTGTCCAGGTCTGTATCGGCACAGTGTCAATATACCTCCACCAGTTACAGGAATGAGTCAAGTCTGTACCTTAAGAAGGAATCTGTGTTTTTGCACACATCGTACAATACGTCTAATTTAAGCATTGTTTCATAAATAATGCATGGAAGACATTTGGCCCGTTTGCAGAGTTTTTAAAAAAGGAATCTAGTTGCCATGAAGAATTAATCGAAGAACCTGCGGTGCTGTATGTCCGATGAGTGCTGTCTGAAATGGGCCCTGGCTGATTATTTCTTTAGGGGAGAGCTGGCTCACCTTTCAGGGTGTCCTCTGAAAGAGCCCGGCCCTTCTCAGTCTCACCGGCTCCGTGCCGTACCCCCACAGATACCAGGAGCACCAAGCAGATCAATGCAGTCCTCATCTTCACCTCTCTCTCCTCTCAAAGGCTCAAGAAGTATCTTCCGGAAACCAAAAACCTGGGTTCAGGAATCACGCAGAAACTAAATAATATTTTATTTTTCAATCACAGAGGTAACAGACAGGTACAGAACACAGGTATATTTCATTTTCAAAGGGCAGGGATAAGTAATGATTTCATCACGAGTCAGCTGTGTGTTTGTGTGCATGAAATAAGCTTAATCGCGGTGTTACTGATTAATAGAAGGTCAGAATTTAGAACTTGGTATAGACCATATAAGAAATGAGGTGATCTACCTGTATTACATATGAAATACATACAGTACATATACATATTTTGGATACATGCGGTTTAAATATTGCACATCCCTGCCAAAAATCACACTGTATCTATGGCAATTGATTGAAAAATCTGAAATTTCAGAGAAACCCTAGGGCTACAGTTAGGCTTGGGTTTGAAATTAGGGTTCGCCTAGGCCTACGGTTAGGGTTAGGGTTCGGAAAACGATAAGTGTAAGGACTGCAGAAACATTTGGGTTGTGTTCAGGAGCTTCGGAATGGGTTTGGACAACGGTTACTCTGATTTTGGCTGATCAGTAATTTCTCACTAGTGTACGTTAACACTGTAGCCTTATACAGTGAGCACCATAATTCATTGGACAGTGACACATTTTTTGTTATGTTGGTTCTGTACTCTAGCACTTTTAGTTTGAAATGATACAATGACAATGAGGTTGTAGTGCAGACTACTAGCTTTAATTTGAGAGTATTTTCATCCATATTGGATGAACCGTTTAGAAATTATAGAACCTTTTGTACATAGTCCCCCCCATTTTTGGGCATTAAAAAAAATTGGACAGTTTAACATAATGTAGAATAAAGTATTAATTTTTACTAATGCAATCCTGTTTTTGAAAATCTATTATTTCAAGCTAATTTTTTTGTATTTCATTCATTAAATGGTTGACATTCGTTTGTTTTTCAGCTAAGCTGTTGTAGCATGTCATTGTAGTCTCCAGCCTCAGCCGCTTTGACGCACTTCGTGCGCAGCGTCTGATGCATCGGCTTGCATAAGGTGGACAGGGCTGTGAGAGAACTCAGTTGGCACTCATTGGCTAGTAGCACTGTCAATCACAGGAGTGTGTGCGTATTTCCGGTACGAGGTAGTGCATTCGGTTTGATCAGTCCGCCGGGAAACTAGTTAAGTTCTTCTAACTAATCAGTAGCTGGTGAATGCTGCGAATCCATGAAGAACAATGAGTGTTTCGGACCAAGAGCTTAACGCTGGATTGAATAAAGTTTTGGAAGTTCATGACATTCCATCTCTGAAAGATATTCAAGAGTTTGTTTTGAGGCAGATCATGAATAAACGAGATATACTCGCATGTTTGCCGACAGGATACGTGAAAAGCCTTATATTTCAAGCATGGCCGACCCTCTGAAAACACATACCAGGCTTCCCAACCTATTTTGTTAGTCGTTTGCCCCCTTACATCGATAATGGAAGATCAGGTCAAGTACCTGACAGGCAAAGGGTTGTCTGTGGCGTGTTGGGAAGAGTGAGGCCACCGATGTAGAAATCGCAGCAGGGCGATTCAACAGTGTTTGGATCACCCGAATTACTTGTGGGCACGAAGAAATGGAGAGACGTCACGTGCTACAAACAGAAGTTTATCTGGAACGCCTCATCGGAATGGGAGTTGATGAAGTGCACACCGTAGTGCAATGGTAAGATATAATTGTCTTATTTCAACTACAATGGAAACACTCGGAATATGTTACAATGTTTTAGTCAGCTAGCCAGCTAACGTTACTCGTTAGCCTAAATTGTTACAGGGCAAACGGATAAAACGACCGGTTCTGTGCTCTGCATGTAGGCTTGCTAGTGTGAACATTTGGTTTTAATATTAGTTTACAGTAATGTTTACAAAGATGTCTAAAAAGGTCAGGTCAGGTTCTGTATCTTTCTTCGGTGTGATACTGTTTTAATGGAGATCGCCGTGCCATTTTAGTACATCAGATTTGTTTCATGCGGGTCTGGGTTTTCTTGTAGCGTTGTTTCTGAATCAACCGCCCTCTGTAGCGCCTCAATACGTCACGGAACATAGACGGTCTGTGGTTGGTTATCTTGCATGTCAATCAAATGCGCCATCTTGTCAAAGTGGGCGGCTCTTTACCACGTTAAGTAAGTCTATGGACCAGACTTTGTGTTCATCACAAAGTCTGGCCTTCGCGAGACTATCATTAACCTCTTTCACACATGCAATACGGAACATTACCGGAAAAGTTGATACAGCAATATTCCGTAATGTTCCGTATTGGTAGCGTTCATACAACCAACGCTCTACCCTATGTTGCTAGGATACGCTTGTTTATTTACTACTGAAAAAATGGCGGGTGATGAAGTGCTAGTGTGCAGTTGTACTACAGTTACTCTTGTTTATTTGCACATTTTCGAGGCAAACGCTGGCATTAATAAATCTGTTCCAATTACGAAACACCATTCGTAAACAAAAACTTGACGAAAAAATCAGGATAAGTCTGGAACAACTTTTGACGACGGGCAGTGGAGGGAGCATTTCCGTATGTCACGCGAAACCTTCGACTACGTTTTACATCTCTTAGAACCATCCCTCAGGCGAAAAACCACGGGCTGGCGTGATTGATCCGGTAATGTTCTGGCTTTGTTCACACGTCACATCGATATGGAACTTTTACGGAAACCTCACTAGGTCTTGCCAGATAGGGGTCATTCACACATGACCCCTATCTGGCAATGTTCCGGAAAATTTACGTATAATGTGAAAGAGGTTATTGATGTAACATTCCTGTAATGTTCAGGTGAGCTACGAGCAGCTAGTGTTCATGTTGTGCATATTTTCAGACCTGGAGGCCAGTAATAAAGGGCTTTAGGTTTCGAAGCCTGTGATTGGCTCCGCCTCAGACGGTCTGTGATCTGGCACACAAACTGGATGAGACCGGTATACAAGCTTTTGACAAGTTCAAGTGAAGCTACTCATTCTCAGACAGAGCCCCCTGAAGTCATTACACTGTTTTCAACCCATTATCAACTGCACTTTACACCAAGAGCCTTGTTCAAGCATGCAACTGCAATCCCAGATACATTTTTTTTGTTCTCAAAACATTCCCAGAAAATGACAGAATGTCTTGATTTCCTTAGAACTGTCGTTACGTCACAAGGAAAATCGCAGGAATGGCCTTACATTATTCAGTTTTATTATTCTGATCATCTTCACAAGCCCAAATCCTTGGACAACACTGAACACCGCTGGCGGTTACTCTGCTGACATCCACAGTGTTTCTCACAGGTCACATACAAAATGGTGGCTGATTAAAAAGTCTATGACATCAATAGGAGAAAAACAGGATCTGCGTGCTGCTCAATAAAACTAGATTGGCTTCCAAAGATGTTTACGGTAGATATACCTTTGGGTCATGGACAAGCTTGATTATCACCATTATTCTTTCTTGTAACTGTCTGACAACAGTGGTTTTAAAATAAATAAATAATTCCTTCTCAAGCCAGTTTTAAATCAACAGACGTCACATGGATCTTTCTGCACTCTGAAGCAGGTGGACTTTATTACAAACTGACATAAAAGGCAAATAGTATTCTCTAATTGCAATGGAGCAGCTTCAACCTTTTCAGAACAATGCAATTATCTGCGAAACACCTGTGCCAACAAACTGTAGGGTGCACGTTCTGTGCTAACTAAAATGTGTTTCAAAATCTCCTTTGACCATTATGGCTGGGAGAGGTTTTTAAGAGACTACCGGAGGCTGACAGATTGTTTTGTTGGAGCACTCACCTGCAGTGTGTTGACAGGAGAAACAGCCCGTGTGGATTTGAGTGTTATGCTCTCTACCAGAGAACGGCCTATTTAAAGCCAGCTGACCGGCTCTTATCCCGTTAGCGCATTAGCGTTATTGTGACCATTTAATCCAGCCATCAACACACCATGCTGTTTTTATCACTTTGATAAATCACTGATTTATCACCTCAGTTGAGGATATGTATGTATTACATGTCAGTAATTTATTTGAGAGAGTGAGGATTTGTGACTGTGTGTGTTAATCAACCCATTGAACCCATTAAGTCTCTTCACATAGTCATCTGTGAGTGACTCAGACTTCAGTAAATATTCATTAAAAACTTAATTCATTTGTGTGCCGTCGCCCAGACGACATTCTTGTGTGTCCACTGTGGCTGTGAGGTTATTATTTACTGCACAGACGCCCCCTGCTGTCTGACCTCTAACAGCAGTTAACATTACAGTGAGTTTAACACCAGCTGGCCCGTCACCCTCAGCCAAGTTGAGCCTCCAATTACAGTCTGTCTCGCCAACTGCCATCTTTGACCCTGGAAAAGTGGGGTCACTGCCAAGTTAGAGCCAGAGGCACCTGGGCCAGTGTTAATGTGAGATTAACTAGCTGCTCGGGCCCTCTACTGCAGGCAGTTACAGGGGGTCAATTTGACCATATTTAGATGTCAGACACTAAATCGGGCAAAATTGACCACAAGGATAATATGAGGGTAAAGGTGTAAGATCAGAAATAAGTGACTGGAATGTTTTTAAACTGAATATTCTAATGATACCTACTACTCTAATTACCACGACTGGTAATTGAAAGCAATGGAGTTCTAGAGCACCGATTTAGAATTTTGAAAAAACATTCCTAAAAACCTGTTCTTCAAAGGGTTAATGAGTATGTTAAGTGGAGGGGGGGGTGGTGTGATGATGCAGAGGGTTAGAGAGGTGCAGGGCAGTAGTATTCTAAATAAAATGTGTGCTTTATACAGTTGATAAAAGTCCCTATGCCAATGCATTCATTTAAATTAAGAAAGTTCTCTGCCTGGCATGGTTCTACATGACAAGCCAATAAATGCCTCTACCATTGAGATTTTTTGGTAGGTGCACTGACTTTAATGACATTTTTTTAATGGTGTAACAATTTTTAATTTAAAAGTTTTAATAAATTACCATCACATGGAGCACAAAGATGATTGGCAGCCAAAATGAGGTTGAGCAGCACTTCAGATGAACGGCCACTGGGTGGAGACAAATAACCACTTCATATCAGATGAGTGAAAGAAATTCATGCTCATCATTAATTTGCTCTCGCAACATCAACACCAGGAAATTGAATCATTTAACTTCAGGTAAAGTTTCAGACATGGATTTTATTAAAGACTGGGTTAATCTCTTGCGGTCAAAATTAGAGAATGCGCAAAATTTGATAATCAGGATCAGATTAGGGTTGCAGACAGGCTACAATCGGGGGGGGAAAGCATAATAGCTTCTTCGAAGTCATTTTCCAGAAATAATTTTTTTTATTGTAAAAACCTTTAAAATTATATTTTTTATTATCAATGGGACATTGCTAATGTGTCCTTGAACAAGATATGGTTTCAATCTCTCCTTCTGATATCAAACTGTGCAGGAACCGGACATTTGAGATGCCCATACTGAGATGGTAGAACATTACAGGAAGTCACGTCTGTTTGCTGAGCAAATAATTCCAGTTCTGCGTCCGTATACAGAGCCCTATACTGTATACTGCGTCCTGTCTACTAGCATACTGTATCATGTTACTGCATACTGTTCTGTGACATGCAGTATGCGAAAAATATCCTCCGTACGAATATCAGCGGAAACCCGGAAATAAGCATATCATCTCGGCATATTAAGAACTCTCAATTTTCAGAATTGTCGCGTAGTTAACAGCTTTTGAAAAAAGTATACTCAACGGGCACGTTCAATAGTAGGCAAGCGCGCTGATTCGGTCACGGCCAATGGTATCTTGTGTTCTATGGAACGTGACCCCCACCTGGTGTCTAGTCAAAGTACTGCATCTCCACGGGAAATATGTGGGTGTGGGAGGGCTGTCTCTTTTGACTCGTTTTGATGACTTCTCTGAGCAGAACTTAATTCTTCGACGAACTGTTGTGAGCGGCCGCTTGACGTAGCAGAGCTACTGTTCTGGAGTGAATGTAACTAAGTCGAAAGCAAAAGTGTAACTCCATAAGGAGTGCAAAACTGTAGACCAGCCTTGTTAAACTACTTGCTCAGTGGACATTGAAAAGTGATTACATACTGTTTATTATATATAGTAATATAATTAGCAACACAGTCTTTACTACTGCTTTTTCTCCCTGTTCATTGTTTTATTATTTTATCACTCTATTTATTATATTATTCATGTATTCTTTTATTTACATATTGTCTTATTTATATTATACATGATTTACATTGTCTGATTTACAGTTTTATTTTGTATAATATTTATTTTAAATTGTTTTGATTTTAGTGCTGATTGTAAAGCACTTTGAGCTACATTTTATGTACGAAAGTTACTATATAAATAAAGTTTATTATTACTTCTACCCAGGAGCCTGATTCTTTTTTAAAGAAAATGGTGCAGATGTGCGAAGACTTCCCGCAAACTATGAATAAAACCAAGTATAAAAAAGATGTGCTTGTGCGCGTGTAAACGAAACGTGTGCTTTCTTAACACAAAGCTCTTATTATTCTGTCACAAGTGGGAACCTCCCATTGAAACCATCTGCTGACACTGTGGAAATGCAGATTTGGACATAGTCATCATTTTTCTTGCATCTGAATAATACTCCCTGTTTCTTTTTTTAATTCTCAATTATAAAAAGGCCAAGAGTCGCCCCCGGTGCCTGATGTACTGTCTCAGCTTACGTTTAATTTTAATCCTATGAGCGTTAGTTTGATGTTGGTGTTTTTTTGCTGTGGGAACGCTGTGTTTGTTCAACACCCTGGGTTTAGCCACGGAAAACAGACAGCAAACACGCTCCCTAAAGACAGAGCTCAGGGTTCTCTCATCTTTACTAAACAATGTTTTTACCTGGAGGGTCAGGGTCCGATGGTGGGCTGGGGGAGGGGCTTACGGCAGGTAGATCTCGCACATACTGTGGCCTCCATAACATTAGACTTCAAGCAGGATATGCAACGAAGCACTAAACATGACTGCTTTCATTTGCATGACATTAATATGTCCCACACATTCTGGTGCCCTGAAATGGGGGGAGTGTATAAAAATGCTGTAATTTCTACATGGTGAAACCAACATGTATAAAAAATACCCTTTACTAAAAGCTGCGAATCTGCACTTTAACCACAAATTAATTGTTTGATCACAAATCTAAAATTGTAGAGTAAAAGGCTAATTCAAGAAAATATTCCTTTGTCCCAAACATTATGGAGGGCACTGTATGTGAAAACAAGACTACCTTACCATGTATTATGCGTTTTGCCCTGATATCCACAGCCTGACAAATGAAACGCAGCGTCGGGCTAAGTACAGTGTACAGGCGGTCGTATCGACTCTTTCTTTCCATATTTGGACATACTTTAGGCTACATTTTTAATAAGGGATGGGTCGAGTGGGACAGTAGCTCATGTTCGGGCTTGATAGAACCTGTCCTCTGGAGCCTGTGGATTAATCACAAGCTCACCTCTCTAACAGATGCAAAGAATTTTAGACATATTTCACACATCATATGTAGAGCTGGTCTGTGGGCCTGGGTGTTACTTTAAGGATGTTTGTTACATAAAGTTACAAAAAAGATTTTCTAATATTAATTAAAATTAAAAGAAAAGTAGTTTTTAACTGTAAAATGAGCCACCCATATACATAATTGTAATATATTACTGTTTGAATTTAAAACTTCTCTTAAAAGTAAAAAACCAAAAAACTCCCATTGGAAGGAAATGTCCGATGTTTCTGAATATGTTTATTGAAGACATTTACTCTATGAACCTGAAACACAAATCATCATTCCCAGCACAAATCATCATTCCCAGCACAAATCATCATTCCCAGCACAAATCATCATTCCCAGCACAAATCATCATTCCCAGCACAAATCATCATTCCCATCATTCCCAGCACAAATCATCATTCCCAGCACAAATACAGTTGAATCCATCAATGTTTTCAACACTAACAGTTTCTCAGCTAATATGAACACAATGCATCACAATGATGAGAATGTAGATTGAAAACAAGGGGTGAGTTCTGAGGTTTTGGACATTATTGAGAGAGTTTTAATGCCTTCTGCGTGGGTCCCAGTGAGTTTAATTAACATCTGGCTCAGCACATTTTATGATGTCCTAAATTTACATGCTGTGTCATAGGAAAGTTCTCTTTCATAAACAAATACTATCATGGTTGTTACGCACAGCTCAGAGGGTTTCTCATGGGGATCCTCACTGGTCTAATTAGACATCGATCCCCCGATATATGTAATTAATATCCTGAGTTTTTACGGAGTCAGCAACATTTTGTATTTCAGCCAGCCTTGGCCATAGAGCTGGACGTCCATATTGACTTTATTTATTGTGTTCATGTGGAACAGGCTGAGCATTGGGATTCTCTTGTGTATGCAGTAATGCTTGATTAGCAGTAGTCTACTAAAATCTTTTTGCAGCCTGAATTTGTACACCTATTTAGACACGCAAAAATTAAAGACAGACCTACGTTCCATATGAATTCAGTGTTTATGGAGACGTCTTTCAGATAACTAATTTTATGAACTCATCCTAAATACCCTAAATGTATTATCTTAGTTATTCTGTTTATGTAGAAGCTGACAGGAACCTGGTTCACAGTGGAAATAAATCCAAAGAAAAGTATTTGCTTGGACATACAAAGCATCTCTTAAGCTATAAACTAGTGTGTCCTTGGTACACTTTCTCCAAGGTTAATCTTTACATAGTTGTTGACATTTTCTTGGAAAGCTCAAATTAAATTCAAGTGACAATTAGATTCACATTAAATTGAATTATGAGTTTAATTACTGTCTCATTTATCACAGTAGCCACCACAAATATATAATTATATTTTATATCCTGATTACAGTAACACCTGTTTCTTCAGGCTTAACGTCTTGGCAAGTCAAAGGCAAACAAGCTATCAAAACTCAAAAATAATTGTTATAAAGCTGGTAGCAATTGATTTGTGTTAGGTCTTATGTCAAACTTATATAACTGAAAAATGTAAATACGTATTAAATGGAATACAATAGTTTTTTTGCTTATTAATACTCCCAGTAGCCTAAGTGGTTTTGCTTTTGATTTCATATACTCTCCAATTGGACTGCTCGACTAGTCACGTGAGATCGTCACAGTTGTCCCCTTTCCAAACTCCGTGCACCTCCCACCTTTCATATTGGGAAGTGACGTCAAAATATCTAAGGAACCAACTAGAAGTACGTAAAGAATTTCCGGGCGGAGACGCACCGTCTGTTTCAAACGCACTAGAATAAAGATAGTGATAAGAAAAAAAAGACACAGCGGTCATTGGAATACGAGCATCAGACAAAGGGATAAAGAAAGCGAGCTATAGGTAGCTCGAGTGGAGGTAAGAACATCATGTAAACGAAAAGACTACCTTTTCGCTGTTGATACTTAGCTTGGTAACGTTAGCTGCCGAACGTTAGCGATCTACTGTTTTGTATCGTAGCTATAGGTAGTGCTAACGTTAGTTAGCGCTATGGTTAGCGAACTAGCACTAGCTAGCTAGCTAACGACTCATAACAGCCGTGGATGTTGCAATCCATTGAATGCGTGCATGCTGATGATGCGAGATATAACACTATATGCATCGCTGTTATCGTGTTTTTGTATAAGTTAAAGCCAGTACTGAGCTGTGTTATCTAACGGATCTGTAGTTATCTACACCAGCTAACCTTACTGATCGCTTATCGTTGTAGTGTATGTGTGGCGCCTTCTCATTACTGCATCGTAATGGTTGCACATCGTAAATCATTTTTTCGAGAAGACGTAAAGATAACATACTTGTTCATCAAGTTGCTTTATACGTATAATGTTAGCTAAGCTACTGACTGCATCGTTAGCTAGACTTGCTGAAATTGCTAGCTAAGCTAACTTGCTGAAATTGCTAGCTAAGCTAACTTGCATAGATTACTGCACCACACTGCATAATAATAGGTTGCTACTTGAATAGGTCACGTTAAGCGAGCAGTAGCACTATTCGTGAATCTTTGCTGAATAGCTCAATCAGAAATAATATTGATTATTTCAAAATATGCTTTCTCCCTTTCTAGTTCCAGCGGTGAATAGTGTGCTTAAGTGCAGCGTTACTTAAACAACCTGCACGCAGAGTCTTTACTACATTATTGGAGATTAACTATAACTACACATCACATAGTGAGCTATATTCATAAGTCAACACCACTATTTTGATGGCAGTTGTGCTTAGTTGACATCTTTGACACACACTACTACAGCTGTTTGTGATGGGAAGAGAGCTACAGCCGTGACAAGCTAAGTCTGTGGCCACCAAGCTTTCAGAAAATAACACATAAAATTAATTGTTGCCTAATGCATTTATTTACAAAAATAACATTGTTTGTGAATAATGATGTGAAATGTGAAAGAGGATCTTTACAAGGAAATCAAATAGTGTCACGCTACTGGAATGCATAATTTGGCAGGTGTGTAACCAGCATTTATGGAATGCGATTTTTTTAAAAAGTGTACAAACCTGAGCTATCTTTCCAGATTCTTTCACTGGTAGCCTATGTGATGTAAATTAGATAATTTATTTGGTTTGTGGGGCTTAATGTCCAACCGAAACCACATTGTTTTCGTGATCGCAATATTGGCTTTTCACGATTACTAAACAAGAATAATCGAGAATGACGATTTTGAAGGAACAGTCTGTTTACAAATGAAAACTCTCACTTTACTGGACTTTCTCTGATGTTCTATATCAAATAAAGCACTCCTATTTTACCTCCCTCACAGTAGAGGGTTAGGGTTATAAAATGTGAAATTATAAGCATGATTCTGTTCATTCAAAATGTTAAAGTGCAATAAAAGTATTATGTTCAGAAAACCAATGAATTACCGTGTTAAATAATTGCGATCTCCATATTGACTAAAATAATTGTGATTATAATGTTTGCCATAATCGTGCAGCCCTAGTTGCAAGTACTGTTTTTTTCTCTTTTGTGTTGTGGATCAAACTTTTAGCGGAGTGTTATTTTGGGCTGCAGAAAGTTTACAGTGCTATTTTTACTCAGTAATCGGTAAAGAACGTCTCTGGAGTTGTGCTGGACGTTGCCAAGCCCGGCCTACATTACTGTCAGCACGCGGCTCTGCAGTGTCCAGATTAACAGGCCATTTGGAGGTATTTGGACTGTTCCCTTCTCCTTGGCGAGTAGTTTACTGTGTGAATCGGAAATGCCATACTACTTAGCCCAGTTCCAAAATTATTTACGCGATGCCATGATTGCAGATAAACAAGCTAACCGCCAAAGGCCTCAACTGTTGAGTGATAAAGTACAAAAAACAGTGACGGTGAGATGTTTCTTTTTTTTTTGCTTTAAAAAAAAAAAAAAATACATTTCAGAATTCAGTTGACACATTCAGAATGAGAAAATGAGCTGTGTGGGTTGGGGGGGGGGGGGGGGGGGGGCCCTTCATGACAAGCTTTGATGTGACACAAAGATGACCGGCCTGACAAATGCTACACTTGTAAAGACTTTATACAGGGACTGTAAAGAAAAGTATGGCGTTAATCACTGTATATATTGGGCCAGAATGGGTATAGAAATATCCACCGTCATCCGTTTTGTTTATTGTTGCTTCCATGGTTACATGGTGCTGGTGAGAGGTCACTGATGTGAAACAGCGGTGTCCGTTCTGTTTTCATGGAAAGCCTTAGATGGGGAAAAGGCCAGTTCTCAAACAAACGGGCCTAAATAACCACGAGGCGCTGACATGTACGATGAAACGGCCGAACGCGTGCGCGCTACGATCAAAACTACTCTAACGCGTGCGTGCTACGATCAAAACTACTCCACCGCGTGCGTGCTACGATCAAAACTACCCCACCGCGTGCGCTACGATCAAAACTACCCCACCGCGTGCGCTACGATCAAAACTACTCCACCGCGTGCGCGCTACGATCAAAACTACTCCACCGCGTGCGCGCTACGATCAAAACTACTCCACCGCGTGCGTGCTACGATCAAAACTACCCCACCGCGTGCGCTACGATCAAAACTACTCCACCGCGTGCGCGCTACGATCAAAACTACTCCACCGCGTGCGCGCTACGATCAAAACTACTCCACCGCGTGCGTGCTACGATCAAAACTACTCCACCGCGTGCGGGCTACGATCAAAACTACTCCACCGCGTGTGCTACGATCAAAACTACCCCACCGCGTGCGCTACGATCAAAACTACTCCACCGCGTGCGCTACGATCAAAACTACCCCACCGCGTGCGCTACGATCAAAACTACTCCACCGCGTGCGCTACGATCAAAACTACTCCACCGCGTGCGCTACGATCAAAACTACTCCACCGCGCGCGCTACGATCAAAACTACTCCACCGCGCGCGCTACGATCAAAACTACTCCACCGCGCGCGCGCCACGATCAAAACTACTCCACCGCGCGCGCGCCACGATCAAAACTACTCCACCGCGCGCGCGCCACGATCAAAACTACTCCACCGCGCGCGCGCCACGATCAAAACTACCCCACCGCGCGCGCGCTACGGTCAAAACTACTCTAACGCGCGCGCTACGATCAAAACTACCCCACCGCGTGCGCGCTACGATCAAAACTACTCCACCGCACGCGCTACGATCAAAACTACTCCACCGCGTGTGCGCCACGATCAAAACTACTCTAACGCGCGCGCTACGATCAAAACTACTCCACCGCGTGCGCGCTACGATCAAAACTACTCTAACGCGCGCGCTACGATCAAAACTACCCCACCGAGTTCTCCGTTATCACTGAATGATAGAGTTGGCCTGTATGACGGCTGCTCGCTGGGAACAGGAACAGGTTTTTAGGCGAATGTGGTTTCGAGGCCACGGCTAATGAGAGAGGCTTGTCACAAACAAAGCACCATTCATACGTGCTCCGTCTGAGGGCTGCTCCACCTCCTCTCTGACCTTTACCAGGGAGAGACCAGCGGTGGGAGAGACCAGCAGCGGCAGAGAGACCAGCGGCAGGAGAGACCAGGAGCGGGGGAGACCACCAGCGCCAGGAGAGACCAGGAGCGGGGGAGACCAGCGGCAGGAGAGACCAGCATTGGGGAGACAAGGCAGGTATTATCAGGTCTGCTTCTGCAGTCTGTCGTCCTGACACAGCCAAGTAGATATGTGAGCAGCTGATGTTTTGTTAGATTTGAACAGAATGCCAGGGGTCACACAGGACTTAGAGTTTGTGTACATCTTCCCAGACTTGGGCTGTGTCCGAATCAGAGCCCTACACCCTTTTGAGTACGCATATTTGAGTCCACTTCGTCAAAAAGCTTTTGAGTGGCCGACTTGAGTGGGGGCACTTAAAATACCAGGATGAAACCCTTATTTCCGGGGTTTTGTTGAGGGAATTCAGGAGCACACTCATCTGCAGAACTGTGCACTCACCCGAAAATTTCAGTAAGTAACTCGGTAGTAAAAACGTAAAAGACATAGAGCGTATATGCATATCTATGGTACAAGAGTGGGTCATATTACGAAATACTCTTTTTTATTTTTGTTAATTCTATCTTCATTCATAGTCTACACTTTGTAACAATTGTCATATGTTAACCGATTGATATTCTCAATAAAAAAAAGATATTACGAACTACTTCCTCACTAGTTTGGAAAGAGTTTTGCGGGATTTTTTTTGCACACTGCTTGCAATGTGAGGGGACAAGGCACATAGTAGACAGGGGTCTGAGTGGACAGTGGACAGGGAACAGGGCAACAAACTTCTAACATAATGTGGCTTCAGAAGGGAAATAATCCCTCTAAACATGAAAATTAAGAAAAATCAACAACCTGTTCAAATTCTGGGATTGCAATTGTGATTGGAACGAAAACCAGCATATGCAGGGGGCCCCAGGACCAAGTTTAAGAACCACTGCCTTTAGTGGTAGTCGTCGACATCCCAATTATGGTATTCACATTTCTCTGAACTTCTAAATTAGGCTAATTACAGTCAGTGTCTTACAGTGTCGCCGCTTGCGAATACATCAGCCTCTCATGTTGCACTTTCAGGGCAATAAACATTTTGAGGAACCAAATAGCCTACATTTAAGAAGCTACAACTGTTTACTGATGAACCCTGAAGAAATTCTCTTCAATTGTCCAGCAACGTCGACATTTCCACAGTGCTACCTAACGTTATCGCACTTGCGGCTGTAATACATTGCTTGTTGTTATGAAAAAACATATACTTTTTTTAACGTATAAGGCATAGACTATCGAAAAATAAGGAGTAGTTAGCTAGGTTAGGAACAGCGCCTACAGTAGCCTAGCCTACCTGAATGGGGAAACTTCTGAGTCGGAGGTTCTTTTATTCACTGTGGGGATTTTGATTTGATTTTCAGTTGAGAGGACTGTTTCAGGTGAAACGTAGCAAAGGCCGCCTATACACCAACAAACCATCTGCTCTACCCCCGTAACGAGCGTCTCGATTTCATACTCCGTGAAGTTTCTCGTCGTCTTTTTTTGCGGTCCGACTTCTCCATTACAACCAACCTGATTATAACATATCCATAACGTTACACAAAGCACTGGGTTATGGGAATTGAAGTCCATAGTATTATCGGCTTGAGCAATCACCCCTAATTGTTGACTACATATCCCATTTGTGCTTTCATAAACTTGTCGTGGCCATGAGATAAACCATTGCTACTGTTTGAAGTAGCGAGGGGGTGGGTCAATAATTCATACTGTGTTTACGGGCGTTACATATCTTTCCGGATAAATTGAAGTTAATTTTTACCGTTGTTGCAGCCTTTATTGACTGTAAGCTTTACATGGGAGAGGGATCAATTATGGTTGGGGGGGACAATTCGACTCTTTCCAAACATTGGCGGGGACACATCCCCCGTTTCCCCCCACAATCCTACGCCCATGACTACAGGGCTGCGTTCAGATCCGAATTAAATTATTTCTTCCTGTCGTTCCCTTCCCTTGATTCAAGGGAATTCACATAGAAGCAAAGGAAGGGAATGACAGGAAGAAAGCATTAATTTTGGATCCGAACGCAGTCCAGCACTTCAAAATGTTGTACATCTATGGCCTTCTCTCATCAGAACAGCTGCATTTGCTAGCTAGCACTGGCCATGTACGACCTTGCTGAAAGTTAGCTTTGCTTAGAAAGTTTGGACACAATCACATTTCAAATGAGTTTATGACAGCAACTTTTCCATGAAAGCGCTTTACGTTTAAAACGTTTTTACGTTACTCTAAAACGTTTACAAGGCCGTTTACTCCAGCATTTTGAAGGGGAGAGAGTGGATTGTTTTGTTTCATCTACAAAAAAGTAAAAAAATAAAAAAAACTATTCAGCAGCGGCGGTCATATTTCAGCAGCGGCGTAACGCCGCTGCTAGGTGCATATAGGGGAAACACTGGAAATTAAATGTTGAGGATATACGATATGAATGTCCGTGTGAAAATGATGATCAGCTACCAGTTCCACACGCTCTTTTTAGGGGGTAAAATGCTGAAAAGGACATCTTACCCGCCAGTCCTGGCTATCTGCAGACTTTCATTTCCTCTAGTGCCCGCAGTCCGGCCTTTAAATGCATATCAGGTTATAGCAGCTTCCTGTCTCAGGTGTGTCTCAGGTGTGTCTCAGGGACTGACAGGTCGAACATCTGTTAGTCAGTTACAATCGTCCTGATGCATGCTTGCACTTCCACAATAAAAATGTTCTTTGACATTCTAGGTCAAATACTTTTTTGCGGTTTGACAACACGCATAAACATTCCCAGTAAAAGTCAAAAGCCATTCATGTAATGGGACAATCCAAAGGAGAAGTTTGTTTTCACAAGATGCCAAGGCTGTATCTGCATCTTAGGCTGGTTGCTGAAAAGCTTAATACAAATACGACAGAAATAGGCCTAACCATTTAAAAATGATTCACAATGCAAACTGATATTTTGACCATTATGTCAAGAGAAGAAAGGTAGGCCTGTGTGCCAAAAAATGCCTTTTCCTGTAGAATGACCCTATCGAACTGACAGTTTTCAAGTTTCTGTAGTTTTTATCTTTTCATACGCAGCCTTCAGAAGCATCTACAATTTCTCATTGGTGTCCTATAGACCAAGAATCACCGCCTGTTGTACAATAATTTTACATGATGGACAAATATTCAACAGCACTTGTTCTGCTCAGAAAAGTTATAACAAGCTTTGTTCAGTATTTTCTAATTTGTCAAAAATGTTCTCTTGGGAAAGATTTTGGTCCCCATTGTAGAAAACTAACTCGTTTGTTAAGGTTTAACACATACTGCACAGAAGCAGAACTAGCCAGATGGCCTGCCGCACGCACACACACGTCTCTAGTGACTATTAGCCAATTATGGAAGCTCAGCTCAACCACCTTTGTACTCAGTTGAGGGAAGACACGATCAGTGTAGTATGCTAGAAAAGTATCGTCATCAATGCTTTTAGGGACTGATCACACGCAAAACCAATAACATTGCCAATGATTGGTCATGGTAATTGTTTTGCACCAATCATTGGTTGTGTTATTAGTTTTTCGTGTGTTAAAAGATTTTGTCATATAAATCAGTCCCGTAGTCTTTTGTTGGAAAAAGCAGCAGTCAGCTTTGTTTTGTGGAGCTTTTTTTAAGAATTGCGGCTCCTATTCACCCCCAGCACGCAGCAGAGTGTTGGCATCAGACGGACGCTGTTACGAGTCGACCGGCGTTTTTTTTCCGCCCCGTGTTTGCCGGCCTGTCCAGAGAGATTAGACGCGCATTGTGGAGTGCGCGAGTTTCTGCCGACGTGACGGAATGCGCTTCTGTTCCATTTCTCTCGGCCTGTCCGTGTCGCCGCGTTAGCCGACGGGAGAGCGTCCGTGCATGCCTGTCAGTGAGCCGATCGCTGCCGTTAAGAAGCTTTCCGTCTCTCTTCTGTCAATCGGACTTGACAGTTATTACCGTAGCAACCGTCGCGGGGGGAAAACCCTGCCTATCGCTGAGAGTAGAGTAGGCCTCAGACTGTGGTGAAAAACCGCAAACAGCAGGCACGAAGCGTTCTGCAGCCCCGTATAATTAACGGCACTCGGGGAGGTGATTATGTTTCCGAATTATCATCGTGAGACCGCAGTTAAGGTCTGTCATAATAACCGTCTTGCTCTTAGCACATTAGCATGTGTGTAGGAAAGGTGTGGGGATGTGCGGGGAGCAGCCCGGGAGCTACCCAGGAAGTGTCTGTCTGTCTTTCTGTCTGTCTGTGTCCCACTCATGTCTGCACAAGCTCGACCTGCAAACTGCGGTCGAGCACATGCTCCACGTGTCCCTTTTCCTGGTCAATTGCAGGCCATAAAAAAGTCTTAAACTGAGCCAGATGCTCTCTGGGAAAAGTCTTAAACTGAGCCAGATGCTCTCTGGGAAAAGTTTTATAATGAGCCAAGACTCTCTCTGGGAAAAGTCTTAAACTGAGCCAGACTCTCTCTGGGAAAAGTCTTAAATTGAGCCAGACTCTCTCTGGGAAAAGATAAGAACCCGAGAAACACAGGAAGCTGAAAAACTGTATTTCCTGTGCGTGCTGCAACGTCATGCCCCGCAGAGTTTGACCAGTTGAGTCTCGATTCGTATCGCCGTCTCCAGGGCATATCCACAGGATTACAGACGATTCTGGTAGGTATGTAAATCAACCGGGACACTTGACATTCTTTCTGTTTGAGATTTGCATTTTTTTATTTTTTTATTTTTTTTAAATGTGTAAATGTTCATGCACCTGTTACTCATGGGAAGGATGGAGCTCTTAAACTCTTAACGTTTGGGTCAGCAGATCTTTGTCAGACTAACTTGGCTGTAAGTCCTGCTTCAGTGAGTATTTCCACAGTACAGTATATAAGAGTCTCAGACTGGGATTTTGAAACTTAAGCACTCGTCGTTTAGCTCGCTCGTTGGAACGACATACCGCATGTTTTGTAAGGAGCTACCCCAGTCCCCTCCCTCCACCTCCCAGGCGATTGGCCGGGAGCAGATGCCCGTTATGGCGGGAAGGTGCAGGAGTGTGTCCCGTTGACCCTGCGAGCAGCAGCGTTGACACTTGGGCAGGTCCCGGTGTTATTGCCATGACAACGAATGACACGGCGACGGCCACGGTGACCAGATAACAGAGTGGCAGTTGGTTCACATGCCGCTGTAACAGAGGACAGGACAGCGCAAACCGCCAACCCTAACCCCCCCCATCCCCCCATCCCCCACCCACACCCCCTGGACTTTAAGAAAAGTAGATGGTGAATTTGCTTATTTTTAAATGGTTTTACTGGAAGTGCATACTGTGCATTCCTGGGCATGTCACAGGACAAAGGAAGGTTCTGGATTTCAGCATTTGCGTGTGAACATCAGTCCGTCTTGCCTTTGAATTTTCAGCTGTTTTTTTTTTCTTCCCCCCAACGGTCAGATTTTTCTGGAATGTTGAGGGAGAACGCCGCTGTCACATTCGACGTTTCCAGAACAGAGAACCTGGAATCTGTGTGTTGCAGTTTAGCCTTCTGTCAGGGCAGGAAGTGAAAAGTGGGAAACGGGAAGCTTTTAAGATATGACAAGATACGCAACTGGCGCTTTTTCCTGTTGGTTTTTTTTTCGTCCGCACAAGAGGAAGTGATCAGGCATGCGCAGTAGTGTTTTCTGTTAGCTTAGCAGCTAAAGTTACGTAACGTTATGCTCAGAATGGTGTGCATCTGACCGGCGCTAGCCGCATTTAAAGTTTGTTTTTGGATTGTCAAAATCATAACGGCTTGTAAGCAGTAGTACTGGGTCCAGGCAACCTAGGCATACGTAATCTAAAAAGAAAAGGGAGACTTTCTGATAATGACCCGTTTAGCAAACTGTTTTGCAAAAACTTCTAATCTCCAGTCATTCAACGAGCGCCTGTTGTCTGTCTAATAAGTTCCTCCTGCGGATGTCCCAGCCCCGAAGTTACACCTCTTGCTCCACCTTCCCTCTTTGGCGCAGCCGAAGGTGAGGCTCGGTGAAGTGTGGTTGCCGGGCGATGGGTTCCCCTGGTTACTAAAGAGGCCGCAGCATCGCTGTCCAGACGGGCCCAAGCTGAAGCTGATTGGGTGTGTCGTATGATGCTTGTTTTTTTTGGCGAGTTATGACCCATTCTGAGGCTGGTGACATCGGCATAGCAAGCCAGCGGGACAGGGGTGTATTGTTTGTTCCTCTATGAGTGGCAAATATAAAGTAATGAAGAAGGAAAGATAGTTAGTTGCACACTATCTCAGCTTTATTGGATAGTGCGGTGTAGACAGACAGGAAGAATGGGGAGCGAGAGAGAGGGAGAGACGTGGGATTGGGGACAAAGGCCATTGAAGTCGCGGCTCGCACTGAGCATGTGCAGGGATGCTCTGTAGGCTATGTCACTGCGATGCTCCCACTTCATATTTTTTGTAAAACATCAGGCTGTTCCGGTTCTTCTCGGATAAATCTCCGTAGCTTTCATTGCCTTGTCCTGGGAAAAAGAAATTCCCTCTGCCTGGAAACCAATTCAAAACGTATTCTTATTGAAGTTTAACGGAAATGCAAATTCGAATTCAAATGTCTCGCGGTTTTAATTTGAGAGGGAATGCGACTCCGTGGAGCTTGGTGAATGCCGATGGTGGAGGCCCAGTTGATCCGCGGTGTTGGGGTGGCTCTGGGTCAGCTTAGCGTCGGTCTCACTGTGTGCGTGAAACTAAACGAGAGCTAACGCACGCTCTGTGACTGTGACCTACCTCTCCACAGCCTACAGTGCTGCCTCACAATGACTGTAATGATTAGTCTTAATCTTAGACGTAGACTGAACTGCCTGTTACTGTAGGAATGTGACTGAGCCTGTTATGCTCCAGTTCCACACTGTGTAATGGGGCCATCAAGAGAAATTATCTAAACTGAAGGGATTCAATTTGTAATTGGGTTTTTTCACATAGCATTGTAGCCTATTAATAGTATTATTTAACACATCAAAATCATGCTGTAATATGAAGCACATTCAGTATTTTTCTGTTGGATATAAAACTTTTTTTAAACCATCAGAAAGTCATGTTTTTTGAAATATTGCTTTGTGAATGTCTCTGTTTTATTTTCCTAACTGATATTATGTATTTATTTTTAAATAATGCTGATTTGAATAGCAGGTGGCTTGCATTGATTTGGGAGAGCACAGGTGAGCATGTGCTTCTCTCCTTAAGCTCATTTTCACTCAGTTCTACCAGCTCATAAGTGTCATCTACACAGTAAAATATAGTGTTGCTAATTCCGAGAGAATTGCTAATTTACAGAGATTACGCGAGTCCTGGAGAGATCATTTGCACTCTAATAGAGTGAGTTTGACACTGAAAATATTACTCTGCAATGTGGAAGTCATGATTCTGCCATAGTTTTTTCCTGTGTCATCGAGGTGCGAGAACTGCTGGTTTTCCACGCTCCCTTTACCTGGGAGTTAGGTGTGAAGACAGTCTGGCCAAACTTTTAGTTTTTTAAAGTCAGGAATGCTGGTTTGGATGTAGCAGTGCTGGCCTGTGCTGTTTCTACCTCACTTTTCAGACTTGGCCTTTGTTTGTTTTGCAGGTTGACGACGTAGTTAGCGAAGAATCTGGACGACGATGGTGGAATATTACCATATTTTAGGGGTGCAAAGAAACGCTTCTCAAGAAGACATCAAAAAAGCGTGAGAATCCCTAATCTCCAGCGACTCTTCTGCGTTTGCTGTTTTTAATGACGCCAGAAACCAAATGTTATCATTTTAAAGGGCTTAGTCTTATCAAAAAATGATAAGACTAAGGTAAATATATTCTTTTATAAACTTTATATGGGAGATTTGTCTTGGGACAGGATATTAATAAAGTTTTACAGTTATGAGTTGGGTTATGTATAACAGATGACTTTTTACGTGTTTCTAAGCGTAAAATAAAGGTCAGTTTAAAGGTTTCTGTGAATGTACACCTTCATGTGTGCAACACAAACAAGTGCTCCTGCATATGTGGCATCTATGCATTGTGTATAAATGCTATTTATAGACACTATTTATGCTCGTTATATTAAAATATGAACATGTTTAGGCTGCATTCTCAGTAAACCTAAAAGGCCACCCCTGTACAGTAATGCGATATACAGACCGATGATGGGTGCAGAAGCATCTCAAATTGTGTTCGAATATTCAGGCTACATCATGAATATGTATAAACTGAGTTGTTTCTGTGGATTATGTAAGAATGCGCGATAGTGAGAACAGGCCATTCAGCCACATTCCCAGGTCTTTACGCCCTCTACGTTAGCGGCTAGCGCCTGTCCAAACACACGCCCGTTCTGGCTTCTGATGGGGCTTAGTGTGGCTAATGCGCCGAGCGGCAGGGGTTACCGGGGGTAACGGTGTGGATGGGTGGGACAGTATCTCCCCGCCCACCAAAAAACATGCTATGCAGCCCTCAGGCCCTGCCCTGCGGTCTGATTTACCCAGCATGCCATGCTGTCTGATTTACCCAGCATGCCCTGCGGTCTGATTTACCCAGCATGCCATGCTGTCTGATTTACCCAGCATGCCCTGCTGTCTTATTTACCCAGCATGCCCAGCTGTCTTATTTACCCAGCATGCCTTGCAGCTGTCTTATTTACCCAGCATGCCTTGCAGGCCTGAGCTCCTCTGTACTGCTGACTCCAGCTTGTCCGTTCAGCTGAACTTGCGCGCTGCGCTTTTCACGGGTCCAGGGAAAAGAAAGCTCACTGATTTGACCTTAGTGTAGGGAAACATGGAGCCGTAACGCAGGGGTTATTGACCTTAGTGTAGGGAAACATGGAGCCGTAACGCAGGGGTTATTGACCTTAGTGTAGGGAAACATGGAGCCGTAACGCAGGGGTTATTGACCTTAGTGTAGGGAAACATGGAGCCGTAACGCAGGGGTTATTGACCTTAGTGTAGGGAAACATGGAGCCGTAACGCAGGGGTTATTGACCTTAGTGTAGGGAAACATGGAGCCGTAACGCAGGGGTTATTGACCTTAGTGTAGGGAAACATGGAGCCGTAACGCAGGGGTTATTGACCTTAGTGTAGGGAAACATGGAGCCGTAACGCAGGGGTTATTGACCTTAGTGTAGGGAAACATGGAGCCGTAACGCAGGGGTTATTGACCTTAGTGTAGGGAAACATGGAGCCGTAACGCAGGGGTTATTGACCTTAGTGTAGGGAAACATGGAGCCGTAACGCAGGGGTTATTGACCTTAGTGTAGGGAAACATGGAGCCGTAACGCAGGGGTTATTGACCTTAGTGTAGGGAAACATGGAGCCGTAACGCAGGGGTTATTGACCTTAGTGTAGGGAAACATGGAGCCGTAACGCAGGGGTTATTGACCTTAGTGTAGGGAAACATGGAGCCGTAACGCAGGGGTTATTGACCTTAGTGTAGGGAAACATGGAGCCGTAACGCAGGGGTTATTGACCTTAGTGTAGGGAAACATGGAGCCGTAACGCAGGGGTTATTGACCTTAGTGTAGGGAAACATGGAGCCGTAACGCAGGGGTTATTGACCTTAGTGTAGGGAAACATGGAGCTGTAACGCAGGGGTTATTGACCTTAGTGTAGGGAAACATGGAGCCGTAACGCAGGGGTTATTGACCTTAGTGTAGGGAAACATGGAGCCGTAACGCAGGGGTTATTGACCTTAGTGTAGGGAAACATGGAGCCGTAACGCAGGGGTTATTGACCTTAGTGTAGGGAAACATGGAGCCGTAACGCAGGGGTTATTAAAAACCTCTGTGCACAGCAGCGGTGAACTAAAGACGGAATTCAGGCTCAATTCTGTCAGTGGGACGGGGGGAGATTTAAGTGGAAATTAATAAACGGTAAAACTTGTGGAAGGATTTATTCCTGAGGCAGACGCTCTTCCAGGCTTAATTGAGTGCTGGATACTGTCTAGTTTGCAGGTAACTGGCCAGCCTAGATGTGCTGAATGGCCTGTTCTTGTCCTTATGTGTTATGTGGAAACGGCACTCCCGATCCACTGCAACTTGATCCATTCCAGGCTAGATGAGAACCCTGAGTGGAAGCCCCCTGCTGGTGGATTCAAGTCAGTGCACCTGTCTGCCTGTAGTAAGGCCTGGAACAGCTCAAACTGCTCTGGATTGGAGGGGGTGCGTATCAGTGGTACGGCCTTCACTGTGGTGCTTATCCCTCTCCCTCTCCCTTTCTCTCTCTCTCTCTCTCTCTCTCTCTCTCTCTCTCCCTCTCAGGTACAGAAAATCTGCTCTTAAATGGCATCCAGATAAGAATCCTGAGAATAAGGAAGAAGCTGAGAGGAAATTTAAAGAGCTTTCGGAGGCGTATGAAGTCCTGTCAGACGGTATGGGAATCCCCGTCTGCGCACTGAGCTTCACCACCTACTCTTTCTCAAGCTGAAATCCTCCAGGGCTGGAGTTAAACCTGCAGACACAGCGCCCCCTCCAGGGCTGGAGTTAAACCTGCAGACACTGCGGCCCTCCAGGGCTGGAGTTAAACCTGCAGACACTGCAGCCCTCCAGGGCTGGAGTTAAACCTGCAGACACTGCGGCCCTCCAGGGGCCACATGTATAAACAGTGCTGAGCAGAAAAATGCCCTCAGAAAGCTGCGTAAGGGAGTTTCCACGCAGAAATTCAGATGTATAAAATAATACGTGCTGTGAGAATCTGTGTACCTCCGCACATGCTGGCCACCATGCGTACGCAATGTTTGGAGTTAGTGTGATATGGCGACACTGATAGAAAGGCAGAGGGAGAAAATACTTTGCGTAAGCAAAGCATTCTTTTACGCATTCTTTTACTCAAGAGTTTTATACATGTGGCCCCAGGACTGGAGTTAAACCTGTAGGCACTGTGGCCCTCCAGGACTGGAGTTAAACCTGTAGGCACTCCTCTAGGACTTTTAGTTTGAGATCCCTGGACAACAACAATCTTTACACGTTTTAAAGGATCCAAAAAAAACAAACTCAATGCACTCATCTATTCGAGTATCAAGTGAGCGACCCATAATCAGTGTTGATTCGTGAACAGATTGTGGAATGAAATTTTTTCACCCGAGACACCAAATCCATTCTGATCAATGCACATTCATAATGATCTGCGCGGTGCATCTTATTTAGAGAAGCTAGCTACCCTTTAAATATTCATAAGTTGTGAATGACCTTTTTTTTAATATTGTTTTTGCATGAAAAAATGCTTTAATTGAATAAGAAATGTTTCAGTCCTTCCACAGGTTTATGAGACAGAGGAGTGTCTGTGTTTGTGTCTGTGTCTGTAAGGCGTGTGTTTGTATGTCCGTAAGGTGAAGCTGATCCCCTGTTGTTTGCTCACTTAGCAACAGAAGGTAGCCTGGGGGTGGAATACCTGGGTTATGAGTAATGTGTGTGTGTGTGTGTGTGTGTGTGTGTGTGTGTGTGTGTGTGTGGGTTAGGGTTCTAGAGTTCACTGCAATATGTGCTTGAAATCCCACACGGCCTGTCTGTGAAACGAGGAAATGGGATTTATCAGTGACTAAATTTGTTTCCGCGGTGGCCAGTGTAAATCCCCGGACTTTTCTTTGACGAGGCGACTCAGATCTCGTCACGTACTGTATTCCTCCAAAATCCCACAATTCCCAGTCCCAGATGGAGGATCTTAAACCTGACCGGACTTTTCAGTTTGTGTCTCTGAGTCAAATCGCTGTCAGATTATAAGAGCTCTTAAATACTTGATAGGCGTACGTCTGAGTTTGACGCCGCTGGCTTGTTTGGTGACGTGAAACGTTCAGCGCCCTTGCATTCTGAGTCATGAGAAGATAATAACCTCACTGAAAAGGTCACAGCTAGTTTGGATGTGACCGCAACCACAGTTCCAGAACTGTATTTCTTTTTTTTTTGCTGGAACAACCTTAGAGAAACCAAGAGGGCAGATAGTTTCACTTTTGTCTATTTATCTCATCTCTCCCTCCCACCAAATGGAAAACCATCTCTAACTTCACAATGCAGAGAAAAATAAGGATATGTCTCATTTTCTTACTGGCTCAAAACTGCTCACTGTTTGTCATTCGTAGTTTTTTAAAATTTAATTTGAGGACTTTACAAACGCAGTGGAACAGTGCATTGTGGGATATGCGTGCTGATTGGTTCATGTGTCGGGAGTGCCGGTGTTAAAGGTTGCTGAGTTGCATTACTCTGTGTCTTGCTTTGCCTTTGTATCATGTTAAGAGGGTGTGTCCTGGACTACTGAGTAGAGAGATTTTTATTTTTATTTTTTTTCAAGACCTAGACCTAGAAAGTCTTTTTAACTTGTGTTTTTACGTGTCTAGTGTTTTGTGTTGTATTTTATATATTTTTTTGTGTTGACTGACTGTGTCTGTATGCTCACCACACAAGAAGTTCCCTCACTGGAAAAATAATTTTGATTGATTTTAGATTTGGTTTAGATTTGGTTAGAGCTGTGGTCCTGCTATAGCGCTGTGTGTGTGTGTGTGTGTGTGTGTGTGTGTGTGTGTGTGTGTGTGTGTGTGTGTGTGTGTGTGTGTGTGTGTGTGTGTGTGTGTGTGTGTGTGTGTGTGTGTGTGTGTGTGTGTGTGTGTGTGTGTGTGTTCGTGTGTGCGTGCGTGCGTGCGTGTGTTATGTGTGCGTGTATGTAGTGTGTGTGCGTGTTCGTGCGCGTGAGTGTGTGTGTTGTGTGTGCGTGTATGTAGTGTGTGTGTGTGCGTGCGCGTGCGTGTGTGTATAGTGTGTGTGTTGTGTATGCGTGTATGTAGTGTGTGCGTGCGCATGTGCTCTGTCTCTGAGGTATATACATGGTAGAGCTGTGATCCTGAGTGAGAGAGTGAGAGAGTGAGAGAGTGTGAGAGTGTGAGAGTGAGAGTGAGAGTGAGAGTGAGAGTGAGAGTGAGAGTGAGAGAGAGAGAGAGAGAGAGAGAGAGAGAGAGAGAGAGAGAGAGAGAGAGAGAGAGAGAGAGAGAGAGAGAGAGAGCGAGAGAGCGAGAGAGCGCGAGAGCGAGAGCGCGAGAGTGTTTCTCGGAGGTACTGGGGTTTTTTGCTGACTCGTCAGAATGATGATCTCACTTCTGTCTCCTGCAGCCAACAAGCGGAACATATATGACCGATACGGCAAAGAGGGCTTAACCAGTAATGGAGGAGGAGGAGGTGAGTACACACACACACACACACACACACACACACACACACACACACACACACACACACACACACACACACACACACACACACACACTACATACACACACACACTACACACACACACACTACATACACACACACACTACACACACACACACACACACACACACTACATACACACACACACTACACACACACTACTCACACACACACACACACACACACACACAAACGCACTAAGGGTGAAAAGGACAATATTACAAATTAGAATATAGATTATAGAATATAGATTATAGATTATCCAGAAAAGTCGTTGTAAGGGATGTTGTATTTCCACTGTAGACCTAATTTTAGGCAGGATTGTGTTTTAGTTTCCAGTTAATGTATGTATGTATGTCAGGTTAGGTAAACTCCTGCCATTGTCCTTGACCCAGGCACTGGCCTCAGAACTGGAGTTGGGCCCCGGGGGCGCTGCACTCTGGCTGCCCACCGCTCCTAAGTAGTTAGGATGGGTCAAATGCAGAGGACAAATTACCCCACGGGGTCAATAAAGTATAACTTAACTTAATTGGCGTTTCCAGTTTTGCGGTGTATCCAGTAGAGCATTATCCTCAGCTACTGAGGGTGCAGGACGGTGAGGTTCATCTGTAGATATGACCCTGACTGACTCGCCCTGTTGTATCTGCTCTGTGCTAATTGGTCCTTGTGAAAGCGAGATTACTGAATGAGGGGTTTTCAGAAGGAGGTGTAAACTTGCCTTTTTCTCTTTCTTTTTCGGCTTTCCAGGAGGACACTACAATGACCATTTCAGTGGAGGGTTCACATTCCGCAATCCCGAGGACGTCTTCAGGGAATTCTTTGGGGGGCGAGATCCGTTTGCTGACTTCTTCGGTAAGTGACATCTCCAATACTGTGTAACGTGTTTTACAGTAGGAATCCTGAAGTCCAGTCCTGGAGGGCCGCAGTGTGTGCAGGTTTAACTCTAGTCCTGGAGGTCCGCATCATCTGCAGATTTAACTCCAGTCCTGGAGGGCCGCAGTGTCTGCAGGTTTAACTCCAGTCCTGGAGGGCCGCAGTGTCTGCAGGTATAACTCCAGTCCTGGAGGGCCGCAGTGTCTGCAGGTTTAACTCCAGTCCTGGAGGGCCGCAGTGTCTGCAGGTATAACTCCAGTCCTGGAGGGCCGCAGTGTCTGCTGGTTTAACTCCAGTCCTGGAGGGCTGCGGTGTCTGCAGATTTAACTCCAGTCCTGAAGGGGGCGCTGTGTTTGCAGGTTTGTGTAACTTGTGAGCAATCGAATTGAAGAGGCTTTTTTTACATTGTAGGCCATTGTACTGCTCTTCTGCTTTGTGCATTTTTGTTGAAGGAATGCTGAATGCTATGTGCTACATGTTTGGCACAATACTGCACATTAAAGCCATAAAAAGCATAAAAAGACATGCAAGTGGAAGATTTGAAAATGATGTTATGAAAGCCTCAAACCTGTGAAGTTTTCCTCTGAAAACGAAGAAGCAAATGGCTGCTAACTCGAGCGGGAAGTTAAAAAGAATGGGTTTTAGAGGTTGTTAGACGGAGAGGTATCCCCCGGAGAGATGGAGCAGGAGGAGGTAGAGAGCAGGGAAGGGGTTTTGAAGACGGAGGTAAATACAGCTTTGACTCTTCTCTCCTTCCTCTGTTCTGGGATGACTCTTGTTTTTTTCTTTTTTCCTTTTTTTCCTCCCCAATTTGAAACATCCGGTCGCGCTCACGCTGTGACTCATGTCAGCCTCTTGTTGTAATGGATTCGGGAAAGCACAGGCAAGCTTGGGCTCTTCTCTGACGCATGTGATGGCACCGGCGCTTCGTTTAACGCAGCGGGGGTGTTTGGTATGACTGGCAATGCTAGAGCCAATTACGCGGCACCGGCAACAGTCGGAATTTGTTGTCCAATCCGGATTCGATACCAGACTGTCGGGCTCATCCATGCACTAGAACAGAGCCTTAACAGATACCAGACCATAGAGCCCATCCATACACTAGAACAGTCACCAGACCATAGAGCCCATCCATACACTAGAACAGTCACCAGACCATAGAGCCCATCCATACACTAGAACAGTCCTCTTAACAGATACCATACCATAGAGCCCGTCACTGCACTAGAACAGAGCCTTAACAGGATGAGCCACCCGACAACTCCCTGGGTGACTTTGTTTAAGATTTCCTTTGCTTGTTTTTGAACAGACTTAAAGAGTTTTGCATATGTAAACAAAAAATAATTTGAAAAAGCTAGTTGATATTTTGTGAGGTGGTCTGACAGGGTGTGGGCACAGTTATGCGTGACTCTTAAGCCAGCAGAGCAGCTTTTAAAAAGAGATCAGCAGGCAGCAGAGAGGAGCAGGGAGGAGCAGGGAGGTGCAGAGAGGAGCAGGGAGGAGCAGGGAGAGAGGAGGAGGTCAGAGGAGGAGGAGGAGCAGGTCCAGACGTGGGAGGTAAACAAGACGTTCTTCTCCTCATGGCTTTTGTTGTTAGGCAACTACTGAGAACATTTTCCAAACCAGGGTTATCCAGAAATATCCTGAGAAGATGTGAATCTGGGAGAGGCATGCTCAAGTATTCCACTGTCACTAAAACATCAGGGAAACTTACCCAAATTAAAATAATAATAATAATGTATCTTATTAACCTTACAATATCAGCAGCAGTATCACAATGCACAAAAGTAACCCTTTAGCTCAAAGCAGCCCACAATGATTGGTCGAACAAAATTTTTTTAAAATGAGAGTAACGTTGTTGCACCAGAAATAAATCCTTGCAGAAATCACATATTCATGTTGAATCAATGAAAATATAAATCTGCATTGAGTGGGAAGTTTTATTCCTGAGTTTCTGCATGGAGACGGCTCGTGCGTCTGAATAGTGTAGCTCTCTCTCTCTCCCTCTCCCTCTCCCTCTCCCTCTCCCTCTCCCTCCCCGTCTCCCTCCCTCTCTCTCTCTCTCTCCCTCCCCTTCTCCCTCCCTCTCTCTCTCTCTCCCTCCCTCTCCCTCCCTGTCTCTCCCTCCCAGTCTCTCTCCCTCCCTCTCTCTTTCTCTCTCTCCTGAATGGTCAGAGGTCCATGAGCATGACTGTGTGTGGCAGGCTGTATAAGGCCCTGGGTCTCCAGCTAAGCAGCTCGGGTGTATGGTGATGCCTCAGAGTGACTCATCTCCTTGTGATCTCCTGTAAGGAGCTCCTGTGGGCTGAGCTGGCCCTCCTGTTTCCTAATGTGAATTGTGAATCCTGCGTTTAAGGACGTGTGTACGTGTGTACGTGTGTGTGTGTGTGTGTGTGTGTGTGTGTGTGTGTGTGTGTGTGTGTGTGTGTGTGTGTGTGTGTGTGTGTGTGTGTGTGTGTGTGTGTGTGTGTGTGTGTGTGTGTGTGTGTGTGTGTGTGTGTGTGTGTGTGTGTGTGTGTGTGTGTAACATAATTTAAAATCAACTTTAGACACGGTTCTAAATCTTCGTTGGGTCCGGACTGGCGCCTCGGGAGCTGGGGGTGGTGACAGGCGTGCGGTCTCCTTTCTGTTTCTGACAAAAAGCAAAAGATTTGGGCGGTTTGCGCACCGTTTTGCGAGGCCGTTTGGGTTTTACGCTGCTGCGTAACGGGGGGGAGTTTTAAAGCGTGTCGTGTCGCTATGTGTAGGCAGTGAGCAGACGGGGGAACTCAAACGCACTAATGTTGTTAAGCCAGCCTGGGGTTCAGACCCAGGCACAAAACGCTTTCTATATTTACTCTGTACAACGTGCAGCTGCCTCGCGTCAGTCTGCAGCCTCCTGCAGTACAGCAAGCGTGGCGGCCGCTGACGGACAGCTGCCCGTGCGTGTGCCACGTCTGGTGCCAGTGCCAGGGTTGCGGAAGGGGCGGGGTTTAGGCCTGGGTAAAAGTGTGGCGGCTGCTGACACAGCTGCCCGTGCGTGTGCCAGTGCCAGGGTTTTGAAAGGGGCGGGGCTTAGGCTTGGGTGGACGCTGACGGACAGCTGCCCGTGCGTGTGCAAGTGCCAGGGTTCTGAAAGGGGCGGGGCTTAGGCTTGGGTGGACGCTGACGGACAGCTGCCCGTGCGTGTGCCAGTGCCAGGGTTCTGAAAGGGGCGGGGCTTAGGCTTGGGTGGACGCTGACGGACAGCTGCCCGTGCGTGTGCAAGTGCCAGGGTTCTGAAAGGGGCGGGGTTTAGGCCTGGGTAAAACAGCGTGGCAACCATGGTCCAGGAGCGCCGGTGCCGTTTCTGGTTTTTGTTCCATCTGAGCTTGATCACAAGAGTTTGATGGATGATTAAAAGTGAGCCTGAATATTCTGAATGGTGAAACACCACTTTCCTCCAGCCCATGGTCACCTACATTCATTAAACCTGATTAATTCAAATGAATCCAGTTATGTAGATATAGGTTAGGATGGAGCAAAGACCAGGACCGTCTCTAGCACTCCTGGACCAGGGTTGCTACCCCTGCTTTAGAGGGAAACTGTGTTTATATCCTGATTTGAAACCCCGCCTACCCTCCTGTGATTGGCTAATTCGAATGGCAGTTGGTTATTAAAAATAGGGATGACACAATAACAATGTTCCCTTACCCATAGAACACAATTCATTTCCAATTAATTTCCACAAATCAGATTGCGTTGGTAACAATCAATATAACAATGGTAATGGTGATTAGTGCATTCTTCAGAATCACTTTCTGGCTGTACTTCCTGGATCCTTGATGGAGTTAACAGAGAGAATAAAATAGGGATAAGTACTGTATGTCTTGACCATAGATATAGAACCGTAGATATGACATTTCATGTAATGTCGTTGGAATTCTGAAATGGAACAATTTGGCAGCCATCTTACCTAGGTACAGCTTTATTAGGAACCTATGGCAAAGTGTCATGTACTTTCTAACACACTGATGTCATAATCGGGTCTCAGAAGCCAGATTGCTGATGATTGGCTGAGGATTTGGGATTATTTATAGTTTGGTTATAAAGCCGATTAAACTGATTTAATATAGGCTACAAGATGAAACTTGCATTTATATTTACATTTGTAGACCAGCGCAGGCTCAGCTGTCGCCATCTTGACAAAAAAATGTCTCCGGTCATGTAGTGTACATCGTTTGTACTAGGGTTGCAAATTCTAAGGAATTTCCTTGATCGATAGTCGTCAACGTTAATGAACAATCAATCGATCAATCGATAACAAAACAGCTAAAAATAGCTTATGACATAGAAAATACAAAATGCATGTTTTTTTCCTCAATCAAAGCTTTATTGAAACATTTTAGAAATACGCCTGTTTCATAGCATAACACAAATATAATTATGAACAATGTTTTGTTTAAGTATGATATTTTAATAAGGCATGGGAAATTGCGCTCACTCTTCCGAGGCGAATCAGTGACTAACACGTACGTCTATGACACAAAATAAGATGAGCCTTAATTAAAAACTTCAATTTGCAAAATGATTATGAAATAGATAAAGATAAATAACGTTTTTGAAAACAGCGCTATAATAGGTTCCCTCTTGAAATAAGAAAGCTACGACAAACTACGACAGCTCAGGCCTCAGTTTAAAACTTAAACTGCATAAGTGCAGTAAATACCTAGGCCTGCTGATTTTTATTTAAGAATATAAGCATGTTTACGTTATCAGGGGTGAGTCGTGTGCGCAGTCGGTTTACAGCGAGACCAGCTGCTGAAAATACGCGTTCCGATGGGACCGATGTCCCAGGCACGCATAAGTAGCGTGCTTCATGGTCGAGTGAGCCTTCTTCTGTGTAAAGTTAATAACATGTTTCCTAATTGCAGTGCGCGCGCCCCCTTGTGTTTAACTTAATGATTGCATTTCACCAACAGCTCCCATTGACACAATTAAGATGAGACCGCAAATAGTTCAATTTGATCGTTAAATTTGAAATGGTCGATCGATCAAATTATTAACGGCAATTAATCGATCAACGATTAATCGTTAACACCCCTAGTTTGTACCCTACATTTTGTGGTGCATTGTGGGGGATATTGAGTGGACTATTTAGGGTGTCAAATTGACATTTTGAATTTTGGACACCCTACAAAATGGCTGATACCCTAAACAGTGCACTATGTAGTGAATACGGAGCGATTCCGAACACAGCCCATGACGTAATGTCACATCTATGGTTCTATATCTATGGTCTTAACAACACTGTGACCAGGAAGTAGCAAACAAACGAAAGCATACAGACAAACTAGAAGTGCTCAGCTATTACTTATTGTTCTGTATCTAGTGGGAGGTATACTGCCACTCACTACCCGATACCTCATCTGGTATGTATGCTTTTTTTTAAATACATCTATGGTTCTGAAACCGTAAACAACTCCCTTGTCTTTTAAAATGACAGAGAGTTTGTTTGTCTCTCTCTTGCTCTCTGTCTGTGCCTTTCCTTTTTTCTTTCTCAGTCTATTTTTCCCTGTCCCCCGTCTTCCCTCTTTCATTTATTCATTTTGTTTCTCTCTCTTTCTCTCTATTGGTCTCTCTCACCCTCTCTTTCTCTCCCTATTTTTCTTTGTTTTTCTCTTTGTCTCTCTCTTTATCTCTCTATCCGTCTCTTTCTCTTTCTTTTTCTCTTTGCATCTTGCTTCCATTCTCTGTGTCTCTCTCTTAATCACTGTTGCTCTCTCTCTCTCCATCTATTACTTTATTGCTCTTTCTCTTTCTTTTATTCTGTTGGTCTTGATTCAAGAACAGTCGCAGTTACTGTGAGTACGTTTTTAATCTGTAGTCAACAGGTACAATATCAGTCTGTCTATAGTCAACCCACCGGTCTCTAATCCTTGTCATTTTTGTGGATTGGTGAAAGACGGTTTTTCACTGTTTTGTTGGATGCAGTAGACTTAATTGTTTTATTGAATAATATATTCATTAATTTTGGTGAGAGAGTGTCTAAACCTGCTTTTGTTTTTGGAGCCGGTTACAAAAAGTCAAACAAGTCAAAATGGCAGCTTTTCAATTTTATACTGGGGGAGGCAAAACTTTTCTTTTATAAAAGCCAAAGGGATTGGATGGAAAATAGAAGGAGCCAGGATCTTGCAGGATTATTTGTCTCTCTGGTTAGGGCCAGAGTGTGGGGTTGATTTTAGATTCTACAAAGCAATGAGAGATATGATACAGAAGGTTTTATTCAACAGTGGTGTTTTAATGAGGTCTTCCGTTCTGTTAGGAATTATAATTCAATATTTGCCAATGTTTTTAGATGAATTCTCTTTTTTTAAATGTGTGACTATGCTATAAATTGTTATTGTGTATGACCTTATTTCTAAAAAGACTTTAATGGTTTACATGATGATCAATGTCATTTCAGTAAAGTATTTAAAACAAAATCTCTTTCTCGTACTCTCTCTTCCTCTCTTTCTCTCTCACTGTTGACCCAAAGGCGGGGGCGACCCATTTGCTGATGACCCGTTTTTTGGCGGCGGGCGACGGCACCAGCACCAGCATCAGCACCAGCACCAGCACCAGCACCAGCATCAGCGGGGCGTGAGCCGGAACCGCGCGGCTGGATCCTTCTTCCCTGGGTTCGGCGGCTTCCCGCCATTTGGCGCCGGATTCTCAGGGTTCGACCCAGGTCAGAGCGGAGTGAAATGCTCTTGTGTCTATATCTGTAGCTTAGTCTGTAGTCAAGGTTAGCATGCCTAGCTTAGAGTATCTGTGGTCAAGGTTAGCATGCCTAGCTTAGCGTTTCTGTAGTCAAGGTTAGCATGCCTAGCTTAGCGTGTCTGTGGTCAAGGTTAGCATGCCTAGCTTAGCGTGTCTGTCGTCAAGGTTAGCATGCCTAGCTTAGCGTGTCTGTGGTCAAGGTTAGCATGCCTAGCTTAGCTTGTCTGTAGTCAAGGTTAGCATGCCTAACTTAGCGTGTCTGTCGTCAAGGTTAGCAAGCCTAGCTTAGCGTGTCTGTGGTCAAGGTTAGCATGCCTAGCTTAGCTTGTCTGTAGTCAAGGTTAGCATGCCTAGCTTAGCGTGTCTGTCGTCAAGGTTAGCAAGCCTAGCTTAACGTGTCTGTAGTCAAGGTTAGCGTGCCTAGCTTAGCTTGTCTGTAGTCAAGGTTAGCATGCCTAGCTTAGCGTGTCTGTCGTCAAGGTTAGCAAGCCTAGCATAACGTGTCTGTAGTCAAGGTTAGCGTGCCTAGCTTAGCTTGTCTGTAGTCAAGGTTAGCATGCCTAGCTTAGCGTTTCTGTAGTCAAGGTTAGCATGCCTAGCTTAGCGTGTCTGTGGTCAAGGTTAGCATGCCTAGCTTAGCGTGTCTGTCGTCAAGGTTAGCATGCCTAGCTTAGCGTGTCTGTGGTCAAGGTTAGCATGCCTATCTTAGCTTGTCTGTAGTCAAGGTTAGCATGCCTAACTTAGTGTGTCTGTGGTCAAGGTTAGCGTGCCTAGCTTAGCTTGTCTGTAGTCAAGGTTAGCATGCCTAGCTTAGCGTATCTGTGGTCTGTGTTAGCATGCCTAGCTTAGAGTATCTGTGGTCTAGGTTAGCATGCCTAGCTTAGAGTATCTGTGGTCTGTGTTATCATGCCTAGCTTAGAGTGTCTGTAGTCAAGGTTAGCATGCCTAGCTTAGCGTGTCTGTAGTCAAGGTTATCATGCCTAGCTTAGAGTATCTGTGGTCTAGGTTAGCATGCCTAGCTTAGAGTATCTGTGGTCTAGGTTAGCATGCCTAGCTTAGAGTATCTGTGGTCTGTGTTATCATGCCTATCTTAGAGTGTCTGTAGTCAAGGTTAGCATGCCTAGCTTAGCGTGTCTGTAGTCAAGGTTAGCATGCCTAGCTTACGTGTCTGTAGTCAAGATTAGCATGCCTAGCTTAGCGTGTCTGTAGTCAAGATTATCATGCCTAGCTTAGAGTATCTGTGGTCTAGGTTAGCATGCCTAGCTTAGAGTATCTGTGGTCTAGGTTAGCATGCCTAGCTTAGAGTATCTGTGGTCTAGGTTAGCATGCCTAGCTTAGAGTATCTGTGGTCTAGGTTAGCATGCCTAGCTTAGAGTGTCTGTGGTCTAGGTTAGCATGCCTAGTTTAGAGTATCTGTGGTCTAGGTTAGCATGCCTAGCTTAGAGTATCTGTGGTCTAGGTTAGCATGCCTAGCTTAGAGTGTCTGTGTTTTTCCTTTGAGAAAGCAAAACAAGAATGAAACTGTCAATTGTCTGTGGTCTACATTTCTCCCATGAATAATAAAATTAATTTCAAAAGTTTTTTCAAAAGTTTACTCTGCCGTTGCCCTAGCTTTGCTATTGAATATATTCCTATTGTTGTTTTTATTATTAAAACTAATCTCTTTTCATGCATATTGTCTGTAAACATTTATGGGTACACACCTAAAGGCAGGTTTATCCGCACAAAGTCAATGATTGACTGCATGCAGTAGCTCCGCCCATCGTAGAGGTAGCTATGGTAACCAGTGCTTTCCCTCTCGCCCTTGACAGGATTCGCCACCTTCGGTCAGATGGGAGGGATGGGCCAGTTGGGGGGCGGCGGCGGCGGCGGCGGCTTCACCTCGTTCTCCTCCTCGTCATTCGGGGGCGGAGGGGGTGGAGGGGGCGGAGGCGGCGGGATGGGAAACTTCCGCTCGGTCTCCACCTCCACTAAATTCATCAACGGCAGGAAGATCACCACAAAAAGGTAACGGGCGCCGTCCGTGTACACATCAGAGGATCTCACGGGTGTCCTGGGGATGAAGTCGTCTGATGTGCAAAAGAAATGTAATATAAAAACAAACACCTGCAGTACCTTACCTATCCAGGAGGAGTCGCAGGAGAGCTTTGAGTTCTGTCCGTCTTTTCAGCTAGAGATAAACATTCCCTTTGTTTTGTTACACTTAGATAATTAAATGACAAAACTTTTTAAATGGTCTTTATTTCATTGTCGTCCCCCTCCCTCCCCCCCCAAACCCCATCGTGTTATTTATTTATTTTTGTTCAGTTTTACCTATTTATTTATTTATTTATTTTGTTTGGGTGGTGGAGGAGGTCGGGGGGGTTATATTTTTAGTTTATTTGCACCCGTTTGTTACTTTATAGTTTATTTATAATTAAGTGAATGTTTTGCAATGTTGTCATGTCTTTATACTTCATATTTTTGTCAAACACGCGCTGTGTCGTGTGATGTTTTTTGGGCTTGTTTTATTTTAAGGGTGGGTGGAGGGGGGGGGGGGGGTCGCTGTTGCTTCATTTGCACCCCATTAAAAAAAACGTGTAGGCTTATATGATGGGCAGGGAACTGGACTTGTAACCCAGAGGTTGCAGGTTCGATTCCCAGGTACGACACGGCCGTTGAACTTAACCTGCATTGCTTCAGCATATATCCAGCTGTATAAATGGATACTATTACAAATAAAATGTGAAAGTTGTGTCAGTAGTTCTGCTGAATGCCGGTAATGTGCTTAAATAATGTTGGTCTCGTCTTTTTCCCCTCCATCTCTCTCTTTTTCCCCTCCATCTCTCTCTTTTTTCCCCTCCATCTCTCTCTTTTTCCCCTCCATCTCTCTCTTTTTCCCCTCCATCTCTCTCTTTTCCCCCTCCATCTCTCTCTTCCATCCATCACAGAATCATAGAGAATGGACAGGAGCGGGTGGAGGTGGAAGAGGACGGACAGTTAAAATCTTTAACCGTTAATGGTAAGGAGCAACTGCTCAGACTGGACAACAAGTAACCTCCAAAAGCAAAACAAAAAACAAAATGGCGGCCCAAAAACAAGTGTTGAAAAAACACCATATGTTCAGATGTTTGTGTCCAAATTTCTCATCCCTCTTCACATTCGTAGGTCAGTTATATTCCACATTTTCGTTTGTTGTATTTATGAACGGGAGCCTGTGGCAATCGATAGGCGCTGGCGTGTTTAGTCTTGTTTACTTCAGTTTTGGGACCATTATGTTGGTAGGACCAGAGAAGTTCTTGTCTGTGTTTGTAAAAACATTATTTTTGTCTGTAAGCACTTTGCTGTAGTGCATTTTCTCCACAGAAGCACATGGCCTTTTTTTCTTTCTTTTTTTTCGAAACAAAACTGCATTTAAATAAAGCATGGAATTGCTTTGTCATTTGGATATTACACTTGCCAGATTGGTATACCTAACCCTTGCTTAATATTCAAACCACTTCACCAGTTTCTAACCTTTGCCATTTTTTTTTGTTTTTGTAAATGCCAGTAGCTAATAGATTAATAGTATTAATGCATTTCCCCATTGTTTATTTCTTTTCTTTTCAACATGTGTTTTTGTTTTCCATTCTGCATGAATGACAATAATAGCTGTTTATATTCTTAATGTTGTTGCATTACCAGACTTAAAAAATAAAAATAAAAATAAAAACAAACAAAAAACTAAACGAGAACAGAATATTAAAAAAGAAAAATAAGATCTATTACCAGCGGGAGTTTTTGTGTACTTTGTAAAATGATTTGGGGGTAACAATAAATTTGAAGTTTCATCCTGTTTTTTGGGGATGTTGGAGTCATGTAGTCTGTGTGGTGATTGTGGGTGGCGGTTTAACCGTCACGGATTCCCGCTGTAGTGGGTGCATTGCGGTTTAACCGCCACGGATTCCCGCTGTGCACACATGCTCACTTCTTCATTCTGGAAACACGCTTGCAGCGACACCAGCAGCTGGACTTTTGACCCTCACGCCGACCTTGAGCCTGCCAGAGTGCGCTTGCTTACCGCTCAATCTCACAGCCACTTCACGAATAAAACGGCCATCTTCAGCATCTAAATCACACCTTCACTCTGTCACAGCACAATGGCACACATAACTTCTGGTTTGCTCTAAACTAAATGTAGTTTTCACCGCTAAACTAACAATGTTGTTTTTGTGTTTGTTAAAGGGTTGGTCCTTCCAGTGTCATTCTAAAAAGGTTCATTATCAGTGGTTTGGGTTTGAGTGAGTTGGGTTTTGAGTGAGTTGGGCCGATGCAAAGGTTGACGCTGTAAATCTTTGCCGTTCTTTGCCTCGTTTGCAGGCGAATTTCCTGACGGTTTAACCAAAACTTTCATCAGGTCTTTGCGCTGCATTTTAAAATGAGTTTTCGTGTCATGATTGAAGTTGTCTCCATTCGTTATTTATCTTAACCCTTCCTGTTGCCTGGTGCTTCCAAGCGACCAGTCATAGATCGAGTGTGATTTGAGAAATGTGCAATTAATTTATGAAACTTTGATACTTGCTAATGAGGTCCATTCCCAGTCACATGGGAGTTAGTCTACTAATTCACTCCTTGAAAATATCCATCCTTGAAAGTCATGGAAAGTGGCCAAATATTCCATTGTCCTTGAAAAGACAAAAATTAACAAAATAATGCATAATTCTCTCAAACTCAAAAGTGCTTTTCAACAACTAAACCGCACTGTAGTGCATATCAAACACTTGGTGAGTCTGTGAGAATTTATGTAAGAACATCTTGGCACTTAATTTTGATATTCTATATGCTGCTGTGTAAAAAAAAATATAGGCCTGCCTCTACCCAACTCCAATAGTGTCTCGCCCACAGTCCCAATTTTGTGTATGGAATTTATTTTAAAAATTGTTTTTGTACGTTTGCGTTTATGTGGTCTGTGTGTGTGCGTTACTGTTCAGCTGTAGAGAAAGTTATTTTTATCCGATTTGTGGATCTCCCAGAACCTGAAGAGGTCTGATTACTGCACAGCCCCACATTCAGCCAAGAATCTCTGGCAGTCCAGAACCACTGCCGCCTGTTACAGAACAGAACCGCCTTCCCTCTTTATTATCAAGCTATTTAATCTGAGCATTCACCATAACGATTACATACGCATTTAAGGCTTTATATATTTAAACACAAATTTTAGTACACTGCTAGTACTACAAAGAGAGATTATTAATCTAATGACGGTCGAGCCTAATTCACATTAGTAAATATGGAACAAAATCTTCTAGAAACAATCCTCTTCTAGCTTTGTAAAAACGTGGGTTTTCTGTGTGGATAACTAAGTTATAGAATCACCTTACAATTGTGCTGAAAACCCATTTGTTTCCTCATGCATTCATGAGTTCTAAAAGCTTTCCCATAGTACAACAGCGCCCTCTACTGGTCACTGTGTTCTCTGTCGTGTAGTTTATTTAATTTATTTTATGCTCAGGTTGTCGGGTAGGTTGGAGGCCTAGCAACTGGAAAAATCTGATCTTGGGCTGAACGCAATCGGATAAACAATGCATTATTAAATTAAGTGCAAACGTACAGTCTCATATATCGGGTGTGTAGAAATCTGACTGGTCAACAGTATTGGATGTGAGCGTAAGCAAGGCTTAAGATAATACTGTCCAAGGCATTACTGGTGTGTAAATAAGTTTACACCTGGGGACAAAGGGACTGAAATCACTTGTGACCAGAGAGCCCCAGCCTTAGAGCTCAAACAGTAAACTCACTGAATCCAGGTTGAAGAACAAGAAAAACAAATCCCTCCAAAAGATGTTAATCTACACATGAATAATAATAATAATTATGTTCAAGGGAAGCATTTCTGCATCCCCGTTTTGTTCTTGGAATATTATTTATTAATTATAAACAAATATTTATGGATAAGGCCGAGATGCTCTGACAGTGTGTACACACAACTGAGGCTGTTCTCTGCAAGGCTGAACTGAACTGAATTACTTGCTTGCCCCCCCCCCCCAAATTTGAAGATGTTATCTTCTGCTCTGCTTTCAAGACCTGAATAAACTCACTTTTAAAAACGTCCTGTGTAAGAGGGGGGGGGTCAAAGGTCACACGTGTTCCTGAATGAGCGCCAACCGCACTGCAGGCGAAGAGAGCTCGCTTTTATTTGTATTTGATTTTGTTTTTATTCATTTTTTTGTTTGAAGGCCGATGTATTCGGGTGCCGCGCGCGCGAGTCCTTGATACCAACCTGTGCCTTCCTCGCTTCCATTGTTCTGCTGTGTAGCACAGTGAGAACAGGATGAGTATGACCTCGCTGTCCTCACTGGTAAACCACAACCTTGCTCCAAGGTTTTCATTGGTTGTATGAAAAGTGAGGGACTTTGTGTCCCTTCCAGTCTCCCGTTTGGCGAAGCAAGCCTCTCCTGTTGTTTTTTAAACATTTGTCACATTTAACACAGAAGCAAACTTGTTGCTGGAGAGGTGGCACTTGTTAGCTGACAAAACAGAGCCTTGTGAAAATTATACCACTACCTTCTTTCTCTAGTGATAATGTAGAAGGCATTTAGTTTCAAACGGTTTAAACTGCACATTAAATGATAACCTGGAGAAGACTATGTGATTCTATCAATCAATCAAACTTTATACAGCACAAGTCGCAAAATATGCAATTCAAAGTGCTTAACATAAAATCAAGACAAAATTCTGGACATAAGAAAAGAATAGACACAATAAAACAAGATAAACACAATAAAACAGAAATACATTAAAAAATTCTAAGAATTAAGATGATTACATAAATGCAACATAACTTAAAAGCCAAGTTAAAAAGGTTCATTTTTAGGTTGTCTCTCAACAATGTTCACACCCAAAGTTCTTGGAGCTACGAATGACACTGGGCCTCGTCCACCAACCATTCTACAAACAAAGACTTTCCTTAAAACGTTTTTATGAACATTGTGACGTTCACCAAAGTTTTCTTAATGGGGATTTGTTCTTGGATAGAACAGAAGCTCAGAATGCAAACATCAGTTAATCCCAAAATGTTTTAAAGAAAGTCTTAAGAACACATTTGTTCGTAGACTGATTGGTGAATGAGGCTCAATGTTTGGAACACATTTACACGGCAGCTGTGATTGTTATCAGTAAAAAAAAACGTTTGCACTTGAATCGCTTTGAGTGTCAGGCTTCAAGAGCTGGCCTCTCCAGACAGACTATGAGGCAGTCAATCATTCTGATTTAAAATGTTCACATCGCATTTTCATGCTCTTGATTATAGGGCTTTTTTGTGCTAATTCATGCATGATCCTTTGAGTCAAAGCAATGACATCCTCCTCACTTACCCAATCATATCAGTCAATACACGTACGTACAATTACCCAATCATATCAGTCAATACACGTACGTACAAGAGAAACAAGAGAATCACAATATAATCATTTAAACCAATTCACTAAAATGTAAAATTCCACATATTTGTAGATTAGAGTTTACATTGACTACCCTGGGGTTTTTTATATAAAATACAGCTTACTTATCACACTAACTTTCATACTGCAATGTACCTTTTTTAAAGCAGTCAATTAACTAAACAAAATGGACGCCCAGACATAAATTGCACATTAGAAGCTGATGTGGGTCTGAAATTAGATTTTTCCGTAACGTGTGACAGTTAGAAAATCAGTTTGAGCATAATTCTAAATATTCTAAATATATAAAATATTAAATATAGAGGAAACTGAAAAGCGGTGAAGGCTGTTTAAATCTAACGGCTCCAGCCAGGAAGCATCTGGCGCCTCTCTTTAATTACTGCACACAATGGCTAGGCAATATCTCCCAGAATCCTCTCCTCTCCGCCCTGCCTCTAATTCAATATAAATGTAAATGCCTGTGAGTGCAACGGAATAAAGGAAAACCTCATGTTTATTTACATGACTGATCACAATAAAGAGTGGCGTATGAAATATGAATATGGAATATGAATATAAGATGAGTCATGAAGAAGAAGATGGGAGCTCAAGAACACATGCTTCCTGAGGAATTATTTTATTTGCACAACGCAATTTCCGCACGGGCACGCTCGTGTTTCCGCACGGGCACGCTCGTGTTTCCACACGGGCACGCTCGTGTTTCTGATGGTCTAATTCCAGCGCACCAAACACAAGGAGCCGCGCTCTTCTCATTCAACAAGTAGCCAGCTTTTAATGATTCAAGTGCTGCGATTTTTTTAAAGAATATATTTTTCCGCCTATTTTAACAAGCGTGAGTGAACGCATACCTCTTTTGAAAAGTCGCTGATGCTGTACTAACAAGCTGTTTGTGTTTTGTCATGCTTTTTAATGCACATTTCTGGATGGCATTTTTCAAATGAAGGTATGGTATTTAAATCTTTTGTGTATTTTGATATTGTAAGCTTTTCATAAAGAACACTATTAATTACATGTTGACATATAGGTTAGAGGGGGGAAAAAACTAAACCTCTCCTTTAAAATTCCTTTGAAAATGTGGGCATGTTTTATTTTTTCAGAAAGTAATAAAACAAATCCCCCTGAACCATAGCGCACCTGCAGGGTAAGTCTCACACTCTAATCATGTCCGTGCATCTGTGGCAGAACGTTCTACTACTTTGCGCGATACGTTAATATGTAATCAGCAACATTAGATTAGGACACAAAGATGGGTTTGCGGGGCACGGAGGAGAGGAGGTGGTAGTGGAGGAAAGGAGGTGGTAGTGGAGGAAAGGAGGATGCATTTTTCGAGTATTGGGACGCACCCCAGGTATTTATGACGTCCCACTCCCCCATTTCTTTGCCTCCCGGTCGCCATGGTTTCATTGTTGCCCCTCCCCCCTCCTGTAGGCGAGGAGCGCAGAGAGGCCCTGGGGGACGAAGAGGGCCGCACTCATAGGCTGAACACCCAGCCTGGCCCCGCCTCCTCGCACATGCCCCGCCCACGGAGCCCCACCCACAACCCCACCAGAGAGGAAGAGGAGGAGCCTGCCCCGCAGGGCCTTGCCCAAGCCAGAGGTGTGAACTCTG
>CM056394.1:3389228-3404228 GCA_029718625.1 Synaphobranchus kaupii | reverse complement strand
GGAGGGAGAGAGAAGGAGAGGGCGGGAGTGAGAGAGAGGGAGGGAGGGAGGGAGGGAGGGAGAAAGAGCAGGAGAAAGGGAGGGAGAGAAGGAGGGATGGAGGGAGAGAGAAGGAGAGGGCGGGAGTGAGAGAGAAGGAGGGATGGAGGGAGAGAGAGAAGGAGAGGGCGGGAGTGAGAGAGGGAGGGAGGGAGAAAGAGCAGGGGAAAGGGAGGGAGAGTAGAAAAGAGAGTGGGAGAGTGAGGCAGGAGGAAAATAGAGAGGGAGAAAGGGAGAGAGATACCGTTAATCTCTGCTGTCTCTGGTTGTTTGAACTCGTGTGTAACAGGCACGTTAGGAGACCCAAGGTCACACCCATCACTGCAGATAAGATTCACTCCTCCAGACCAAATGGATACTCTAAACGGATGCTCTAAACGGATACTCTAAACGGATACTCTAAACGGATACTCTAAACGGAGACTCTAAACGGATACTCTAAACGGATACTCTAAACGGATACTCTAAACGGATACTCTAAACGGATGCTCTAAACCGATACTCTAAACGGATACTCTAAACGGATACTCTAAACCGATACTCTAAACGGATACTCTAAACGGAGACTCTAAACGGATACTCTAAACGGATACTCTAAACGGAGACTCTAAACGGATACTCTAAACGGATACTCTAAACGGATGCTCTAAACCGATACTCTAAACGGATACTCTAAACGGATACTCTAAACCGATACTCTAAACGGATACTCTAAACGGATACTCTAAACGGATACTCTAAACGGATACTCTAAACGGATACTCTAAACGGATGCTCTAAACCGATACTCTAAACGGATACTCTAAACGGATACTCTAAACCGATACTCTAAACGGATACTCTAAACGGATACTCTAAACCGATACTCTAAACGGATACTCTAAACGGAGACTCTAAACGGAGACTCCAATGCTGGCTCTAATGCAGGACCCTGGCCTGGAATGCCACGCCCTTTCCACCGTCCCATTCAGTGAACCCCCCTCAAACCCACCCCACCTCCACTAATGCACTAATTACATGTGTATATGTGTGTGTGTCTGTATGTGTGTATAATCAAATTTTAGTGCACAAAACAGGTTTTAGCATAACAATCAGATATTGATAAATACTTGTGTAAAATAATGGAGTGTTGAATTGATAGTTGCTTAATTAATTAATTTGTTTAATAACTTGTGTCCTATAGGACAACTCGGCCCACTATAGGCTACAAGGATTGATTCGCATGCTTTGTGCAGCTAGTGCTAAAATGGAAGGGCTCTGTGCCAAAACGTTATCCCCTTGGTTACGTGTGTAACGTTATCCCCTTGTTTACGTGTGTAACGTTATCCCCTTGGTTACGTGTGTAACGTTAGGTCCTTGGTTACGAGTGTAACGTTAGGTCCTTGTTTGAGGTGGAAACCCTGCCAAAATTTCCCTCTTTCACCACACCAAAATCAGGCATCTCCAGAGAAGCACTACTTAGAAATTGCGCTTTTATACACCATCATTTATCCCATTAAAAAAAACTATGAGCTGTAGGTCAGTGGTTCTCAATCGGTCGGTCCTGGGGACCCCCTGTGTATGCTGGGGACCCCCTGTGTATGCTGATTTTTGTTCCAAACAATTGCAATACCAGCATTTTAACAAGCTGTTCATCTTTCTGAATTAGGTGCTTTTAATGGATTGTTTATCCTGTTAAGCCACATTATCCCAGAAATAGCTACGCAATCACTCCTCATCATTAGGAATGGATAAAGGCCTTTTCACGCATTTTAGAATTCATATATACCTGTACAAAAGCTGAAAAATGAAATGAGCTCAAACAGAAGTGTTTTTCCAAGCACTTTTTATTTTTTTTTGCAATATCCAGTGCTATGGAGATAGAGTGGAGACAAGAACAAGGAATGAAAAATGAACATGAAGCTTTGTGCCGTGTCCTCTCGGTCCATCAGACGATGCGATAGGACGTGTCAGAATGTAGAAAGGAACTGAGCTAGATGTGCTCTTGGAAGCACAACAAAGAGCAGAGAAGTGCTATTTGAAAACAGAGTTCAAACAGTCATGTTTAATTTGGTTTGAGTTGTCTCCGCTTGTTAAGCTTCCTTTGTGGGTGAAGTTCTCGTGTTTTTTGTTTTGTTCTTGGAAAGATTATCCTCACAAAATCAGCATATAAAATGATAATTGTCAACTCCACTTGAGTAGTTATGGGACCCTCTGCTTTAAAAAAATTTTTTTTTACTGTATATACAAAAATGGCTTATGAATTGGAATCAGATGTAAAGTAATATGCACAAATGTTTTTTTATTTATTTACCCCGGTAGGTCATCTGAGATGGGATACCAGGATACCACCCCTGCTCTATTAAATACCTCTCCTGGGGTCTTTAATATCACCTCAGATTAATGTCTCATCCACAGAACAGGACCCTCTAAAGCACACAATGTCGCCATCACTGCTATGGGCACTGATTCGCTTTTAAAACTACACGGAATTGTGGCCCCTATTAGCCCAGAAACACCTCTCTTCCAGCAGCTATTTAGTTTCACTAGGAGGTCTATCTTACAGTGACCAACCAAGCCTTCACCTGCTGAACTTCGGCAGTTAGCCGTTAGACGGGGGGGGGGGGGGGGGGGGGGGGGGGGGGTCTCTTGTCCAAAAATAAGGATGCTGTGAATCCAGGGGACTACACTCTCAGAAGTAAGGGTTCCAAAAGGCTCCTCTGTGGAAGGAACCCTATCTAAAGGTTCATTGTCGGGGAAAATGTTTCAAACTGGGAGCTTCACACTTTTCACACCTACCATAGAGGGTTCCATAAAGAACTGAAAGTTGTTCCCTGATGGTGACAAGCCAAAGAACCCTTTTTTCTGAGATGCTGGGCCCCCTGAAAGAAAAAGCACTGGGCCACTTAGTGGGCGAGAAGCATATTGCAAATAATTTGAGGCCCCTCCTCAGGAATAATTAATCCAAATTCACATTTTGGGGAATCATGTTGTGTTACGTGATGTGCTATGCCAGTTAAATCCCTCTATGCAGTAGCAGAACTGCAAATCACAGCATTATTTACATTTTAAGTACGGGGGGGGGGGCGGGTGTAATTTTGCTGTTAATGCAGGGAGCTGGAGAATGTCCTATATCCAGTTGAATAATTAATTATCAGCGTTTAATATGTATTACCCGCAATTTCTACCCTGTGTGTGTGTGTGTGTGTGTGTGTGTGTGTGTGTGTGTGTGTGTGTGTGTGTGTGTGTGTGTGTGTGTGTGTGTGAATCAGGCTTTGACTGGTCTTTTATCTTCAGTTGTTGAACCTCAGTGAATCCGATAGGGCTGTGAAGCTCGCGCACGGTAACAGGCAACGCGGGAGTGGAGGCTGCTTTCAGATCTCAGGGCCTGGCATCTGGAGGAGTAGCATACCCCTATCCCGCGATGATATAGGAGAGGACCACAACAACACAGATCGCTGAAAAAGCCAACGATCAATGCCTGTCTGCCTGCCTCCCCCTCCCTAACATTAAAGAAATGTTGCCTAGCTACTCCAAAGATACAGTATATTTCTTTAAAAAGAGCGCCCATGCAGCGGCATGAGGTAGAATGTTAAATTTCCGAACGGTTTGTTCACGTGACCGCTCGCGCGAAATGACATTTCTGGTCCTGCTGCGCGAGAGACGCACGTATCAATAATAGAGCAGGCACGGCCTGCGGGAGGAGGAGGAGGGGAAGAGGCAGGTCCCGTTCGTGCGCCTTGCCGCAAAAAAGCCGGCAGCAATCTCGTGCTCCTACAGCTGTGCGCCGTCCCTAAAGAGCGCGGTGAGGTTCGCCGCACTGCTGAAAAACGGGAAGTGACAGAGAGTGAGCCTCCGGGACGAGAAGCCCGTTAGCAACGGGAACGCTCCGAATCCTCCTGACAGACTCCGCGAGGCCAGAGCCTCTACCCCAGTCAAACAGATTTAATCAACCTGTATTTCCCCCAGATCTAATATGTCAGGTTGTAAACGTCATTTTGTTCGCCTCTGACACAGCATTGGGGAATGAAATTCCTTCTCCAAACGGATTTTGGGGTATGGAGTGTTTTCACCACCCTAAGAAAGGGGGTGTTCCACATGTGCGCCCCCCCCCCCCCCCGCACCTCACCCGCCATATCCCGTTGCAAATTCGACAGCGAGTTCTCCGACAGCCTAATGCCAATTTGTGCTGCCTCTGCCTGGTTGAGAAGTGGCAATGTAACAGCGACACTGTGGATTAGTGAAACCCTCTGCCTGAGCTTCTTAGTTCATATTTAATTTTAACAACATGACAAGGTGAGAAAATCAGTAAATAAATAAAAGAATAAGCTCAAATCCCCGAGCCTGTGTGCCGGCAGGCAGAAGAATCTCTCCTTATTCCTGGAGATTCTGTTGCCACCTTTGCATGCCCTTTGTGTCGTAGAATCTCCCAAACGTTACAATCCCAATTCTGAGATAGCGTGGTAATGACCCTATAGTGTGGCAAACTGAAGATGTGTCTAGTGCTTTCTGCACATGACACGCCTGTGGGCAACAGAGGGCGCTGTGTGGGAAAGGGCGAGAGTTCGGAAGTTTTCTAACTGACGTGTTTCCCGATCGTTTCAGCGGAAAGCCACGCTATTGCGGAGCGGTTAACCATCTTTAATAAATGACCGGAATGTTCTTCTCCGCAGCGGCACCCAGCCGAATCCCATCTGGGAGTGATGAAGGTGAGGTTTCACACCCGGGCGGGTCCCGCGGTTCACGGGCGGGCCCCGCGCTACACACGACACGCCTGTGGGCAACAGAGGGCGCTGTGTGGGAAAGGGCGAGAGTTCGGAATGTCCCACGATGCAGCAGCAGTGACCTCAAGCTTCAGTTCGTCTGTCAAAACTGGTCTGCCTGGAGAAAGGGCTTTCTGAGATGTTACATTTATTAAAGCACACAAGCTGTGTGTGTGTGTGTGTGTGTGTGTGTGTGTGTGTGTGTGTGTGTGCGTGCGTTTGTGCATATGTGTGTGTGTGTGTGTGTGTGTGTGTGTGCGTGTGTGAGTATGTATGCATGTGTGCATGCATGTGCGAGAATAGGTGTGTGTGTGTTTGTGTATGTCTGCGTGCCTGTGTGTGTCCATGCATGTGTGTGTGTGTGTGTGTGTGTGTGTGTGTGTGTGTGTGCGCGCATGCATGTGTGTGTGTGTGTGTGTATGTGTGCATGCATGTGTGTGTGTGTGTGTGTGTGTGTGATGGACTTGTATTTGTATGTAAGTATGTATAAATCCATGTACATTTGTGCAGGTATGCGTGTATGCTGTATATATATGTCTGTGTGTACGTGTGTACGAACATGTACGTGTAAAGGGTTTAAGTGTGTGTATGCTGCATGTCTGTACGTGTGCACAGATAGACTAGGCTGTATGTGCATTTGTGTGGGAGCATCCTTAAGGTTGGAGAGAGATATTAGGCAGACTGACAGCTGTGATGGAGATTTTACTACAGACCCATTTCTACTGATGCTCGCCCCATCCACCATCAGGCTTGCTGCACTTTCATCTGTTTTTATTACCTAAGGACATGTAGAGCTGCAATGGGGTGCCATTTTTAAAGCCTGTTCTGTGACACTGCTTGTCAGAGGGGATGGTAGGCTACTCGTTTCCTTTCTGTGCCAGGCTGGGCCCTAGAACCACAGACAAACTAAACCGATTTCCAGTCTACCTTCACAGTGTCGCCTGTGTTCATATCCCGAAGCTCCACTTAATATTCATTCACTGTGCTTTGGAAAATTCCAAATAAAACTACAACAACAACAAAAAAAAGGTAAAACAAACTCACGGCTTTAACGCCCATAAATGCCAGCCACCTGCTCTCATATGAAAGAGCTAATACCGTCTGCCTGCTGTGACAGATTATCCGGCCGAGGGGCGAATGCGAAACCAGTCCTTTAACTGCAGGGCGTATAAACACCTGCCGCTCTCTCCCGGGCCCGCGGTAACGAGGGATCGTGCCCGGAAGAATCCAACCGGGGCGTGGCACCAGAGACCCGCAGGATGCCACGTTCTGTCACTCCCTGGTTAGACTATAGTCCCTCTAGTGGTGTCCGTACTGCCTTCTCTCTCAACAGAGGAGAGATGCGCGGTGTGATTGCTGTTTTAAAAAACACGCATTCTGATTCAGGGAAGCGAACTCCAGGGACGTCAGTATAAGTGGCAGCGCACAAAAGACTCAATTAGGTTTGTTTCGTCTTCTGTGAAGTAAAGTGGTGGAATTGCTATCTCTCATGAAAAAAGGAGTCGGCTGTGTCATTTGAAGTGCTTCTTTGCCTACAGATATTGTGAAACATATTTCATAACCATCTGTTAGTAGTGTCCATAAAATATATTGTTTTGGAATGTGTCATTCAATTGGGAATACAGTATTATTTAAAAAATATATATATATTTTACATTTAAGATATTTATACACGAGGAGGAAAAAAATAAGTATTTTATTATGGACTAAAATGGTGCAGCCAGGTGAGGATTTGCAGGTTGTCTTTGCGTCACAAATGTGCGTTCTCATGACAAACTCTGCCTCTTTGCTTGTTGTTCAAATGCAGTATAGTAATCTATAGCACATCTATGCAGTTAAATCCACATATCGCATTTACAGTTTGCTTACCTTCTACCTTCACTTTAAAGTGTCTCGTAGAATGATTTTGTATAAACCTAAAAACTCTCGTCCTAATGACAGGCATTTGATGATACAATTGTTATAATTAGTAAAATTTTTCATCCCCAAACGACATATTGGCAGAGATTGGGATTGTAAACACGGTCGCCGTACGGACGGAGCCACCACTGCAAGCAGTAAATCCACGGGAGAAGCTTATTCTATTTTTAGACCCATACGCTTCATTGAAAACATTTGACCGCGCTGTCCCACTGACATGAATGCCCCTGCCATTTGATCAATGGGCGGCTTTTGGCAGAGAAATGAGAAATCAGGTTGAGAGAGAAGGCAGAAGGCAGTTATGCGGGAGGGGCGCTTCCATTGCCGCGTGCAAGAGGAAGGGGATGCCCGGCATTCCAACTACTATTATAGGATCCTGACGCTGACGATGTTCGTGCGGCGACTCGCTTTTTTCACCCAGCACTGTCCGTCCCCACGCGGGCGCACACACACACCCACACACACACACACCCTCTTTCTCACACACATACGCACACGCACACACACGCAAAAGAGGCGCGAGGCGCAACTGTGCGCGCGGAGCTCCAGGACTCTCTCGCGCACCACTTGCGTTATGTTATTTTATTTTGTTTGGGGCAAAGTAAAAATTGTCACGGTGACTTAAAATCCAAAAAATAAGGGCGAGGGCATAATTTTGTCCTGCATTTCTTTCTCTTTTCGCCCTGGCTGTGTTTGTAGTCTGCTGTTGCAACGGCGTAGAGAAGCTAGAATGGGCGAAACCCTCAGTTTTTCCCTGTAACTCTGGAAATGGATTCGACGTTCTCGCGGGGAGACAAAGGTATATGCCATTAATTTCACTTTTTTTCAAATGTTCCAGCCATCAGTTTTGTTATCTGTTGTGCTATTATGTAGGGGCAGAATAGACGTCCCTTGACCGAAAACAACATTTCATGTGACTGTTGAGTGTGTACCGGCTGCTCGGCGTAAGTGCACTTGTTGAACGAACATAGGAATTGTGTTTACGGTGTCTGTGCTGCGTAAAATTGCCTTATTTTTCATAGCCCATTTACTCGATGGCATCTTAATTCAATACTGAATTAAACTTCTACGATAAATGAAGCAGAGGCATGACTGATTTCGTTATAGCTGCGTTGTTTGAGAAAATAAAGACAACTCAAATGTTGTATTATACGTATTAAAAATAACTATGTACAGTCCTGTGCGGCGATTTTGGCATCGTACTTCTGAAAATTATATACAAGCATATATGAGATGTGTTGAACTATAGGCTACGTTCACATTCGGCTACATTTTGAGTGACATCACACTGCGTTTTGTTGCATTATATCGCTAAGATACAAGTACTTGTTTCCTTAATGATCAGACTATCACATTTTTACGCACACCTATGTTTCCTCTACGTGATATGTGCAGTTTATTAGTCATGGATATTTTTTATGTGACAGAACTGTGCTATTTGGGCAACCTGTAGCGACAAAATATTCTCTCTTGCCAGAAATAAGATACTCGACAGGCGCAAAATCTTTTAATTAATCATCTCATTACCTGCGTTCATACAATTGTGCAGTTAATCCATTTTCAGCCTTTTAGTAAAAGGCCAATGAGTTTTTTTATGTCGAGGCTTTCGTCCGAAGAGGGATGTTTAATCACAAAAAAAAAACATGTACATGTTGTTCTTTACCTTAACATTGTATCTGTCCTTTCATGTGTGATCATTGTGACCCTGAACCAACGCACCCTCCTCAGTATCCACTATCACCTGGACCTTAGCTTCGGATAATTGGGATCTTCTGGAAATCAAAGGACTCCGCTGGGTTTTGTCGGCGCGGGCTTGCGCTATTCTGCAGCCGTTTTAGCATATTTTCTCCTTTTTAAAACATGACAAATTTAGGTATATCAAGCCAATTTCTAAATAGCATTAAATAGCATTATATATATATATACACAGTTGCACTCAAAATTATTCAACCCCTTCACTTTGTGCACACTTTATTGTGTTGTAGATTTAATTTTTAATGGATAAAATTTTTTTATCCATTTTTGCCCATCAATCTACACTCAATAAACCATAATGACAAAGTGAAAACATGTTTTTAGAAATTTTTGCAAATGTATTAAAAATCAAAAACTAATCTCATGTGCATAAGTATTCAAACCCTTTGCTTTAATGTATTTTTAAAGTATCATATTTAATATTTGGTTGCATATCCTCTATGGGAATTGGGGGGTGAGACTAGATTCAGCTGGAAATTACACTGGTACAGTATGGAACACGACTGGCGACATGGCTGTAAGTTATCAAGGGTCTAAGGTATCAAACAAGCTCCAAACCATCACTCTACGGCCAGATATGGAGTATATATGGATGGATCACTTTAAGGGTTTCTTCTCCTGATTTTTTTCCCCATAGAGTTCTATAGGAAAATGAGTCAGGAGAGGAAACCCTTAAAGTGATCCATCCATATCTACTCCATATCTGGCCGTGGAGTGATGGTTTGGAGCTCATTTGATACCTTAGACTCTTGTTGTCTTACAGCCATTTCGCCAGTCATGTTTTCCATAGTGTACCAGCATAATTTACAGCTGAATCTAGTCTCACCCCCCAATTTCCATAGAGATCCATTGAAATGCAGAGAGGTTATAGTATCGCTTGTAACAGTACCTGAAAATAAGATATTGAGAGTCTTTTGATGTTGATGGGCGAATATGGATGGATGGGTCACAGACTTCAGGAAGTAACAGCATGCAAAGGATATGTGACAAAATATGAAATATGATACTTTAAAAATCTATTAAAGCAAAGGGTTTGAATACTTATGCACATGAGAGATTTCAGTTTTTGATTTTGAATACACTTGCAAAAATGTCTAAAAACATGTTTTCACTTTGTCATTATGGGTTATTGAGTGTAGATTGATGGCAATTGTATCCATTTAAAATTAAATCTACAACACAATAAAGCGTGCAAACAGTGAAGGGGGTTGAATAATTTTGAGTACAACTGTATATAATGCTATTTAATGTAACACGATTTGCATTTTGGGGATTAGTGGCCTCAGCTTTGCATTTTGGGGATTAGTGGCCCCTCAGTAGTACTCTTAACACAGAATGCTATTGGGTTGGGCTCAGAGTGGTGTAGACCTATCTGGATAGTTGATAACTTGATACTTGTTCTTGAAACCTCTCATGATACTTGTTCCCTGTGTTTTCTTGTCTAACTGTTTGTTATAGTTTATAATAGTATTTAGAATAGAATTGTAGTATAGCTGATTTACCCACAGCTTACTGTGAACTACATTCAATGTTCATCACTAGGGATAGCTGCTACGTTATGGGAAGGATGTGCTTCGTCTTGTCTGTTCTGTAGTGACTTCGATGACGTTTCTGTATGCACTTATTGTATGTCACTTTGGATAAAAGCGTCTGCTTAATGACTGTAATGTAATGTAATGTAATGTAATGAAAGGCTGCCCGGTAAATAGGTTTCAGTGATGGAAAATATAAAATCATGATTTGTGTGCGTGTGTGCATATGTGCATGCGTGTTCTGTGTGTGTGTGTGTGTGTGTGTGTTTGGAGTCGAGCGGGGGTGAAACAGAGATCAAATTCCCTTACCAAGAAACACCCCCTAGAATGAATAAATTAAGAACAGAACATAGCAAGGGATCAAGTGATGAGCTCATTTGCAAGTTCTCTCGATTTCACAGCTTTGCTCATGAACCAAAAATATCTTTGAAGATCTTACAAGTATCTCGCACTCTATATAGCAGTTGGTGCTCCAGAGACCTTGCCTTTCAGCCCAATATAATAACTCCTTTCCTTTGAAGCTAATGTACGTCACCTCTATTAGTTTAACATTCCGATTCTCACTTATCGCGAATTACAATCGGCAGTCAATCACTTAGCAGGCGTTGTTATCCAGGACGACTTACAGTAGCGGAGAACATCAGTAATCGTTACTCTCAGTAATACAGAGGTGTAGTATCACCAAGAAGGCACAGAGACCCATTTATAATCAATAAGTGTAATGTCAACCTAACTACAAACAGTTTGAGCTGTAACAAGAGAAGGTACGACCGGACAGATAACCTTACACAGCTATAACATTATTTCAAAAGGAAATCCGGAGAAAGAAATAGAAAAAGAAAGTATATCCGAAAGGGGTTCAGGGGAGCCACGGTGTAATCGGAAGAGGTGAGTCTTCTTTCTGCATGGGAAGATGGGCAGGGGTTTCTCCATTTTGTGTCCGTATAATCAATGGCACAGTAATCCACTGCAAATCAGACTGTGTTCGGGCCGAAGGTTCGGTGGATTAACTAAAAGTCACTCGGAGAGAGGAGTAGCATGCAGTTCTGATGAGATGGAAGCCGTACAGGTGCAGGTAGGCATGGGAGGGTCAGTCACCTGACAGACAGGTACTCTCCTGCCTACCTGTCCTCTCTGTGTGCAGAACAGAAGTGTCCCTGCACAGTCATCGGTTACCTGTTACCATCCATTCCACCTTTAGTTTAAACCGGGCCGGCCAGCGAAGGATAGGCCCCCCTCTATAGCCAGGTTCCTTCCAAGATTTCTTCCCATTGGGGAGGTTTTTCTTGCCACTGTTGAGTGTTTATCTGGTACCTCATTTTGACGGTTGGGGGTTCAAGCCTGGTTTTTGTTTTTCCTTCTGTTTCTCTGTACAGCGTCTTTGTGACAGTTCTCTGTAAAAAGCGCTATACAAACAAAATTGAATTGAATTGAGGGCCGTGGGCGAAAAAGGGCGTGGCACTAGAACAGAACAGGTGAGCGGGAATGCCGATTGTGGCCGAGACGTGTGTATATCCCACCTGCGATCTCAAAGATCTCAAAGATGTAAATGCATGAAGCCGTGTCCCCTGGATGGGTGTAGCTTGCGCTAACAGTAATGTTGAGTTAGCCACAGACTTTTGAGTTTCCCTAAGCTAGCCTTACAGAAGGTTCTGGACATTGGATCATGAGTGTGTGTGTTTGTCTGTGTCTCTGTGCATGGGTGTGCATGTGTGTATATATATCTGCATGTGAATGTATGTGTGTGTGTGTGTGTGCATGTGTGTGTGTGTGCTTGTGTGAGTGTGTTTGCGTGTGTGTGTGTTTTTGTGTGAGTATGTGTGTGTGAGTGCATGTGTTTGTGCGTGTGTGAGTGCGTTTGCGTGTGTGCATTTGTGTGTGTGAGTATGTGTGTGTGAGTGCATGCTTCTGAGTGTGCGCGCGTGTTTGTGTGTGTGTGTGTGTGAGGACACGAGTGGACAAAAGAATGAGGCAAGAGTCAGAGAGATCATGCTGACCTTTCTAAAAGGTAGCGAGCACATCACCACATCAGAAGCTTTTTTATTGCTCACCAAGATATTTTATGAATGCCTCACCTTTGGCATAAGAAGGCTGTGTGCTACTGTAGGCTAATAACCTGGTTGTGTGCTAATGTAGGCTAATAACCAGGCTGTGTGCTAGTGTAGGCTAATAACCAGGCTGTGTGCTAATGTAGACTAATAACCAGGCTGTGTGCTACTGTAGGCTAATAACCTGGTTGTGTGCTAATGTAGGCTAATAACCAGGCTGTGTGCTAGTGTAGGCTAATAACCAGGCTGTGTGCTAATGTAGACTAATAACCAGGCTGTGTGCTAATGTAGGCTAATAACCAGGCTGTGTGCTAATGTAGGCTAATAACCAGGCTGTGTGCTAATGTAGGCTAATACCAGGCTGTGTGCTAATGTAGGCTAATAACCAGGCTGTGTGCTAATGTAGGCTAATAACCAGGCTGTGTGCTAATGTAGGTTTATAATGAGGCTGCGTGCTACTGTAGGTTTATAACGAAACTGTGTTCTAATGTAGGCTAATAGCGAGGCTGTGTGCAACTGTAGATTCATAACAAAGCTGTGTGCTACTGTAGATTTATAACAAGGCTGTGTGTTACTGTAGATTTATAACGAGGCTGTGTGCTACTGTAGGTTTATAAAGAGGCTGTGTGCTACTGTAGACTTATAATGAGGCTGTGTGTTACTGTAGATTTATAATGAGGCTGTGTGTTACTGTAGATTTATAATGAGGCGGTGTGCTACTGTAGATTTATAACGAGGCTGTGTGTTACTGTAGATTCATAACGAGGCTGTGTGTTACTGTAGATTTATAACGAGGCTGTGTGCTACTCTAGGTTTATAACGAGGCTGTGTGCTACTCTAGGTTTATAACGAGGCTGTGTGCTACTCTAGGTTTATAACGAGGCTGTGTGCTACTCTAGGTTTATAACGAGGGTGTGTGCTACTCTAGGTTTATAACGAGGCTGTGTGCTACTCTAGGTTTATAACGAGGCTGTGTGCTACTCTAGGTTTATAACGAGGGTGTGTGCTACTCTAGGTTTATAACGAGGCTGTGTGCTACTCTAGGTTTATAACGAGGCTGTGTGTTACTGTAGATTTATAACGAGGCTGTGTGCTACTGTAGATTCATAACGAGGCTGTGTGCTACTCTAGGTTTATAACGAGGCTGTGTGCTACTGTAGGTTTATAACGCGGCTGTGTGCTACTCTAGGTTTATAACGAGGCTGTGTGCTACTCTAGGTTTATAACGAGGCTGTGTGCTACTCTAGGTTTATAACAAGGCTGAGGAATGAGTCTTTACCCCAAGTGAAGGAGTTCAAGTATCTCGGGGTCTTGTTCTCGAGTGAGGGGACGATGGAGCGTGAGATGAACCGGAGAATCGGAGCAGCGGGAGCGGTATTGCGCTCGCTTTACCGCACCGTTGTGATGAAGAGAGAGCTGAGCCAGACGGCAAACCTCTCGATCTACCGGTCAATCTTCGTTCCTACTCTCACCTATGGTCATGAAGGGTGGGTCATGACCGAAAGAACGAGATCGCGGATACAAGCGGCCGAAATGGGTTTTCTCCGGAGTGTGGCTGGCATCTCCCTTAGGGATAAGGTGAGAAGCTCAGTCATCCGTGAGGGACTCGGAGTAGAGCCGCTGCTCCTTTGCGTAGAAAGGAGCCAGTTGAGGTGGTTCGGGCATCTTGTAAGGATGCCACCTGGTCGCCTCCCTGGGGAGGTGTTCCAAGCACGTCCAGCTGGGAGGAGGCCACGGGGCAGACCAAGGACCAGGTGGAGGGACTATATCTCCACGCTGGCCTGGGAACGCCTTGGGATCCCCCAGTCAGAGCTGATCAATGTGGCCAGGGAAAGGGAAGTTTGGGGCCCCCTGCTGGAACTGCTACCTCCGCGACCCGACTTCGGATAAGCAGTTGAAGATGGATGGATGGATGGATGGATGGATGGATGGATGGACTGTATGTTACTGTAATAATTAATAACGAGGCTGGGTGGCAGGTTGAAACTAACCAGGCAAGTAAAACAAAAAGTTATGATGCCAACAGCATCCTAATTTAGCCTACGCCCCACCCTCCCGCTCAGCGCTGTCCACTTGTGAATTTCATGAGCAGCCTGGTAAATATGCCACAATATCCCCGTAGCGCCGTTCGATGTCACGAGAACACCTGCCCCCAAAGCGGAGCCAACTCCTAATCATCGGTGTCTCAGTAATTCCATTTCACGGCTTCTCGGTCGGGAGAGTTTATTCACGCGCGATTGATATTTGTCTCTCAGCGTTTTCCGCGCGGGGACTCTCTTTGCCGTCTGTCTGCATGGCGAACATGCGCTAGGTTAATAACGCACTCTTACGTCTTTTGGCCGGCGGATACATCTTGCGTAATGTCACGCTTCTGCCGTGTTTGGAGCAACCAAAAAAAGAAGAATTATGTGCCCAATGGTGCTGTAGTAGAGTAGAGATGTGGACGAGTCCCACAATAATAATACTAATAATAATAATAATAATAATAATAATAATTATAAGAAGAATAATAATAATGGTGATAATGATGATGATGATACACATTGGCAGTGGTTGAGGCGAGTTTCCCCCATATCATTGTAAAGCGCTTTGAGTGTGGGTAAGGCGCTATATAAATGAAAGGCATTATCATAATAATAATAATAATAATAATAATAATAATAATAATAATAATAATAATAATAATAATAATAGCAAAATCAATAGTAATAATAAGAAGAAGTATAATAATGCACTTTTATAACACCTTCCTCACAGCACCATTTTGGCACCTTATCCACCAGCCGATGTGTACCACCCACCTGGGCAGCTATTTCCCAGCAGAATGATTAGCAGACATCAGCTGTGTGCAGAAAGGAGGTTATTAAGCCAGATAAACTTGAAAGATGATTGTGTTGGCTGTATTGGAAGAACTGGGTATGCCATTAGCTTGCAGGTCAAAATGGTGGCTTGAATGACCATTGA